>OZ020194.1:38279209-38610794 GCA_963971165.1 Philopedon plagiatum
GCTCCGGAATTTCCACCAAGGTCATAAGACACCCGTACCCATCATATCAGTCCCCAATAAAAAAAATAAAAAAATAAAATACTAAAGGTATGGTCTGGGTTTGGCAAAACCCTACTAAGTTAAAGTTAAAGATTAAATTTTCAAAGAAAAGTAAGACAGTGAAAAGCCAAACCGGGTTTGTAGATCATGGCACGCTTGACGGCAGCCAAACACTTCAGCACCAAGAAAATCAAATGTGCTTTTTATAGTGTAGGGCCACGTAGATCGGTCCGGATTTGACACCCGAGAAACCTAAATTTCCGCTAGGCCAAGCATCACCATGGCCGACGACCCTAGCCAACCGAAATCAACCAACAAAAGAAATCAAATACAAATTCACGAACCAGTGTGGTTCCGATACAAAGACGAAAACAACCCAAAGGCATAATGAGGTAATTTCTCAAACTGCCTACCAAGACAATACCTACTAAAAATAATACCCACAGCTTAGTGGATTACTACACCCACCAACTCAGGTAATCGCCAACCCAAAATATTACAATAACCAAAATAATTCAAAATAAAAATTAACTTTGGTCCCCTTGCCGCTAGACACTCAGCGATCCCTCCAGGAGTTTCCGGGGTGGAATAAAACTTCAGGGTGCGAACAGCACAGCCTGATAACAATAACCCAGGGATGATAAGGGGGCTAGCATTGCGTAACACTCAAAAAAAAAACGTGAGGTACCTCGTGTACTAGCCTCACTCCAGAGCGTCCCAGTACAGATATCCAACTGTCACGCTTCAAATCAACCAAAGGGTGGAAAAACTAAAAAGAAAGGATAACTAATATACAACCAAGGTAATTTAAGAAGAGAAAGGGATAGCCCATATGTTCCACCGAGCATAAGGAAGTGAATTATAGTATACACCAAACTAAAAGATGCACCGACTGGGTAGCACATCGGTCCCTATACAAAACAAAAAAAATTAAGTAGGGTACTCTGAATTGTGGCACTGCCACCGGCCTGTCGCAACCTAATAGGCCGACTTAAGCTCAGGCCGAACAAAGTAGCTTGGCCCTCCCCTGGCCCGCCGAACAAGTTCGATGGGCAAACTGTTACCCCAGGGGTCAGACTTCCGCCCCCCCTGAACAGCCCTTCCAGTCGGTCTGTTCTCCGAAGGATCAATAGTTCCAACAAAGAACGTCGAAGCGACATTCTGTAGCACCCACCACCGCGCAGCCTAAACAAAGAGATAGGGACAAATAAGTCATAATCGGGAAGGTTCTATTTTGTCTAGTTAAACTATAGACCAAATATAGAACTACGAAAATAGGGGTCTAGGTACAAAGACCTAGGCCAGACAAATCCAGGATAACGAAAATAGCAAGTCAAATAAGACTATAAAGAAATATCAAGGTAAAATTAAATTAATAATTGAACACAAGAAAAGATAAGGTAAATCAAGGGAAGGTACGAAACACCAAGTCAAATACTTAAATAAGACTTGAAGATATCAAGGTAAAATTAACCGAATAATTAAACCCAAGGTAAGATAAAGTAACCAAGCCAATGACTTAAATAAGGCTTGGAAGATATGAAGGTAAAATTAACTGAATAATTAAACCCAAAATAAAATAAAGCAATAAAGGTAAGGTAAGATAAGATAATCAAGGTAAGGTAAGATAATCAAGGTGAGGTAAGATAATCAAGGTAACGTAAGGTAATATAAGAAAGTCACAATAAGGACACTAAATCAGATCAAGCTAGGATAACGAAATCACTCAGCAAGATACAGATTAAGGTCATAAGTCAAATCAAGTTGCGGTAAATTAAATTATCCAAAACAAATTGTCAAGTATCATTGCAATCAGTGTATTACGAAATTCAAAATAGGTAAATTTAAGGTAAGTTCAAATAAGGTAAATTTAAAGGTAAGTTCAGATAAGGTACATTTAAGGTAAGTTCAGATAAGGTAAATTTATAGTTACTAAAAGATATTAATGAATTAATGACTCAAATAAAAATATGCTAAATGTCAGGTAGTTGAACTAACAAATAAAATAAATCATCGCCTTAAGATAAAAACAAACTAATGACCATGTGTCGTGTCTACTCCCATCTCGTCTCGCGCCAAGATGGGCGTCTGCAAGACACCGCCTAAAGAAAAAAAAACCTCTAAGTTAATGTTTCTAAAGCCACAAAAGTTAAAGAAATTGAAAGATAAGGTAAAGGTAGACGATGCCATAAGAAAAGACGTAAAGCGATGATAGCAAGTAAAAGTAGTAAAAATGCTGAAGGCAGACTTACTACGCGCAATAGAAGCAAGTTGGCTGAAGGCCTATCTTGCCACGGCTTTCGGAGGGCCCCTACCTCCACTAGTTCACCTGTGCAGCACAATTCTAAGCGATAGTGTTCAAATCCATCCAGTCTCGCGCCCAGGTGGATCCAAACACCACTGCGCCCGCCACTGCAGGGCATAAAAAAACGGTATTAAAGGAAAACGGAATAAGGTAACATTAAAGAAAAATATTTAAAGGTAAAACTAATCATTATCTGAACTATCATTTGCGGTCGATGGATTATACAGTTTGAGATCTTTTACGTGCCAAACACCTTTACTTTGTCCTGCTCGGTCTTGAAGTTCGTAGGTGCAGGACCCTGTTTTCTTCTTAATAATGAACGGGCCCACATAAGCCGGAGCCAGTTTGGCACTATAAGAGTTCGCGGCATCGGAAAGACTTTTGTTTTTACGCCAAACCTCTTGTCCAGGTGCATACTCAACGGGTCGTCTACGTAAGTTGTATCTTCGTTGATTTTTGACATGGGATGACTTGATTTTATCCTGGACTTCGCGATACAGTTTTACAAAGGCGGCTTGTCTTTTCCTGACATAATCTTGAAGGTCTGCATTAGTGTTAGCAGTCTCTTCTGCAAAGTCTTGTCCGTACAATTTATGTTCTCTCCCAAAATTAAGAAAATGCGGAGTAAAGCCAGTGGTCTCATGTCTTGATGTTCGCAAAGCACAGCCTATAGAAGCTAGGTTCTCGTCCCAGGTACGGTGGTTATTGTTCTTGATATAAGCTCGCATCATGGTCTTTACGACTCTGTTGACTCGTTCGGTCGGATCGGCTTGTGGGTGGTAAGATGCTCTGTAGAATAGCTTAGTTTTATAGCGTTGACATAGGTTCTGAAATTCCTTGGACTTCATTTGTACTCCATTATCACACATTAGGAACTGTGGTGATCCAAACTTTAGGAAAATACCTTCTTCAACCTGTTTGGTGAGGGATTTAGCTGTCGCTGAACGAGAAGGAAATAAAACTGAGAATTTGGTAAAATAATCGGTAACCACAAGAACGTAAGTGTTACCTGATCTCGAACGAGGAAACGGTCCAATATAATCCAGGCTGATACACTGCCAAGGTTGATTTATTGCAGGACGATCATTCATTAATCCTGCGGGAGGTGTTTTTTCCACTTTGTGCTGGGCACAAACTCGACAAGCTTTCACATAACTCGTGACGTCACTCCTCATCTTGGGCCAATAATAGCGTTGGCATACTTTCCAGTAGGTCTTGAATACGCCTACGTGACCTGAAGCAGGTATATCATGGCAACGAGCTAGTATCTTGCGCCTTCTATCCTTAGGAACGACAATTTTCCAAGAACTGGAGGGAGTACCAAGGTCCGGATGATTGGTTCTTGCATATTTATACAACATGTTGTTTTCTACACGCCAAGCAGGAAATTTGTCCGGTCGTTGTTCAAGCCTTACAAACATATTTTTATACCATCCATCAGTGGTGGAAGACATCGGAACATCACTATCATCGGTGTCAATAGCTTCTGCGGAGACAGGAACGGATCTGGACAGAAAATCGGCAACAATGTGCTCTTTACCAGGGCGATGGATTAAGGTAAAATCATAGGGTTGCAGACGAAGCGCCCATCGCGCTAAACGACCTTGAGGGTCTTTTAGTCTGTGCAGCCATAGTAACGAATGGTGGTCAGTTACTACCGTGAAGTGTACCCCTTCCAAATAATGTCTTAATTTCTCCACACTCCAAATTACCGCCAAACATTCTTTCTCGGTGACTGTATATTTCATTTCTTGTTTAGTCAGTGAACGTGATAGGAAGCATATTACTTTCTCACCATCATCAAAAGTCTGTGTTAAAACTGCACCAAGGCCATATGCGCTTGCATCGGTCTGCAGGACGAAAGGACGGTTAAAATCAGGACAGGTAAGAATCGGTGCTGTAACCAAAGCTTCCTTGATCGCTTTAAAGGCTCTATCGCAGTCAGTTGTCAATGACCATCTGACACTTTTCTTAGTTAAGTTAGGAGCTATGGTGGATGAAAAATTCGGAACGAAGCGACGGTACCAAGATGCTGTACCAATAAATCGGCGAATTTCTGTGACATTCTTTGGTGGTATAATATTTACAATTGCCTCCACTTTTAAGGGATCTGGTCGGAGTCCCTGACGGTCTACAACATATCCTAAATACTTCAATTCTGGCAGGCAAAACTGACATTTTTCTAGTGAAACTATGAGTCCCGCTTCATGTAGTCGGTCGAAAACTAAGCCCAACAGACGTAGGTGTTCTTCAAAGTCCTGAGAAATAAGAATTATATCATCCAGATATACCATGACTGCTGGTTGAAGGTCTGCTCCAAGGACGGTATCTACGATGCGCTGCCAAGTTGCTGGTGAATTGGTTAAACCAAAAGGCATGCGACGGAACTGAAATAGTCCTCTTCCAGGGACGGTAAATGCAGTATATTCACGCGAAGATTTACTTAAGGGAACTGTCCAAAATGCGGATTTGATATCGATGGAACTGAGGTAAGTTGCATCTCTCAGGCGGTCTAAAATGGCAGAAATGTAGGGCAAGGGATATGCGTCTTTCTTGCTCAAACTGTTCAAAATTCTGTAATCTACACAAAATCTGTAGGAATCATCCTTCTTGCGCACTAAACATATCGGACTAGACCAGGCACTCTTCCAAGGTTCGATGACTCCGTCCTCCAACATTTGTTTAAGTTCTTCATCGATAATTTTCTGCTTAAATGGAGACACATGGTAATATCTTTGTTTGACAGGCTTCGTACCTGGCTCCACTTCAATAACATGTTCAGCTACCTTACAACATCCCAGGCCTGTACCCATTAAAGCAAGTTTTTCTTTGAGTAAGTTATCAAGCGTCATTCGCTGAGCAATAGTAAGGGTACTCTCATCCCGTATGCTAAGTACTTGAGTAGAATTCAGTTCATCTGCGAAATGCCAAACATCTTGATTTAAATCTGGCACGATTCCCATGCTCTTACAGAAGTCAACTCCCAAGATTAAGGTATGAGCCAGTTCAGGCAGGACTAACACGTCTATCATGCGGGTTTTCCTCATTAAACTAAACGGCACTTGCATATAACCAATAGCAGAACAGCTCTCTCCGTTGGCAACTGTACATCTTGTTTCTTTACCTAAAAGTTGTAGTCCCAAACTCCGTAGCAACTCATATCCAGGAAGGCCAACAAGTGTTCGAGTGGCACCAGAATCCAGCAAACCTCTTATAGGTTTACCTATGATAGTAACTTCCAAATAAGGGCGTTGATCTCCTCGTGCGTGACTAATGATGAAATCTAAAAGAATTTTGGATAAAAAATCAGAATCATTGGTCGATACACGCTTGGTATTGGGAGAAATCGTACGACCTATTGATTCCCCCGGGAAGCGTTTCCCGAATTAGCACATTTTGGGCAAGATCTTACAGTGACATTAGGTGTTCCACAACGATAACAGTGTGTTTTTCTAGGGCTTTGACAATCTCGATTAAAATGTCCAGTTTGTTGACAATTCCAACAGACTAATTCTCTAGGACCTCTATTGGTAGTAGGTGTGTTGACATGTCTCACTTCATTGACCTTAGTTGGAGGTAAGGCTTCTTGCATATCTGAGACGAAGGCGAAATCAGGTTCTACAAATCCTTGTCGTTTACGAGATGGCGGTACATAATGTTCTGGACGGCATTTCTTGGCTTCTAAAACCAGACACTGCTCCTCTAATTCTTCTAATGAGTTCACCACTGGTAACTGAGTGGTGTAAAAAGGAGCTAAATTTCTATTTATCATAGCCAACGTTGCATCCTCACTGAGGGAACCATAACGCCGAAACAGAGACTGCATGCTTGATAGATAGTCCACTATGCTTTCTGATGGATCTTGAGTCCTCTCGAGCATTTCTTTAAAGAGTCGAGCACGATAATCTGGTGGTTCAAAGTGTCTGCAAAGCAGTTCAGCAAGTTCTCTCCAGTTGTTAAACCGGGAACGGTTCGCTCTAAACCAATTCAAGGCCTTGCCTTCAAATAAATCTATGGCAGACTCAAACAATTCTCTTTCTGATACATTACGAGCCAATCTCAGCTCGGTTACTCTCTCCAAGAATCCATGGACTGACACTCTTGGGATCTCCTGTAAATTTGAGGCCCCATTTTTCAATAGGTAGTGCCTTGAAGTTCGACACTGGCTGTCTATTCGGGGTTGAACCATGTTGAGTTGGTCTAGGCACTTCATCTTCTGACGAATCATCAGAATCAGAACATCCCGAGCGCGCTGCATCCAATAAAACACTCAAGTTGGGATCTCGTCTGGATACTTGCTCTAGCTCGTCAAGAGCAGATAAGGCTTCTGCAATTAATATTGCTCGTGTGTCAGCATCCTCTGATGACAGTTGGCTAACTGGTACACGATCAATTCGGTTGAGAAGATGGACCAAGTGTGTCTGTAGACGTTCGAATTTGGTCTTGGCTTTTTATCCAGAAACGGACTTAATCGCCAATTTAGTCTTTCTCAAGTTAGTCGCCACATAAGCTTTCTCTTCATCAAAATGAAGATTATAGGGAGGGTGACTTATAGACTTACTCACTTTCTCCTTCTGCAACAATGGGCGTAACGACGCTCGAAGGCTATCAACAGTTTTCGTTTCATCAGCTGGAATGCCACGAACTTGCAACTCATAAATGAGCATGTCCTTTTTAAGGTGATGCACTCTCATACTGTAATCCATCGTAACTTACTACGAGTCAAATAATACACAAGCAAATATAAATTAAAGGAAAAATCAATAAAATATTAACACTGATTGCACTTGACACTGCAAACTGCAAATAATTTGCACAATTAAATTTTCAGGTAATTTTCACTAATTAAACTTCACCAAAAAGATTTTTAAAAAAATAAACCGGCCAGGACAGCGAAGTCCCAACAGAAAGAATAACAAAAACCCGTCAGAACAGCAAAGTTCTGATGGCTAAGAGAAAACAATAGGTAGGCCGCAAAAAATATTGCATTATCAGCAAAAAATCTCATCAGAGGTAAGACAACATATCAGAAGCGCAAATATCGATAAATGAAAATTAAAAAAAAAATAATTTTGATAATGTTAGTACCAAAGTGCTCTATCTGATCTCACCAAACGCAGCTTCTTTTTGTTTAAATGTCCCACGTTCGGCGCCAAAATTTGCCACGCTCTTTTCCTCACAGAAGAGGAATTTTACTTCTACTTATCATTCATAATTAAAAATTCAAAGTTCGGTAAAAATTTAAGAAAATAAAAATATTGAGAAGTTCCAAAATTAACTGACGCAAAGAGTTGAGTTGAAGGCGAGAGGCTTGCGCATGCGCGCCAAAAAAATGCTCTAGCTCCAATGCCGGAGAGAGGGGGGGTTTGAGGGCGCCACTGTTTTTAATGCCGGGCTAAAAACAGAAACCCTCCTAGATAGTGTTGGGATCTCGCTTTCAGCTTACTCACTCACATAAGGCTACCGTATTAGAAAATATCCAAGAAACTGCGCTGTCTGGTGAGGCAAATAAAACACTACCTTTAAAAACAAATTTACAATTTATTTACACCCTAAAGGGGAATAGCTGGTCGCGGGACCACTTTGTTTACAATTTATTTACCAACAAAAAAAATGTCATTTTTAAATTCATTTAACTCACAAAAAAATCAAACCCTGAGGGGGAAATTAAAGGAGAAATGTAGAGATTCGAATCGATTCGACTTTAGACGCTAATGATCGTTATTATAAATATAGACGTTATATATAGATATTTAGTACGGTTATCAATCCAGATTACTAATAATAATAATAAAAAGTTGCCTGAAGGGGTGTCACCCCTGATGAAGGTCTCTGGGCTCCAGGCTGGAATGGCCTAGTCTGCTTTTGTCGACTCCCAGCTAAAGAGTTGTGGGGTGGCCTCCCAGTAGGAAGACGTTGCCCAGCAAAAAGAGTGCTGTCTCCCAACAAAAGAAAGACTGTAGGTGTCTGTCTCACAGTAAGCAGAAAGATTGCTGTCTCCCAGCAAGAAAACGCTTGGAGTCTCCCAGTAACAAGGGAAGGATAGGTGTCCCCCAGTAGAAAAGACCCTGATAAAACAAAAGGTATGCATCAAGGCAAGGTAAAATTCAGGTACTATGCAAATATAATTTCAAAATATTAGCTTTAAATAATACCAAAAAAAAAACTATTACAGGCTGAAGGCCTTAAGGGATCATTAATTTAAATCGAGATAGTAAGCAAAAAAAATATTTGAGATTAAACAGTGACATCAGGTCCAAAGAAAAAAAATAAACAGGCGTTATCGAAGCCTAATAGTTAACAAAACAAAGTTGAGATAAAATTTACATAGGCATAGCCATTGTGCGCTACTGTACATAGCAAAATATTCATTACAAACTAATTATATTTACATAAGTAATGCGGATACAAAAATATTAAACAATTAAACTATACACAGGTAACAAAATAACCAAAATAGTTAGGTAAGCACTCAAATTACACCAATGAAAAGTTATAGCCGCAAAATACAATGTTATAAAATTTGGAAAGTTAAATACAATCAATCAAAAGAGAAATATAATTTCCGCATTGCTACTACTAAGCGCCTACACCAAAATATAATAACGTAGCTTAATATTTTCGAATATACAATAACCATACAGTATCTGTAAGCTTACCCAAGAATGAACAAATGCCACCGTCAGTAGTTAACGGTACTATCCTTCACCCACCCTGAAATTTTGCAACCAAATATCATAATTAAGAATCAGCCTTGTCAATGTCATACCCAATATTAATTAAAAGCTAGTTAACACAAAAAAAAATTAAGAGAAATGTGAAAATTACTAGTACTGACTGTCAAAAATTTAAAATATTTACTCAAACTACTAAAGTACAGACCCACCGACAGCCAAAAATATAAAACAATTAAATTGCCGGTCTCTAGCGCTATCAGCTGATATTCCAAAACACAAAATATTAATTTGAACAACCTGGCTATTGCTTATTAACATAATTAGTTGATAAAAAAAACATCACTAACTTCAAATTCACGGACATACACCAATAACTAGCTCACGATGGTTTTGCTTGCAAAATAACAAAATAAAATTTAACCTTGGGTCACCCTGTACCGTTTTAACCAACATTATCAAACAAATGCACCAAATCAAGCTAGAATATCTGACAAAAAAAATTAGATATCGATAGGAATTTGACTTACAAACATGTGAAGGTCACGAACACCCCATTTAATTCTTAATAAAAAAAACCCTCTGTACATAATTTACCTACCAAGAAATTTAGCGATCTACTCGTATTTAGAAACTCTTTAGTTACAGAAAAACTAATTAAAAACGTGGACGTAAAAAAAATAGAATCAAAAGGAAATCAACGAAAATTATTTAAAATAGCAGTTTAATCGCGGAATCCTGTGTTTTTAAGGGTTTAATAGTGGCAAAAGGGGTTTACCTGCAGTTTTTGTGTCGGGTCTAAATTAACATGTCCGCTGTCGTCGTAAAAACCGACGAAAAGATGTCGAATTTCTTCTACAAAACCAACTTAAACGGCCTCACTGGACCAACAACGTAACGCCAAACGGGCAAATAACAAAACAAGGTAGAAGAAGTTATTCAAAAGACTTTAGAATGACGATACTGTTGACGACGCGATCAGTTTGTGAAAAGAACCTCTGCTCCGGTGCCACACCCAATCCTTGCCAAAAATTCCAATATCGATTTTTTCCTTCCCAAGTGACGATACGACGGGGTTGTTTCTAAGTACACTTTGGTACACAATGAGGTACATTTTCGAAAGCTTTGGTTCGATGGTATTCCCTTCAATGCATTGGCACAATGTTCTGCCAGTATAATTAACTTAACCAATGAACGACGGCAAAATACTAACAATTAAATACATTTTTCCGTGTCCATAAACCGACATTCATTAATAGTTTGGTACAATTCAATCCAGTTTGTACAACTGGAAACAACTTACGGTTTCTCGTCAACCAGGAATACGTGTAGGCATGGATCAGCAGAACCCTTGAATGCTGATCCCTGAGGTACCACTTGTGCTCCCTAGGTGGCGCATGCACAACCTAAAATTAATTGTTGAAAAGGGGCTATCATCCCTTACCTATTTTAACCAAAAATTAGGAAATACGACCAAAAAAAAAACAGCTTCTAGGCTCGTCCATATTACTAGTGAAAAAAGACAAAATGAGCAACTAACACAGTTGGGGTTCAAAAATCCAGTACCTCGTCTGACCTCTATCGTCCAAGTCATAAAGCTGTACGAAACCAAATCCCATGACCACCTGCGATCACAGGTAGGGACCGATAACGAATCCGAACTGCAAAATCAAGGATCCTGTAACTCGAAAAGAAGATTCCATCGTTACTTGGCGTCGACGTTCTCACTAACATGTACAGAGGGCGGCTCAGGACAGAAAACTGACATTTTCCCAACAGGTTCGACAGAAAATAATTCCAGCTTGTTGAAATGTCAAATATGCAGTTTTACTTTGTGACTGTAAACAAATTCGGATTTATTAATAAGCAAATATAGTTTTAGGGCCAAATTCAGACGTATTTCCCTAGGGCTTAACTATACCGAATGAGGAAAAACAAGGCTGGATCCAAGGCAGACCTGTGACGGAAAATTTATAAAAATTAATTCGAAGTTAGGAATAATTTGGACTAAATGGACAAACAAATCAAAATAAAACGTTCAAGGAATAAGGGAATATGTTCAAAAAGGTAGGACGAAATCTTAAAAATCAGCTAATAGCTGCAACTGCTATGATAATAATATTTTAATTTCGTACAACAAAAACAAACCGTAATACAATTTAAGATGGGACACAGTAAAAAGTTTTAACATTTTAACCAAATATTATTTATAGGTATATCAAAACCTAACTGAATCTGCAAAAACGATGTTTAACCATAGAAATAATTGTATTCATGGGCGTACCGTCGACCGATAATTAAGACTTTAAATTAATGGCATAAATACGTTGTTATTTTTATGATCGTTTTGTAGTAAGTGTAACTATATTATATTGTAACTATATCTATTGTCATGATCGAGATCAGCTATTCAACTGAGAACCAAGGACACACATAATGGCTTGGATGCGTTCCCGAGAATCTTGAAATTATTGGAGCTTCTTACGTGACCATGGCCATCGTAATACTGTCTAATTTTTTTTTGGGGGTAAGGGGAGGTTCCTCTTGAACACGGTGCATTTAAACTGCAATTTTGAGTTTCATCTACCCAACCGTACTGAACAACATCATGAGTATCAAACCATGTCTCATCTAGATACACTATATACCTATTTGATTCCCGGTGTTCGTTTATTTTACGCAAATATTCTTGACGATGTTCAACAAGACGGCGCGATTCCATTATAACCATCCGATTATCATTTTTTTTGTGTTTAAATCCGCAATCTAATAAAATTCCTCGAAGAGTTTCCAATGACTGGTAATTGTAATCAGGGTAATCGCGTAACTTATCCCGGATCATTTCTAATGTTGGCACCGTATTTTCCTTATATAGATTGTACACAATTCGTCTAATGACATCTTTTACTGCATCGTCAACTTTCTGAAACTTTTGATTAGCTTTCTTTCGCTTTACCGAATGATCTGTAACATCTCTTGTTTTAATTACGCGATAAATTGTAGATATCGAAAGTTGTATTAATTCGTTAACTCTTTTTATAATGGCTTTATCTGACTGTGCCGGATTTTCTTTTTTTAAACAGCCGTAAATATTTAGAATTATTCGTTGACTTTGAACATGTAAATCTTTATTAAACTCCGGACATGTTTCGACTGGCGATGCCACGGTCGGTACCGAAGGTAATTCAACATGTAATAATTCGCTTTCATCTACCTTAAAAGGTCGCCAAAAAGCCATTATTATAATAAAAATTCACTTACATAAACCAAGAAAAAACACTTATAATACGCACTTCACTGATCAAAACCTAAAACTTAACTGTTTCACATAAATCATGTTCTAAACGAGCATCTGTCTAGACGTAACGTCTTAATTATAATAAAATGACTCCGTCCTCTGCATGCGCCAATATTATATTACCCTTAGTGGAAAAGAGACAAAACGAATCGTCGCTGCAGGTGTCCCTTCACGAGACAGGCAGCTGCTGTTTGCATTATATACCGAAGTTATCACTAACAAATCTGAATGAAATGTGGGATACTTGCTATGGGAATCGAGCGAGCCCGGTATAAGCGGCAGGACTTTGTCTGGCTTTTTATACCACTTAAATCTTAATAATTTAGATTTATGAGATTCAGGTAACTCTTTTTTTTTTCCTTGAAATAAGACTTATTTATGTTTTTCTTCGTGTTAATGACAAAGATATTTGCGCATACAAAGACTTTTCGGACACCCTGTAGACATATATACAATCTCGCACTTGCCGAAGGGTACAAAATGTATTTTCGAATCGTTCTCTTTGCTTTAAAACGATCCGAATCAATTCATTTCCCTAAAATTAAATTAAAATTATTCAATAATCATTAATATATTGTCCCAAAGGTATACAGAAAATAAAATGCATATTTTTGGATAACATATAGCAAATTTTTCGATGCCACTGAGCTCCATTTTAGAATCTTCAGTGATGCTTGGTAGCGTCATCGGAAAATCGATTAAAATGGTATTTAATCGGTATATTATGAAATGAAATGTCTTTCTACCGAAAGTATAAGGTCCCTACTTCCCTTGCCCGGTAAATTTCAAGCCGAAGTTGGTCCAGACTGCTTCCAATCTCCCAAGAAAAACTGGCATTTTTGCGACATTTAGACACATATCTTAATACGTTTTTCCGTATAAAACTGATTTTGACATGCATTTGCATGGTCTGAGAAAAATTAAAAAAAATCGTATTTAATGCTTAAATCGTGCAATGAAATGTATTGTAATTAAAAATATAAAGTCCGTTTTACCTTTGCCAAATATATTTCAAGCCGAAATCGGTCCAGGAAGCTTCCAAATATCGGTACAAAAACTGTTATTTTCATGACATTTTGACAGGTCATATTTTAATTTCGATGTAAAGAGGGTCCGTTTCATTTGTTTCTCCAAGGCACGGCATTTAAAATATGTACTTTTTAAAATTTTTCCTGCAGCGATGCGAAAAAAGGTGTTTATTTATAACTTTAAAGAAAAAATATGGAATTTTAATTAGTTAGAAGTGTTCTCAGATGATAAGGGATGAAAATAAACCAAAAAAGAATCGTTAAATAAGAGAAATAATATATAATAATGCCTTTTAAAAATTAATTTTGATGGAAAAAAACAGAAAAAATGAGTTTTTACCCCCTAAATCCGGTCCTGGATCACCCATTCGGGATTCATTTTAGAGCCTGATTATATCCCCACGGGATAGAGTTAAAAAAGTTGGAAGAAATTAGATAGGAAAAGATACAGAGTGATTCAAATGTAGAGATGTCATGAAAAAAATGGTAAAAAATCTAAATTTAATTATCGATTGCTCCTTTCCTATTAAGAATGAAGGTACCAAAAAATACGTTTATAACGTAGTTCGTCGAGGTCTTTCCGATAAGGTATATGGGATTTCGATTTGAATCCATTTTGACCCCCAAAAAAATTGACAACCGTCAAAAATTTGCATGAAAAATCGTAATTTCCAGTTTTCCCCAAATTTTTCCAATTTCCAGTCGTTTTAGGTATAGGTAAATGTATTGCAAAAAGAAAGTATTTCAGATTGTTTAGATTTATGTTCAAATCCATTTTTCTGTCCGACGTTCCGGCGACCGAGTTATTTAGTGCCAAAGAGGGGTCTGCAAACGGCATTTTTCGACATCAAAAAATTCAAAAGAATTACTTCCCATTTTCCGAATACCGCCAATTTCAATAGGGGTCGGAAGACCCCGGTCTTCTACAACCTCCGAAAATTTAAATCGGTTTAATTAACTTTTGCGACCTGTAATCGATATCATAGGAAATCGCGGAAATTTCGACTTTGGCGTTTAATAACTCCGAAACGCGACACCCTGTATAACCGATTTTTTTATCGAAGCTAGATGCACTATCCCTCTATTAACCCAGAAAATTTGAACGTTTCACTAGCAACCATCTCGGAGAAAAAAATGGAGATTGTCGAAAAACAGAATTGGACAACACACGAACATTTTTCTGAGTGACGGGGCGTTATATAGAGCGGACTGAAAGGCGCTCTATAACTAGTACGGGTAGACCGCCTAATCGCCCCCCGAGGGGGCTCTATAAAGTCGGTAATACCATCATTGTCATGCACTGAAAGAGGGCTCAACAATATCGGTAATATCATCATTGTCATGCCCTGAAAGTTTCGTGTTTCTAGAGCATGTATTAAGGAATCACACTCCTTCGGACTGATGATGCAGAATAGACCGCCCTTCGTAACCGTGTCGCTACACACATACAAACACCACACGTAGAAAATATTTTTGCCAACAAAAAACCTTTCGGACACCCTGTATACATAAATACAAACATAAACACATATTAATACAAATGTATTCGATTTGCGTGATATCCGACCTAATAAAGTTTATCTAAGTAATAATAGGAGTATTTGCCCATACCAAGACTTTTTGGACACCCTGTATACATTCAAACTAACACCCACACGTTTAAATAGGAATATAGTCGATTTACTGAAAATCCGAATTAAGTAGGTTTATCTCGGTTCTAGTAGAAGTATTTGCCCGTACCAAGACTTTTCGGACACCCTGTATACATACATACAAACATAAACACATATTAATACAAATGTATTCGATTTGCGTGATATCCGACCTAATAAAGTTTATCTAAGTACTAATAGGAGTATGTGCCCATACCAAGATTTTTGGACACCCTGTATACATTCACACTAAGACCCACACGTTTAAATAGGAATATAGTCGATTTACATAAAATCTCGCCTAATTAAATTTATCTTTATGACTCTACTAGTAGAAGTATTTGCCTATACTAAGACTTTTCGGACACCCTGTATACGTATATACAACACAAATAAAAACAAATATAATCGATTTGCCTGAAATTCGGTTTAATTACATTTATCCTGGTACTACTAGGAGTATTTGCTCCAACCAAGACTTTTTGGACAGCCTGTATACATACATATATCTCCGTACACATAGAAATGCAAATATATACGATTTGCTTTAAATCCGACAATTAAGTTTATATTTGTACAAATAGCAAAGGTATTTGCCCATACAAAGGCTTTTCGGACACCCTGTAGCCATATACACAATCATGCACATGCCGGAAGGTATAAAATGTATTTTCGAATCGTTATGATTACTTTAAAACGATCCGAATCAATTCATTTCCCTAAAATTAAATTAAAATTATTTAATAATAATTAATTTATTGGCCCAAAGGTATACACGCTCATGCTTAGGAAATAAAATGCATATTTTTTAATATTATAACAAAGTTTTCGGTGCCACTGAGCGCAATATTAGAATCTTCAATGATGTCTTGTAGCGTCATCGGAAAATCGAAAAAATTTGTATTTAAAGCCAAATTTATCAAATGAAATGTCTTTCTACCGAAAGTATAAGGTCCCTAATTCCCTTGCCTGGTAAATTTCAAGCCGAAATCGGAAGAAGCTTCCAATATCGCTACAAGAACCGGTATTTTCATGACATTTTGACAGGTCATATTTTAATTTCGATGTAAAGAGAGTCCGTTTCATTTGTTTCTCCAAGGCAAGCCATTTAAAATATTATGTACTTTTTAAAATTTTTCCTGCACCGATGCAAACAAAGCTCTTTATTTATAACTTTAACGAAAAATATGCAATTTTACTTAGTGTAGAGTGTTCTCAGATGATAAGGGAAGAAAATCAACCAAAAAAGAGCTGTTAAAAAAGATAAACAATATATAATAATGCCATTTAAAGATGAATTTTGATGAAAAAAAAAACAGAAAAAATGAGTTATTATCCCCTAAATCCGGTCCTGGATCACCCATTCGGGAATCATTTTAAAGCCTGATTATAACCCCAAGGGATAGCGTTGAAAAAGTTGGAAGAAATTACATAGGAAAAGATACAGAGTGCTTCAAATCTAGAGATGTCATGAAAAAAAATGGTTAAAAATCGAAATTTAATTATCGATTGCTCCTTTCCTATTAAGAATGAAGGAACCAAAAATATAAAAATGACGTATTTTGGCGAGCTCTTTCCGATAAGGCACATGGGATTTCGATTTGAATCCATTTTGACCCCGAAAAAATTTCAAAACCGTCAAAGATTTGCCTCAAAAATCGTAATTTTCAGTTTTTCCCAAATTTTTCCAATTTCCAGTCGTTTTAGGTATAGGTAAATGTATTGCAAAAAGAAAGTATTTGAGATTCTTTAGTTTTATGTTCAAATCCATTTTTCTGTCCGACGCTTCGTTTTCGAGCAATGTAGAATTGCATATGGGTCTGCAAGTGCCATTTTTCAAAATAAAAAATTCAAAAGAATTACTTCCCATTTTCCGAATACCGCCAATTTCAATAGGGTTCGGAAGACCCCGGTCTTCTACAACCTCTGAAAATTTAAATCGATTTAATTAACTTTTGCTACCTGTAATCGATGTCATAGGAAATCGCGGAAATTTCGACTTTGGCGTTTAATAACTCCGAAACGCGACACCCTGTATAACTGACTTTTTTATCGAAGCTAGATGCACTATCCCTCTATTAACCCAGAACATTTGAACGTTTCACTAGCTACCATCACGGGGAAAAAAATGGAGATTGTCGAAAAACAGAATTGGACAACACACGAACATTTTTCTGAGTGACGGGGCGTTATATAGAGCAGTCTGAAAGGCGCTCTATAACTAGCATGCGTAGAGCGCCTAATCGCCCCCCGAGGGGGCTCCATAATGTCGGTAATATCATCATTGTCATGCCCTGAAAGTTTCGTGTTTCTAGAGCATATATTAAGGAAGATATCACACTCCTTCGGACTGATGATGTAGAATAGACCGCCCTTCGTAACCGTGTAGCTACACACATACAAACACCACACGTAGACACTATTTTTGCCAACAAAAGCTTTTCGGACACCCTGTATACATACATACAAACATATACACATATTAATACAAATGTATTCGATTTGCGTGAAATCCGACCTAATAAAGTTTATCTATGTAATAATAGGAGTATTTGCCCATACCAAGACTTTTTGGACACCCTGTATACATTCAAACTAACACCCACACGTTTAAATAGGAATATAGTCGATTTACTTAAAATCCGAATTAAGTAGGTTTATCTCGGTACTAGTAGAAGTATTTGCCCATACCAAGACTTTTCGGACATCCTGTATACATACATACAAACATAAACACATATTAATACAAATATGTTCGATTTGCTTGAAATTCGACCTATAATAAAGTTTATCTAAGTACTAATAGGAGTATTTGCCCATTCCAAGACTTTTTGGACACCCTGTATACATTCACATTAACACTAACACGTTTAAATAGGAATATAGTCGATGTACTTAAAATCTTGATTAGTTAAGTTTATCTTGGTACTAGTAGAAGTATTTGCCCATACTAAGACTTTTAGGACACCCTGTATACAAACATATAAATCCGTACACATAGAAATGCAAATATATACCTACGATTTGCTTTAAATCCGACAATTGAGTTACTATTTGTACAAAAGGCAAAGGTATTTGCCCATTCAAAGACTTTTCGGGCACCCTGTATACATACATAAAAACTCAACACAACACGACACATAGTAAATTAAATATTTTCGATTTTCTTGAAAACCGGCTCAATTAATTTGATCTTCGTACTAATGGCAAAGATATTTCCGCATACAAAGACTTTTTGGACACCCTGTAGACATATATACAATCATGCATATGCCGCAAGGTATAAAATGTATTTTCGAATCGTTCTGGTTACTTTAAAACGATCCGAATCAAGTCATTTCCCTAAAATTAAATTAAAATTATTCAATAATAATTAATATATTGCCCCAAAGGTATACACGCTCATGATTAGAAAATAAAATGCATATTTCTGGATTTTTTCGATGCCACTGAGCGCAATATTAGAATCTTCAATGATGTCTTGCAGCGTCATCGAAAAGTCGATAAAATTGGTTTTTAAAGCCAAATTTATCAAATGAAATGTATTTCTACCGAAAGTATAAGGTCCCTAAATCCCTTGCCCGGTAAATTTGAAGCCGAAGTTGGTCCAGAGTCGTTCCTATTTCGCATCAAAATGCTGACATTTTAGCCAAATTGTGACATTTCATACACTATAATAATTAAATTAATAGATTTTCCCTTATAGAAATTGATTTTTATAATGCAATGTAGGGTCAACAAAAATTTCAAAAAAATATTTAATGCCCATTTCGTGCTACGAAATGGTCAGGAGTAGGTAAAAAAACGTCCATTCTATCAATTCCATGTATATTCCAAGCCGAAACTGGCTCAGGATCTTTAAAATATCGCTAGAAAAACTGGATATTTTGACAGCTCATATTTAACTTCGATATAAAGCGTCACCAGTTCAATTGTTTTTTTCCATGGCATGGTTTAAAATTAGCAGTTTTTAAAATTTTTCCTGCGCCGAAGGAAGAAAACCTATTTATTTATAACTTTAACGCAAAAATATGGAGTTTTAATTAGTTAGCAGTGTTCTCAGATGATGACGGAAGAAAATAAATCAAAACAGAGCTGTTAAATAAGAGAAATAATACATAATAATGCCATTTAAAGATGAATTTTGATGAAAAAAAAAAAAACAGAAAAAATGTGTTTTTAACCCCTAAATCCGGCCCAGGATCACCCATTCGGTATTCATTTTAAAGCCTGATTATATCCCCAAGAGATAGCGTTGAAAAAGTTGGAAGAAATTAGATAGGAAAAGATACAGAGTGATTCGAATGTAGAGATGTCATGAAAAAAAAATGGTTAAAAACCGAAATTTAATTATCGATTGCTCCTTTCCTATTAAGAATTAAGGAACCACAAAATATGAAAATTACGTAGCTCGGCGAGGTCTTTCCGATAAGGTACATGGGATTTCGATTTGAATCCATTTTGACCCCGAAAACATTTAAAAACCGTCAAAGATTTGCATCAAATATCGTAATTTTCAGTTTTTCCCAAATTTTTCCTATTTCCAGTCGTTTTCGGTATAGGTAAATGTATTGCAAAAAGAAAGTATTTGAGATTCTCTAGTTTTAAGTTCAAATCCGTTTTTCTGTCCGACGCTTCGTTTTCGAGCAATGTAGAATTGAATATGGGTCTGCAAGTGCAATTTTTCGACTTAAAAAAATTCAAAAGAATTACTTCCCATTTTCCGAATACCGCCAATTTCAATAGGGTTCGGAAGACCCCGGTCTTCTACAACCTTCGAAAATTTAAATCGATTTAATTAACTTTTGCGACCTGTAATCGATATAATACGAAATCGCGGAAATTTCGACTTTGACGTTTAATAACTCCGAAACGCGACACCCTGTATAACTGATTTTTTTATGGAAGCTAGATGAACTATCCCTCTATTAACCCAGAAAATTTGGTTGATCACCCTCTAGCCGTTTCCGAGAAAAAAAATTGAGAATGGGAAAATAGCGGATTCCACGGCAACCGGCGAACGTTTTTTCACTCACGGGGCGTTATATAGAGCGCTGTTGGCGCTCTATAACAAGCATGCGTAGAGCGCCTAATCACCCCCGAGGGGGCTCTATAAGGTCGGTAATATCATCATTGTCGTGCCCTGAAAGTTTCGTGTTTCTAGGCCATGTATTAAGGAAGATATCACACTCCTACGGACTGATGATGCAGAATAGAGCGCCCTTCGTAACCGTATCGCTATATACATACAAACACCTATTACATATAAATACAATATGTACGATTTCGCTGAAACCCTACTAAATTAAGCTTGTCATCTTTCGATCGGCTTTGAACCATACATTAGATAACATCATCTTCCTGAAATGGTCGAGCTGGATGAAGATTGGTGCCGAGCCCTTCGGGCACGCCAGTAATGTCTCTATGAAAAAAAATTGTGCATACATATTATGAACGTCGCTTCTTTCAATCTAAGAAGTCGTTCGCGAGTTGTAAGTTGTTAACCTTACCCCTAATCGTTGCTATGGCAATCATTAAAATTGAAAATTGCAAAAATGTTTTTCAATGATTGACCGAATTCTACTTAGATGCGAAATTTCTACTCTGCAACTCAATAAATAACGGAGAAATCAAATTGATCGTCGTCATGACTACCAAAAATCGAAATTATTTTCAAATAAAAAAGTAGTTTACTTCCATCCCTTTCGATAGCCACCTCATTCGTTCCAATCGCAGAAGGCGTCCGCGAGTTATAAATTGTCAACTTTGTCCTTAATCGTTGCTATGCCAACCGTGGGAATCGATTTTTCCAGATATATTTTTGAATGATTGACCGAATTCTTCCCAGATATCAGTTTTCAACTTTCCAACTCAAGAAATAACGAAAATGGCAAATTGTTCATCGTCACGGCAACGAAATGTCAAAATTATTTTCACATAAAAAAGTAGTGTACTTTCTAATATTTCGATCGTCACTTTACTGGTTTCAATCAGATCCGTTCGCGAGTTAAAAATGATCAACTTTATACTCAATCGTTGCTATGGTAATCATCGGAATCAAAATGTATAAAAATGTTTTTGAATGATTGACCGAATTCTACCCAGATATCAAATTGCACCTCTCCAACTCAATAAATAATGGAAATAGCAAACTGTTCGTCGTCATGACAACGAAATGTCAAAATTATTTTCACATAAAAAAGTAGCTTACTTCGTTCCCTTTCGATTGCCACCTCACTCGTTTCAATCAGATCAGCCGTACGTGAGTTAGAAATTGTCAACTTTATCCTTAATCGTTGCTATAGAAACCATGCGAATCAAAATTTACACATATAATTTTGAATGATTGGCCGAAATCTTCCCATATATCAAATTTCAACTCTCTAACTCAATAAATATCGGAAATAGCAAATTTTTCGTCGTCATGCCAACGAGATGTCGAAATTATTTTCAAATAAAATAGCTGACTTCGTCCCCTTTCGATTGCCACATCACTCTTTTCAATCGAATAAGCCGTTCTCAATTAATAATTGAGAATGGGAAGATTTCGGCCAATCATTCAAAATTATATGTGTAAATTTTGATTCGCATGGTTTCTATAGCAACGATTAAGGATAAAGTTGACAATTTCTAACTCACGTACGGCTGATCTGATTGAAACGAGTGAGGTGGCAATCGAAAGGGAACGAAGTAAGCTACTTTTTTATGTGAAAATAATTTTGACATTTCGTTGCCATGACGACGAACAGTTTGCTATTTCCATTATTTATTGAGTTGGAGAGGTGCAATTTGATATCTGGGTAGAATTCGGTCAATCATTCAAAAACATTTTAATAAATTTTGATTCCGATGATTACCATAGCAACGATTGAGTATAAAGTTGATCATTTTTAACTCGCGAACGGATCTGATTGAAACCAGTAAAGTGACGATCGAAATATTAGAAAGTACACTACTTTTTTATGTGAAAATAATTTTGACATTTCGTTGCCGTGACGATGAACAATTTGCCATTTTCGATATTTATTGAGTTGGAAAGTTGAAAACTGATATCTGGGAAGAATTCGGTCAATCATTCAAAAATATATCTGGAAAAATCTAATCTAAAATATATCTGGAACAAATCTAAGCAAAATTTAAATTAGACCCGTCATTGTGATTTACCCCGTATAGTACCTAATGGAATAACTTTTCTATGATGCTTCGCCGCGTCATCGACAAATTGTAAAAATTGGTATTTAATGACTAATTCTTCAAATTATATGTTCCGAAATCCACACGGGAAGGTCTATAGAGGCGTTGCCCGGTATTATACAAGCCGAAAACGGTTCAGGAACCCTAAAATCTCTCAAGAAAAACGGGCATTTTTGCGACATTTTGACACTTCATATTTTAATACATTTCTCCATATAAAACTGATTTTGAAAAGCATTTGCAGGGCCTCAGCAATATCAATGAAATTGGTATTTAATGCTTAAATCGTCCAATGAAATGTACCGTAATTAAAAATATAAAGTCCGTTTTACCTTTGCCATGTATATTCCAAGCCTAAATCGGTCCAGGAACCTTCCAATATTGCAACAAAAACTGGTATTTTCATGACATTTTGGCAAGTCATATTTTAATTTCGATGTAAAGAGAGACCGTTTCATTTGTTTCTCCAAGGCAAGCCATTTAAAATATGTACTTTTTAAAATTTTTCCTGCACCGATATAAAAAAATCTATTTATTTATAACTTTAACGTAAAAATATGCAATTTTACTTAGTGTGAAGTGTTCTCGGATGATGAGGGAAAAAAAATAAACCGAAAAAAAACTCTTAGATAATAGAAATAACATATAATAAAGCCTTTTAAAGATGAGTTTTGGTTGAAAAAAATAGAAAAAATGAGTTATTACCCCCTAAATCCGGTCCTACATCACCCGCTCGGGATTTATTTTAAAGCCTGATTATATCCCCAAGGGATAGCGTTGAAAAAGTTGGAAGAAATTAGATAGGAAAAGATACAGAGTGATTCGAATGTAGAGATGTCATGAAAAAAAACGGTATAAAATCGAAATTTAATTATCGATTGCTCCTTTCCTATTAAGAATGAAGGAACCAAAAAATATGAAAATGACGTATTTGGGCGAGCTCTTTCCGATAAGGCACATGGGATTTCGATTTGAATCCATTTTGACCCCGACAACATTTAAAAACCGTCAAAGATTTGCATCAAAAATTGTAATTTTCAGTTTTTCCCAAATTTTTCCAATTTCCAGTCATTTTAGGTATAGGTAAATGTATTGCAAAAAGAAAATATTTGAGATTCTTTAGTTTTATGTTCAAATCCGATTTTCTGTCCGACGCTTCGTTTTCGAGCAATGTAGAATTGAATATGGGTCTGCAAGTGCAATTTTTCGACCTAAAAAAATTCAAAAGAATTACTTCCCATTTTACGAATACCGCCAATTTCAATAGGGTTCGGAACACCCCGATCTTCTACAACCCGCGAAAATTTAAATCGATTTAATTACCTTTTGCGACCTGTATCGTGTATCATACGAAATCGCGGAAATTTCGACTTTGACGTCTAATAACTCCGAAACACGACACCCTGTATAACTGAATTTTTTATCGAAGCTAGATGCACTATTCCTCTATTAACCCAGAAAATTTGAGTGCCCCCTCTCTAACCGTTTTCGAGAAAAAAAATTGAGAATGGGAAAATACCGGATTCGACGGCAACCGACACAAATTTTTCACGGACGGGGCGTTATATAGAGCGGCCTGAAAGGCGCTTTATAACTAGATTGCATAGACCGCCTAATCGCCCCCCGAGGGGGCTCTATAAGGTCGGTAATATCATCATTGTCACGCCCTGAAAATTTCGTGTTGCTAGAGCATGTATTAAGGAAGATATCACACTCCTTCGGACTGATGATGCAGAATAGGCCGCCCTTCGTAACCGTGTCGCTACACACATACAAACACCACACGTAGAAACTATTTTTGTCAACAAAAAACTTTTAGGACACCCTGTATACATACATACAAACATAAACACATATTAATACAAATGTATTCGATTTGCGTGAAATCCGACCAAATAAAGTTTATCTAAGTAATAATAGGAGTATTTGCCCATACCAAGACTTTCTGGATACCCTGTATACATTCACACGAACACTAACACGTTTAAATAGGAATATAGTCGATGTACTTAAAATCTGAATTAGTTAAGTTCATCTTGGTACTAGTGCAAGTATTATTATTATTACCCACACGTTTAAATAGGAATATAGTCGATTTACTTAAAATCCGAATTAATTAGGTTTATCTCGGTAGTACTAGTAGAAGTATTTGCCCATACCAAGACTTTTCGGACACCCTGTATACGTATATACAACAAATATAGAAACAAATATAATCGATTTGGATGAAATCCGGTTTAATTACATTTATCCTGGTACTACTAGGAGTATTCCAACCAAGACTTTTTGGACAGCCTGTATACAGACATATACCTCCGTACACATAGAAATGCAAATATATACGATTTGCTTTAAATCCGACAGTTAAGTTTATATTTGTACAAATAGCAAAGGTATTTGTCCATACAAAGGCTTTTCGGACACCCTGTACTATACATACATACAAACACAACAAACACGACACATAGTAATTTAAATATTTTCGATTTTCTTGAAAACCTGCTCAACAGGTTTATGTTCGTACTAATGGCAAAGATATTTCCGCATACAAAGACTTTTTGGGCATTCTGTATACATACCAACATATAAACAATCACACAAAGGAATAAAAAATTTACGATTTCCTTGAAATAAGACTCATTGTTTTTCTTAGTGCTAATGACTAAGATATTTGCGCTTACAAAGACTTTTCGGACACCCTGTAGACATGTATACAATCACCGACTTGCCCAAGGGTATAAAATGTATTTTCGAATCGTTCTGTTTACTTTAAAACGATTCGAATCAATTCATTTCCCTAAAATTCAATTAAAATTATTTAATAATAATTAATTTATTGGCCCAAAGGTATACACGCTCATGCTAAGGAAATAAAATGCATATTTTTTAATATTATAACAAATTTTTCGATGCCACTGAGCGCAATATTAGAATCTTCAATGATGTCTTGTAGCGTCATCGGAAAATCGAAAAAATTTGTATTTAAAGCCAAATTTATCAAATGAAATGTCTTTCTACCGAAAGTATAAGGTCCCTAATTCCCTTGCCCGGTAAATTTCAAGCCGAAGTTGGTCCAGACTGCTTCCAATCTCCCAAGAAAAGCTGGCATTTTTGCGCCATTTTGACAGGTCATATTTTAATGTAAAGAGAGTCCGTTTCATTTATTTCTCCAAGGCAAGCCATTTAAAATATGTACTTTTTAAACTTTTTCCTGCACCGATACAAACAAAGCTCTTTATTTATAACTTTAACGCAAAAATATGCAATTTTACTTAGTGTAGAGTGTTCTCAGATGATAAGGGAAGAAAATGAACCAAAAAGGAGCTTTTAAAAAAGATAAATAATATATAATAATGCCATTTAAAGATGAATTTTGATGGAAAAAACAGAAAAAATGAGTTTTTACCCCGGTCCTGGATCACCCATTCGGGAATCATTTTAAAGCCTGATTATATCCCCAAGGGATAGCGTCGAAAAAGTTGGAAGAAATTAGATAGGAAAAGATACAGAGTGATTTAAATGTAGAGATGTCATGAAAAAAATGGTTAAAAACCAAAATTTAATTATCGATTGCTCCTTTCCTATTAAGAATAAAGGAACCAAAAATACGTTTGGAACGTAGTTCGGCGAGCTCTTTCCGATAAGGTACATGGGATTTCGATTTGGATCCATTTTGACCCGAAAAAAATTAACAACTCTCAAAAATTTGCATGAAAAGGCGTAATTTCCAGTTTTTCCCAAATTGTTACAATTTCCAGTCATTTTAGGTATAGGTAAATGTATTGCAAAAAGAAAGTATTTGAGATTCTTTAGTTTTATGTTCAAATCCGTTTTTCTGTCCGAAGTTCCGGTTTCGACTTATTCAGTGCCAAAGTGGGGTCTACAAACGGCATTTTTCGACATAAAAAAATTCAAAAGAATTACTTCCCATTTTCCGAATACCGCCAGTTTCAATAGGGTTCTGAAGCTCCCGGTTCTCCACAACCTCCGAAAATTTAAATCGATTTAATTAAGTTTTGCGACCTGTAATCGATATCATACGAAATCGGGGAAATTTCGACTTTGACGTTTAATAATTCCGAAACGCGACACCCTGTATAACTGAATTTTTTATCGAAGCTAGATGCACTATCCGTCTATTAACCCAGAAAATTTTGTTGCTCCGCCTCTAACCGTTTTGGAGAAAAAAAATCGAGAATGAGGAAATACCGGATTCGACGACAACCGGCGAACATTTTTTGACCAAGCAGGGGGTATAGAGACCGTCCCGGAACGGGCGGTCTCAATAATGGTGGACTACAATTCCTAAGCCATAAACCAGTAAACGCTCAAAATGTCTCAAGGGAGACCCGCTTTTTGATCCATTTTTGTTACACGCCAGTGTTCGTCTATGTATTATTTAGTCTATGATAATAGTCACAGAATACGTCGGAATAATAATTCAAATACAGTTTTTACAGAATCGGTAATGAAAAAATAGCAAATTTATTTAAAAATCATTAAATTTTATGTACTTAAACTGATAATTCCTCTGATATTTAACCGACATATGTCGCTTATTAAAGTCAAAAACCATTAAAGTACTGGTAAACTAGACACCAATATCAACAACTAAAATGTGTCTTAGAGGAGTACTCAGCTCCCATCTCTACTATTATGGTATCTATAAAATTGTTGTGGCTCAGTTAGTTGCTATTAAAAAAAACTTTCCGTTGTAGATACATAAAAGAGACAAATTTATCAAAGAAATTGGAAATTTATTTTGTACCTTTTTAAAGGAAAAGTACACAATAAAATTTGGGTGTGATTTAAACGGGCAGCGAAATTTTACAATTTTGACACATCGTAATATACGATTGGCCGCGAAATGATGGATTGGGCGGAGAAGCTTGATCAGGTAATCCGGTACCCCCTACGAGCGAGTTGTATCGCACCTGACCGTCTTTTTTTATTTCACGTGAATATACATACGTTCTTAATTTTTGGCATCGATGCCTCTGGTAACAGATCAAAAGTGGCCAATCTTAGTGATGATCAAAAGTTCAACAGACGAATTAAAGAAACCGATCGAACTAACGAATCTCGCCGCTATCTTCAAACCCTTGCCAACTAAAAATATTAAATACAGGTCATTTGACTTTCTGGCTTCTAAAGTAAATATTGTGCAGAAAACGAAACGCTGCTTAAAAACTGCTGAACGATATTTAAATACCGAGCACATTTTATTCACAGCCTAATTTATTTTGTCACCAGCCGACTAATAATTTCACCGCCCAATTAATAATTTTACTGCTCAAATAGATATCGGACTGCCCAACGGGATAGTTATTTGTTACTTAAAGTTTTATTATTCCGACCACATGAACTGTATTTTGCCCATCATTGTTTCACAGGCAGTTTAGGTATTTAAAGTATTGACAGAAAATTATTATACTACCCGAGTAATTTTTTTGCCGGTTGGGCTTACCTACCTACTTATTTAAATCGCAGCAGAAATAATTACTAGCAATAAAATTTTGATTTCTTTAAATCATATTGTCTCTTTTATTGTCTACCCCGGAAAGTCATTGGTTTTAATAGCAATTAACTGAGCAGTAATGATGTTAATTCAAAATAGTATGGATGGGAGCTGATTGCTCCTCTTACAGACAAATAGCTATTCTGCTGTAGTTATCAACAATGTTTAATGAAAAATAGTAGTCACACTTTTTACAAAAAATAGCATTTAAAATTTTCCTAATGGGAGAAAACGGTAAGCAGTATAAAAATAAAAATATTTAATTTTGGTTTGGTTTTGTATTTTCAAATATTTTAAATATTTTTCACTCCTTTTATCTTTTGATATATATTTTTAGGATTATGATTTTTCTCGTTTTAGGGTAAAAACGAATCTTTAAGAGCTCGAGCAATTCTAAGATCTTTAGTTCCCCTAGATGACCTACAGGGTGTCCTTAGTTTGAAATTTACCCTACATAATCCAGCACAGGGAGAAGAACGACCCAAGTCTGACATGCCATCCGGTTTAACTCCGCCCCATAAGCAGTCTGTAGTACTCTTTTTAGAAAGAGTATATGGTATCGAAACGCAGGAATTATTCTTTAGATTGCTGGAAGAAGCTTTTTTACCAGATTTAAGATGTGCTACTATGCTTGATAGGGTAAGACTTATTGATCATTTTTTAGACTTAAAAACAAAGCTAAAGTTTTTTTTTATGTATGTACATACGTGGCCAAAGTCGTGGCCAAAATAAAGTTTTATTGTGAATGGGTTTTATAATGAAAAATAAAACTTTATTTTGGCCACGACTGTAGTTTCATCTCAAAGACTCTCGAATTTATTACACCAAGATATTAACAGCTGAGACTTATGCTTCATTATGTATGTATGTACAGTATATAGTTGACCCATAAAAGTTTGCGACAAATGACTAACTTGTTTATTAATGTCCCAAACAATTGTATTCCTAATATGACCTGGTACACATTTTGGTTCAAGTCAATTTAACGTAAAATATACAGAGAGCGCAAAAAATGGGAAAATATTATTTAGCAAAATAAAGCCAGAAGTTTTGAGTTAGCAGAATCAGAAAGCGTAAAAATATGTACAAATAAAAATTCACATGTTTTTTTTATAAAAGGCATACTTTTTCCAATAAATAGATTTATGAAAAAAAAAAACGATTCTAATTATTGCGGCAATTACACCTTTTACGAAAATGCTTTATTACTTTTTTACTGGTATTTTTTTAATGCTCTTGTCTAAAAATTATTTACTGAATAATAATGAAAATAATGTATTCAAATACATACATACAATTTCTTTTTGAGGACAAGAGATATCCTTAGAGAAAAATAAATAAATAATTTTTATTTTACTCAAAATAATATCAAATGTAATTCCAAAAATTTCTGTAAATCGTTTGTTGTTAATATTCAAGCTTTTATTTCAATTTTAAATTTTTTTAATGATACAGTTCTTTTAATATTACTGGTAAATAATCGTTTATATAAAAACACAAATATTTATAATTATTTGTTTTATAAACTTATCTATGTATTTTTAGTTTAATGGAATTTCCTTTGTCTGACGCGTGTCATGGTTATGTTTTTTAAATTGTACTAGATTTTTATTTTTAAAAACATCTATTAAAATATTATAAATATATATTTGCCTAACGTCCATTTTTTTTGTTTCTGAATATAAGGTAGGTGGTAGAGGATCTTTTCCTCGACCGAGGAGGTACCACCCCGCGCAACCACTTAAAGAGCTGGTGAAATCTTAGCGGATGTTTCCAGCCCTGGGTGCGTGAGTCGTTTTTTTTCCTTTCCTCTTCAGACTGTCATTCTTTCTCTTCTCTTTTCTGATCCTACTCTCTTCTAATTGTCCACCTCTTCAAAAAAACAAATGTGAAAATGATGATGGCGCTCCCAGGGGTAAAAAATTCCGGAGGTAAACTACCCCTGCATTCGCATCTCCGGGCGAGGGGTGCTCAGGGGGCCCACCATCGAAGAATTCCAAGAGTGTAGTAACCTTTGCCAACATCTGCGGGCTTAATTCCAATTTGAACTCTATCCATCACTACCTCCAATCATGCAAACCCCACATTCTTTTTCTGACCGAAACCCAAATCAGCTCCAAATCCTCAACCAATCATCTCCTGTTTCCAGGCTATGAACTTCTGTCATCCTTCCGTCTTCATGGTGGAGTATGTTCGCAGCAGTCTTGCTTGCACCAGACTACCGAACCTGGAATCAGGCAAGCCCGATATTCTCTGGCTAAAACTCACCCTTAACCTTAAATCTTCTACTAAATTTATCTGTTGCATCTATCGCTCCCCATCAGACAAATTCTACAATGAGTTCTTTGACTTTCTCTCGGCAAAAATCGACCATCTCATCTCTGAATATCCCTCCGCTGAAGTTATCGTCCTGGGCGACTTCAACGTCCATAGCAAGGAATGTTTAGGATCCACAAAGACTGACCCAGAAGGCAGAGCAGCAGAAAACTTCGCAATCAGCAACTCGCTCACGAATTTGATCAGAGAACCAACATACTTTCCCCGCGTTTCTACCCATAATGCAAATCCACTAGATCTTTTTCTTACCACCCATCCTGAGCCTTACTTAACATCTGTATGCGCTCAACTTGGTTGTTCAGATCATGGCCTCATTACTGTCTCTTGTCCCATACATCCCGAGTTCGCTGAAATCATGCCAGAACGATCGGGCACTATAATTCTGCCGACTAGGATGGTCTTCGAAACATCTTCTCTGCTTTCCCTTGGAACCCTGTCTGTTTTTCCACTCCCGATCCCTCCTAAATTTGCTCTCATATCACAGCCATTATTCAAGCAGGTATTAAAGGTTTCATTTCATATACCCGCAAGAAACCCAAACTCCACCATCAACAGCCATGGTTCTCTAAGGCCTGCGATAAAGCCAGGCTTAAAAAAGTCCAAGCTCACAAAAGGTATCTTCAAAATCCTACACCCGAAAATCGTCAAATTTTCACCGAGGCAAGAAATCAATACAACAAAACTATCTTAAAGTCCAAAAATGCTTTTAACAACCGCATAAAAGATAAAGTGCTTTCCTGCCCCAACGGCACCAAATCTTCCTGGTCCCTTGCCAAAAACATTGGTCAAAACTTCTGTAGAAGCACTTTTCCTCCCCTGGCCTCCGACAACGAAATTATCTCCACCTCTAGAGGGAAAGCTGAACTATTCGCCAAACAATTCGCTGCCAATTCCACCCTGATCCCTCCCCCCAATTTCGCTCTTCCAACCACTAAGTCTGTACCCCACAAAATGCCCGATATAATACTTAAGGTCAAGCAAGTTCAAAAAATTCTTCTATCCCTCGACACCAGAAACTCCTCCGGTCTGAATGGCTTACCAGCAGTTGTCTTAAAAAAAAATGCGCTCCAGAACTTGCACCCATCTTAACTCGTCCTTTCCAGATCTCTTATGACAAGGGTATCTTCCCAGATAGCTGGAAGACTGCTCGTGTGCAGCCTGTCCCGAAGAAAGCTTCCAAGTCCCTTCCATCCAATTATAGACCTATCTCTCTTCTCTCCGTTGTCAGCAAAATTATGGAGAAAGTGATCAACTTGCAAATTCTAAAATATCTAGAAAAACACAAAATCATTCACGACAGACAGTACGGATTTCGTCACCAAAGATCCACAGCTGATCTCCTTAGCTTTGTCACACATAACTGGAACAAGTCTCTGGAATTTCATGGCGAATCTCAGATCGTTTCTCTCGATATTTCCAAGGCCTTTGATCAAGTATGGCATGCCGCCCTCCTCAACAAACTACCTTCTTACGGTCTTCCTACCAAACTATGTACCTAGATCGGTAGCTTCCTCTCTAATCGGCGCATATCTGTTGTGGTTGACGGTCACTCATCTAACTTCCATCCTATCAATGCTGTCGTCCCCCAAGGCGTTCAGTCCGGACACCAACCCTATTTCTTCTTCACATTAATGACCTGCTCTCTTCAACTACCAATCCCATCCACAGTTATGCTGACGATAGTACTCTTCACTCCAATATCCATTTTTCCAGACAAGTTTCGAATCATGAGTTGGATAATAGACGCAGATCTATGTACCTATCCCTTTCCCAAGATCTCAAATTAATCTTAGACTGGGGTGCCAAGAACCTTGTTCAGTTCAATGCCTCCAAAACCCAGTCTTGCTCCTTGTCACGCAAAAAATCTGGCAATGCTTACCCCATCCATATGAATGGCCAAGCCCTACAAAACAATGAAACATGATCTCAGCTGGCACAAACACATTACTTCAGTAGCATCATCGGCAGCTAAAAAGCTTGGTTTTCTCTTTCGAGTCAGAAAATACTTCTCCCCTTCCAACTTATACACACTTTATGTTTCCCAAGTAAGACCTAAACTAGAGTACTGCTCCCGCGTCTGGGGAGCGGCATCACCTTCGACACTTAACATCCTTGAATCTATCCAAAAGAGAGCCATTCGACTTATCAATGACCCAGCCCTCACGAGAAAACTCCCTTCTCTCGCTCATCGCCGCGCTGTTGGGGATTTATCCCTTTTCTACCGCTACTTCCACGGATTTTGCTCTGAAGACCTAGCCGCTATTATTTCCCCCTTGACTGTTCCTAACAGAACAACAAGAGGCGCGTTACGTATGCATCCCTTTACTGTCCAGCTACAAAAGCCTAGGAAAGACCACTTCTCTCGCTCATTCACACGTAGGGTCTCCAGATTATGGAACAAATTGCCTGCAGATGTTTTCCCTTCCCGTCCCAATCTCCAATCCTTCAAATCCCTTGTCAATAAACTGCATTTCCCTTCTCGTCAGACGCCCACGGTACATTAGTACTTAGGCTTGATTCTACATGGGATGTCTTAGATAAAAAAAAATTCCTTTGAAAGATAAAAATAGTCTTTATTAAATATAATTTTTAGAAACTTTTTTTGTAATACTTCTAATTTTTTCACTAAGATTTAACTTATTCCTCCCCAACCTAAAATCCCGTAATTCAAATGAGTTTTAACTAATGCATAATACAATGTTTCTAAGTGTTTTATATCCAAAAAGGTTTTAACATTTTTGAATATTTGTAGCAAACTTCATAATTTTTTAATTAAATAATCTACATGTAAATCCCAATTTAAATTATTGTCAAAAATTATTCCCAAGTATTTAACACTGTTAGCTTTTAAAATCTGAATATCGTCGTCTATTTTGATACTATTCACATTTGAGGTGTTATTATTTGGATTTAGACTAAAAGTAAGATAAATAATTTGTTTTGTCAAAATTAATTGTTAATAAGTTATTACCAATTTTTAACTCCCATTTTAAAATCTTTTGTAATTTTGTTATGTATGTTGTTCTAATTTGTATCACTATAAAAAAATAACAGTATCGTCTTCAAAACTGTGAATTTTACCATCACAATTTACACTAAATAAATCATTAATGTAAATATTAAAAAATAAAAGTCCTAAAGATGTTCCTTGGGGTACACTGTATTTAAATAGTTTTGAATAACTTTCTTCTTTATCTATCATACATGATTTGGCCTATCTTTTAGATAGATTTTCATCAACTCTAATGGTATTCCTCCAAATCCAATATTTTCTAATTTTTTGATTTTGATATATGTATCTTAACGGATGAGCTCTTGTGATTCTAAGATTAATATGAAAGGCTGTGATTTTGTACCATAAATAAACAAATTACAAAAGAAATTATCAAAAAGAAAATTTTTTTTTATTTTCGAAAGTATTTTCAATGCTTAAAATTGTCGCTTGCCGCATAAAATACTACTTAAATAATTACCTTAATTTGTAAATCTAATTATTATATTTCAGAATGACGGCAGTGAATCTGACATGGCACTTAGCATGAATCGTTACATAGGTAACTCTATACTTCCATTACTGATTCAACATAGTAAATTTTATGGCGAAGCTGAAAATTACGCCTCCCTACTTGATGCCACACTTCATACAGTTTACAGACTATCCAAAAACAGAATGTTGACCAAAGGACAAAGAGAAGCTGTGTCAGACTTTTTAGTTGCCTTAACAAGTCAGCTACAACCCTCGATGTTGCTGAAACTGTTAAGAAAGTTAACAGTTGACGTTTCAAACTTGTCAGAATATACAACTGTCGCCTTAAGGCTGTTGACACTACATTATGAGCGTTGTGCTAAATATTATGGTTCGAACACAGGGCAGGGTCTGTATGGAGCTTCCAGCGATGAAGAAAAGAAGCTAACAATGATGCTATTTTCCAATATTTTCGATTCTCTTAGTAAAATGGAGTATGACCCCGAACTCTTTGGAAAAGCTCTTCCTTGCCTTACTGCTATTGGTTGTGCCCTTCCACCGGACTACTCTTTGTCTAAGAACTACGATGATGAGTGGTACTCTAATAAGGCTGCAAAAACAGGACCTGACGGACCGTATGATCCTCAGCCAATTAACACGTCAGCTGTTCAGTTAAATAACGATCTCAACAATATAGTACAACAGTTTTCAGAACACTATCATGACGCCTGGGCATCGAGAAAGTTAGAGAATGGTTGGAGATATGGCGAGCAGTACTCTGGATGGGACGGGAATAAGATGCATCCAAGACTTAAGCCTTATGCAATGCTAAACGACTATGAAAAGGAAAGATATAAGGAGCCTGTGAGAGAGTCTCTTAAAGCCTTACTAGCACTAGGGTGGTCCGTGGAACACACTGAAGTTGACTTGCCTTCCAATAACAGAAGTTCCCAATTCCGGGGTGAAAGTTCCAGTGCCTTTGACTATAATCCTCATCCAGTTGATATGACTAATTTGACTCTTTCGAGGGAAATGCAAAATACGGCCGAAAGAATTGCCGAAAATGCGCATGATATTTGGGCTAAGAAGAAGAAGGGAGAACTTAATACATGTGGAGGTAAAAAATGTTTTTAAAATCATTATTTTGTATATATTTTTTTTTAATTACGGATGCGTTTGGATTGCATCTCTATCTTTGTCACTGTTTTCCTCTGACATCTTTCTACGGTGTATTAAATAATTAGTCATGTTTGCCCCCTGCCAATAATGTGCTTATTCCTAATTGCTAATCTAATAGATGTTGAAAAATGAGATTCGATATATTTTTAAGAGTTTAACCTAGATGATAATAGTTACTTACTCCTGTTTTATTTAATATTTTTTTACTTGTAGCTTCATGTTTCATTTCGTGGTAAAAAAATGAAATTATTCGTTTATTTTCAACCAACTGTATAACACAGTTTATTACATGGAATTTTACCATTAACCATTTTTAACATTAAACCATTAACATATTATACAAATCAAGATAATATAAATGTTTAAATTATTACAAATAAAAGGAAACAATAATTATTGGTAACTCAAAAGGTGTTTTTAATAGGAATTTAAATTTTTGAAAAGCACTTGTAGCTGTGGTACTTTCTGGAATAATGTTGAATATTATTATCACATCGTGAAGAATTATGGATTTCTGTCCAAAATTGCTCTTTACCTGGGCCATTAGTAAATTTTTACACGTTCTTTTATTATGTTTGTGTATTATATGGGTGTCTATAAATTTTATATAACAGTCTTCTATTTTTATTTTCATAGAGTGCATTAATAAACTTACTTTTTATATATGTAAATTACCTACAGGGTGTTATGAAATTCATTGCATATATTGAAAACGGTAAATCCTGATTTGAATTCAGATGGGGAAAAATTGTCATAAATGGCGTTTCGCGATAATAAGCTGGTAATCACCCCTTAAATTTTCTCTAACCAGCGATACCCGCCACTGGCAAGAAACACATGATACGGGGTAAGTTGCTCAATCTATCAGTAGTGTGCAAATGGGAATTCTCCCTTTCCCCCCACTCCTGACCTTCACCCTGGCCGTGTATAATGACCTTGAAAAGTCATATGTACTAGTGGTACTCACGGTTGACCTTGAACGAGTTTGTGCCCTGGACTTTGGTCTTTATGACCTTGAGCGTGGGTTCTATGACTTTGAAAGTTGAAACGAGTTATGTTGATATTGGGTAATATTTTTGACCTTCACATTGATCTGGTGACGTAATGGCTTTGAATGGTGTTTACATAACTTTGAAAGTTTTCATGACCGCAAGGTAGAAGAAGGTAGAAATTTTTCTAACCTTGCCCATGACCTTGTTATTAGATGACATTGAACGTCATTTGCATGACCTTGATCTAGAAGTGTTGACCTTGAATGTTAAATTTGACCTTGTCTTTGATCACTCTTACTTGACCTTGCATTTGTCGGGTGTAAGTGTGTAGCTTCGACTTGCCAGTCTTTTATATATAAAGCAGGAGAGTTGGTTTTGTTTCATAGTTTGCGACTGAACTTAGTAGCTACGTATTGAGCAATATTAAAAAATGTCTTTAGTGTGTGATAAGTGTGGAAGATCATTTAATCCCAGTTACAATTTGATACGGCATAAAAAAGAATTTTTTGCTGTAAGATTTGATAATATGGTTGGTGGAAAGCGGTGTAAGATGGTGTTGCATCAAAATCTGCTACACATACTTGTGTGGCATGTAATGTAACTGTGCCACTAAGTCAGATGCGAGCTCATCAGAGAACACTCGACCACAGAAGTAAATCTTGTGTGCCAGTATCTCACGGTGTTGAGCTTATTCACAGTGCGTTTAAAAACATAATTATATCATACCGTTTTTAATGAAATTAAGCCAATAGTGGTTAAGTTGATCAGTGAAATATTGAGAGTACAAAAATCATTAAAAATAGACATTGTTGTGTTTGGACGATATTTTCTGGCAGCGCAGGACACATTTGGTGAAAAGTGTTTTAATACCACCAATGAAATAGTGACTGTGGGAGATGATTTGAATGATATTTACGAATCTTTTGTGGAGGGCATGAAAGTTCAAGCAACCGAATTCCAGGAAAAAAATTCAGGTAAGGTAAAAGTAAAAATTCATATAACAAAAATTTACATATATTTTTAAAAATACTAAACTAACTTATTAATCTTTTTCAGGATGGTGTTTGGAAAAAATTCTGTATCTGGAGGTCAACATCAACAAGTTCTCGCCTCTAGGTGGTTCATCATACATTAAGTTTCCGAAATTCATCGGAGCTAAACGAGCGGTCGTTAACGTGATAAACCAGGATGAGTGTTGTTTTGCTTGGGCTATAACGTCAGCATTATTTCCTGTAGTCAGGATGTCTTCACAGCATTCATCTTACCCACATTTCTCAAGAGTATTAAACTTAACTGGTATAGATCTTCCAGTAAAATGGGGTGATATTACAAAATTTGAAAATTTGAATAACATTTCGGTAAATGTATAGGGTTTGGAGACTAGCTTCGAAGACGATAAATTAAAATACGAGGTTGTTGGCCCTTTGAGTTGTGCCTCGAAAAAGTTATTAAAGCATGTAGATTTGCTACTGTTAACGAAAGATTGTAATATTAAAGAAGATGATAATGAACATGTGTGCGATGCAAGCTGTTCAAAAAATCATTACTGTTGGATGAAGGATATGTCTCGTCTAGTTTCTAGTCAGATTTCACAACATCACGATAAACTATACTTTTGTGATGATTGCTTAACTTAGTTTAGAACACCATCAGCTTTAATATTGCATCAAAAACATGATTTTAAACACATCTTTACATTAACTCCCTCGACTGACTTAAAAGTAGATAAATTTGGAAAAGAGTACCGGAAAATATTTTAAAATTCGATAGCATTTGTTTAGCTACCGCAGCCTGATCCTGGTTTCTTCCTAGTGGACTATGTTTCTTGGTTTTCAACAAATTAAAAACCCTCGGTCTTCAACCCAATATTTTATTTATTCTCTTCACTTGAATAAATTATTGAATATAATATAAACATTTACTTGCTTAAACCCATGAATAATACTTTTTAAAACCGATAACAAAATTAAAACCCGCTGCAAGTTGCTTAGTTTCTTTTACACTAAAATTGACACATGCCCCTTCGTCATTTCAAAGTAAACAAACTTTTATTTTTCAACGCAATCTGGATAAAGAAAGTAGACGAAGTGGCAGGTGGCGCCGCGGATACAGTGTCGCGCATTTAAGTATTGCATACTGCAACATCCTCCCCCCTTGAAGCGTTGGCTTCAAATTGTTCTCAAATGGCAACGGACACAACCTTGTGATCAACCTTGTGGCAACGGACACATCCTTCGATCTTATGCGTACCATGCGCACCTTACCGTCGGATCCTGGCGTTACATCTATGATACGAGCTAATGGCCATTTTAAAGGCGGCACATTATCTTCCTTGACAAGTACAACCATATCTTTATCTAAATTTTTTGATGAATAAACCCACTTCGGTCTATTTTGCAATCTAGTTAAATATTCAACGGACCAGCGTTTCCAAAAATTTTGTTTTATTTTCATACACAATTGCCAAAAATTTAATCTATTTTCGGGAATTAATGTAACATCCTGTTCTGGATACGATGTTAACGGTTCCCCTATTAAAAAATGCCCAGGTTTTAAACAATTAAAATCAGATGGATCTGACGAAATTGGACATAATGGTCGCGAATTTAAAATCGCTTCAATTTGCGCTAAAACTGTTATCATTTCCTCAAACGTTAGAACTAAATTACCAACGATTCGTTTTAGGTGGAATTTAGGGGATTTTATTCCCGCCTCCCACAATCCTCCCCAATGAGGAATAAATCGCCATTCTATTTGCTTATTAACTAAAAAATTATGAATACTGTCTATTTTTTCTTTAGATTTAAAAAACAAATAAATATCCTTTAATACATTATTTGCTCCTTGAAAATTATCGCTGTATATGGTAACAGGACAGCCACGTCGAGCAATAAACCGGTTTAATGTATGAAGAAAAGCTTTAGTACTCAAACTACTGACTAATTCAATGTGACACGCTTTTGATACCATACATACAAATAACGCAATGTATGCTTTACTAGTGATTGAACCACGAAGTCTTGATTGCTTTATTGTAAAAGGTAAACCGAAATCTATGCCCACCTTAAGAAAAGGACGAGCCACAGATCTAGAGGTAGTGAACCCATTATTTGCTTTGATGTTTTTGCTCTAAACTTATGACAAATAACACATCATTTAATAACTGATTTTACTTGAACCATACCATGAACTGGCCAATACCTTAGACGCAAATTTGCTAAAACAGCTTGAGGGCCAGCATGAAAAAGTTTTTCATGCTCCCGTCTACAATTACAATTACTACATGATGTTTTGCTGGCAATAAAATAGGAAATTTCTGATTGTAATCAATTTCTGTCTTGGCCAATCTACCATTAACCCTAAGCAACCCATCTTTATCTAAAAATGGATTTAAACATTTTATGCTACTGTCCTTAAACAACTCCTTCTCATTGTCGTCATTTGTAGTTCTCGAATGTGACCTTAAATAATCATATTCCCTTTGAAAGGACTCCAGCTGAACTAATTGAATAACTTATTAGGGATTTATTTAATTCATCCACATTAAGTTGATCAGAACTCTTGTTTCTTTTTACAAATTTTAAACAATACGCAACAGATCTCTGTAACCTATTAAATTTAGAAAACCTCAACCAATCAATTAAAATGGGACTTTCAATTGTTTGGGTAAGAACAACCTTTTTTTCTTCTGGTAATGTTTTTACCTTTGGAAATTCTGAACTAGAAAAACTTGTTTCTGAATCCAACAAAAACCTTGGCCCGTGCCACCAAAGATCATTTACTAAAATGTCTGAAGGAGACATGCCCCGGGAAAGATAATCTGCAGGATTTTCCTGTGACCTTATATGTTTCCACTCGCTATTAGTAGTAAGCTCTTGTAATTCGGAAACCCGATTTGCTACAAGTGTAGCCCAACGATTTGGAGACGAATCTAGCCAACACAATACAATACTTGAATCCGTCCACAGACAAACCTTATTAATTTTTAAATTCAAAATTGATAAATCCTTATGAACCAATCTTGATAACAATAACACTCCGCATAATTCAAGTCGTGGCAAAGTTATTGTTTTTAGCGGTGCTATACGGGATTTTGAACAAAGAAGATTGCATGTGACAGTGTTATTAGAATAAATAGCTCGAACATACACATATGCCCCATATGTTGTCAAGGAAGCATCCGAAAATCCGTGAATTTGTATCTCAATTAATTTTCCAGAACTAAACAACCAACGTGGAATTTTTAACTCATTTAATTCATAAAGATTTTCTGAAAAACCTTTCCATTTTTGCACAATTAAATCTGGTAGTTCGTCGTCCCAACCTTTTTTACTAGCCCATATTTCTTGGATAAGAATTTTAGCGATAACAACTACCGGACCTACAAATCCCATTGACTTGATAAACCTTTGTTCACATAATTTGTCATCTGAAGATAAGAATCGCTTATTACAGACCTCCTCCAATTGCCAAAAACTTTGGAATCACCTCGTCAACATTTAGTTTTTCAGACTGACAAAACAAATTAACACTGGTATCACCAACATAACCCTTTGTTAGTGAGTTCACAGGTGCACTACCACAAATCAACCAACCAAGCTCTGTACTTTGTAGTACCGGCAACCCTGGACCCAACCTAACTATTTCAGAATTCAATACCTGAAAATAAAAATCTGCTGACATTAACATGTCAATATTTGATGGTTTAAAATATAATGGATCTGCCAATTCAATGTGACCTGGAAGTTTTATTTTTCCCGTATCAACCCGTACTTGTGGGAGCTTGCAAGTAATTGTGTCCAGAACTGCGAATCGACCCTTCATTTCATATTTTTTGACCCGTGATTCTACTAATAAATTTACCATTTTATTTATTTGTATAACTTTGTTTGCTCTACCACCAATTGTAAATGTTTCTGTTTGACAATCTGTATTTTTTAGCCTTTTAAACAAATCTGTAGTTATAAAGTTTGTTTGTGACCCTGAATCTATTAAAGTCCGTGCTTTTATTTTACTTCCATCATCCATAACTACATTAATTTGAGTAGTAGCCAGCAAAATTTGTGAGCCTGAACAAGCCACTGCAGTTTGTTGTATGTGATGTTTCCCTGATATTCCCATGTTCATCCCGTGTGACACCCCTAGATATTGATCATCCGATATCCCCAAAAATGTCCCTTGATTTTCTAAATTCAATCCTGGATTCATAATAGTTTGTGCCTCTTGGCTATTTTTGTTTTGATTTAACCCTTGTACATTATTTTGGCCTCGACTTTGACCTCCATAACCCTGCTTTTGACCACTCTCTTGATGAAGCATTGTGTGATGCTTCCTTCCACAATTTTTACATCAGTTTTCAGTACATTTTGTTACCCCATGAGTATTTTTCAAACAATTATAACATAAACGATTGTTCTGAACAAATGTCCGTTTTTCCAGTAGGCTTAAACCTGTAAATTTAAAACATTTAAATATACTATGCCCTTCACGTCCGCAATAGTTACATTTTTGTTTAATTTTATCTCAAGCTTGCTCTTGCGCCAAAAGAGATCTAAATCCCTTATCCTTAAAACCAGAATTGATCCTCGATCCGTCAACTTCAATATTTTCTAAAGCAGCACAAATTTTTTCAAGAAATTCGAGAATTTCCTCAACATTTGGCAAGGCGTGAACATTATTTTTTTCTAATTCGTATGCCGTGTGAGTTTGAAAATCTAACTTTTGTGTAAAAAGATAGACTTATAAAACATCCCATTCCTTTACTGGTAATTTAAGAGCTTTTAATGAATTAAGGTGTTGCCTTTTGTGCGTTAAAAATACTCTAAGTTGTTTACCCAATCCCTTTATAACCTAATAGATGGTGTGTCAAGCATACCCTTTAAATGTGCATTTATGACAAGTAATTTATTGTCATATCTCTTTTTAAGTGATTGAGAGCATAAACGTAATTATCATTTGTCAACGGTAAATCACAAATTAACTTCAATGCCTCCCCCGATAACGCACCCTTGAGATAAAGAAATTTTTGCACATCGTCAAGACTTGTATTATTGTCAATGATTGCCGTAAAAAGTTCTATAAATGTTTGTCAATCCTCAACTTTTCCCGAGAAATAAAGAGTATTTAAATTTGGCAACCTTGCATTGCTATGATTTACGGAAAAACATTGAGCAGGAGATTGTTGCGAGTTTGCACTACCATTTATACTCAGCCGATTTAAATCTGATAGCATTTTAACCTGCGTTTTAATTTTCGACCAAACTGTTAATAGATAAAGAAATTTTTGCACATCATCAAGACTTGTATTATTGTCAATTATTGCCTTAAAAAGATCTATAAATGTTTGCCAACCCTCAACTTTTCCTGAGAAATAGGGAGTATTTAAATTTGGCAACCTTGCATCGCTATGATTTACGGAAAAACTTTGAGCAGGAGATTGTTGCAAGTTTGCACTACCATTTATACTCAGCCGATTTAAATCTGATAGCATTTTAACCTGCGTTTTAATTTTCGACCAAACTGATAAAAATTTGCTTTCTACACCCTCCATATCTATCTGCTCACTTTCATCTAATTCCTCAATCCTTAATTGCACCTGACAGTAACCATCAAAATTTTGTTGTAAATAAAGTTCCCTAGTAATATATTCATTTAAATCAACATCTGATTTATTTTCACTGGCTAGAACAAATGTTTCTACCCTCCTGATACAACCCTTAAGTGTAGCCCTTTGTTTTGGGGTACCTCTAAATTTTCCATAATTAATGTTTACAATAAACAAACCCAAAGTTCAATATTTGTCGCTATAACAAAGTACTATATCAACCTATATCCACCTATCAACTATAAACTCTCAACCTGAGCTTGATTCTTATATGTAGGTATCACCAATCCTGCAAAAATCAACCAATTTTATACAAAACCCTATCTTTCACTGCTAAAAACCCTAAATTTTTTTTAGCTATTCATTTAACTCTAAAGTCTCTAATTTTCTGGAGATATCCTTGCAACAATCGCCTTTATTTATATAAACAAATAAGGAATAATCTAACCTTAATCCTGTTGAAAGTTCTTTTTCACCAGTCTTCTTCAACTTGACCAACCTTGGTGGTAATTATCCAAAATTTCTTTTTGACAACTGTCAATGTCCAATACTCACCAAATTTCAATTTTCTTCAAATTTGCCGTTCCTAAACATCCGGCTTGTTTTGGACCATGTTTAGCTACCGCAGATTGATCCTGGTTTCTTCCTAGTGGACTATATTTCTTGGTTTTCAACAAATTAAAAACCCTCGGTCGTCAACCCAATATTTTATTTATTCTCTTCACTTGAATAAATTATTGAATATAATATAAACATTTACTTGCTTAAACCCATGAATAATACTTTTAAAACCGATATCAAAATTAAAACCCGCTGCAAGTTGCTTAGTTTCTTTTACACTACAATTGACACATGCCCGACGAAGTGACAGGTGGCGCCGCGGATACAGTGGCGCGCATTTAAGTATTGCATACTGCAACAGCATTGAAAAGCAGATGCGGGTTCCATTTGTTGTTTATGCAGATTTTGAATCTGTTTTAAAACCTATTAAAACAGTCGAACAAAACCCACAAAATTCTTACACCGTCAAAAGTTTAAAACATGAGCCATACTTACTCTTTTTCCTATTTAATTAAGTGCTCTTTCGGTGATTCTATTTACAAGTTTGAGCTATATCGGGGAAACGATGCGGCTAAAGTTTTTGTCGATCGCATTGAATCTGATTTAAGGTTTCTTTATAACATATATTTGAGAGATATTACACCAATGCATTCTCTAGCACCCGATGAACAAACAGAATTTCAAAATGCCAAAGTTTGTGGAATTTGTGAAGCTCCCTTCGAGGAGACAGATATTAAAGTAAAAGACCACTGCCACATAACGGAAAGGAAAAGATACGGTGCCGCACATTCTATTTGTAATTTAAATTATAAATTACCTAATTTTGTCCCCATCATACTCCATAATTTAAGCGGCTACGATAGCCACATGTTCATTAAAGAATTATTCAGATATGGGGATAAAATTGATGTAATAACTCGAAGTAAAGAGAAATATATATCATTTACAAAAAGCATTTACATGCATGTCTACACTGATAAAAATACTGGGAAATAAAGAAAACAATTAAAGTTGCGACTTATTGATAGCTTTAAATTTGTATCAACCTCATTGGAAAATTTGGGTAATGATTTAAGTATTAACGAATTTAAAGAGACGCGAAAACGCTTTGTCAATGATGATGAATTTAATTTAATGCGTAGAAAACGCGTTTTCCATACAGTTTTGTTGATTCCATTGATAAGATGAATAACCCAAATTTACCAACAAAAAATCAATTTTATGATCACTCACGTGAAGAGCATATTAGTGATAAGGGTTACGAGGGAGCTAAAGAAGTTTGGCCTTTGTTTATGTGTAAGAATTTGGGAGATTATTCTGACTTGTATTTGAAGTCTGACGTCGGACGTTTTATTAAGTGATTTTTTGAGCAGTTTGGCGACACGTGCTTAAACCTTTACAAACTGGATCCTGCCCAGTAGTACACTCTTCTAAGTTTATCATTTGACTGTATGTTACGCATGACTAAGGTAGAGTTAGAAGTTTTAACAGACATCGATTTAATTCATTTTTTAAAAAACGTATTCGCAGTGGTATAAGTCCGTGTATCGAAAGAAAGCATATTGCCAATAATTCCTATTTACCGAAGTATGACCCTACAAAACCTTCTTCATTTATAACTTATCTCGATGCAACGAATCTCTATGGTCATAGTATGTCCCAAGCATTACCATTTGGTGGTTTTAGGTGGCTGTCAGAGCGCGAAATTCTCGATTTAAATATTATGGATATTGATGATGATAGTCCGCAAGGATACGTTCTGGAAGTAGACGTGCACTACCCAGTAAGAATTACATGATGCACATTCCGATCTTCCTTTTCTGGTAGAAAATATCAAACCACCTACAGAAAAAGCAAAATTATCGAAATTAATTCCGAATTTAAATGATAAAAATAAGATATATTGTTCACTACAGAACTTTAAAACAGGCCATTAACCATGGTTTAATGGTAGTGCGGACGCAGAGAATTTCAAAATTCGACCAGTCAAAGGGGATAAAAAGATACATTCATTTCAATACTGAATTACGAAATTTATCTACTACAAAATTTGGTAAAGACCTCTTTAAATTAATCATAAACACAATTTTTGGAAAAACGATGGAAATGTGGAAAATCGTAAAGATATAAAATTAATATCGCGTTAGGAAAATGCTAGAGGGAATGTTGGGGCAAAAACATTAATTGCACGCCCCAATTTTAATAGTAGATCTATTTTCACCAAAGATTTTATTGCCATCCGTATGGACAAATTAAAAATTATTTACAACAAACCAATATATATTGGGTTTTCCATATTAGATATTTCAGAAACTGTGATTTATGATTTTTTTACAATTTCATTAGGGAAAAGTTTGGTACTAATGCTTCTTTACTTTAGACCGATACCAATTCGCTTATATTAAAAGTTTTTACAGATGATGTTTATCGCATAATAGTCGAAAATCCGGATAAATTTGATACGTCTAATTACCCCAAACAGAATGGCTTTAATATAACTAAAAGCAAATCGGTTTTGGGTAGGATGAAAGATGGATTTCCATGTGATCCGATAATAGGTTTTTTTAATAGGTGCCGGGGTCAAAGCTTATTATGTAAAGTCTTTAAATAGTGAAATAAAAAAAGCAATAGTCATAAAAAAGCAATTATCGAGAAGGAACTTCATCTAGATGATTATCGAAAAATAGTAGAGCACGGCGGTATAATATTTAGAAAAATGAAAACCTTTCAAAGTGACTTGTATGATGTTTATACAGAAATAATAAATACAGTTGCTCTAACACACCACGATGATAAACGTTATGTAATTCCCTCGTCTACAAAAACTCTATCTTGGGGCCATACAGACATAAGATTTTATAGCTCAGATCCTCAGCGGAATTTAAAAAATTTACTACTGGTTATTCAATCGTTTTTGTAATTATATGTAATTGAACTGGAAAGTCTATATAGGGTTAAAAATTACTCCATATATACAGCTTTTATAAATGTTGTTTGAAGTGTAAATTAAAAATTTATTTTGTAAAGAAGTACAAAGCTATGCTTATAAACGAATTTTTACTAGCATGTAATATATAAACTTATAAAACACATTCTTAAAAAATAGTACACTTTACTTTTACACTTTTATTAAAAACATGATTAAAAACAAATTTGATCTTACATAAAAGAACATTAATTATTTTGCTTGCTGTAAACTTCTTTCAAGAGCCAGTCTCTTCTTTGCAAATCCTGCTCGGTAATTGGTTTTCTCCGTTGATACATCAGAGTTCCACACTGAACAAACTTTATAAGTTGAATTCTTAAAAAATCAACGTACTCGATGGCGCTGATAGTATCCATCCAGAACACACAACGTCTTCCACATGAAATGCATGATGTAAAAAACCCGTTCAGTCGCTGTTCATACACTTCAGCGGAAAAGTCTGGTTCTTGATCGGTTGGCCACATAATGCAAACTGTTTGAAGTCTTGTGTATATATTCTAAATCTTAACATGTATGTATTCTTTTATACGATCAACCTATCCCCAAAAATTAAATCACCTTGAAAGTCAAGGGCATGTTTTAATCTTAACGAAATCGACCCTCAGCCCTACGAAATCATAACCTTGAACGAGTTTTAGTGTGAAGGACTAAGAATCGGTGGGAGCAGAATATGTAGCGGGCGGCTTGCGAGAAGTTCTTCAGTGTAAAATACACATTTGGTGTATACACGCGTTTGAGAGTTGAATATAAAAGTTAATAAGTTACAAAATGGCCAGCCAACTAAGTGAACTGATTGGAAACGAAACCGAGGAGTTTATCGGCGAACCGGACGAGTTAGAGTTCCTGACTCCAGATGCTTTTAAAGCATTTTTGAGACGAGTGAAGTGCAACTGCAAGAAGCAGAGTTTACGGACGATGGGATGAACCAAGTGTTGGACCAGGTCCTCGATCATCAGATGGCGACACAGGCGGTGGAGGAAGAATCGAAAATCACCATTATCAGAGACGTAATCGTGAAACGTGCAGCGCCCACCGCAACTTCGGCGCTGAAAAGGCTCTTGACAGCTCCAACAGATAAGGGTGCTTTAAAGAAAAAAAGAAAGCAGACGTGTCAAGAGCCTGAACCATCCACTAGTTGGGCCAAGCCAGAGCGAGATGCGGCTTCCCGTCGCCTGTTGCCAGCCGAAAGAAGAAAAGGTCGACGAGGAAGAATGTTGCGGCGAACACTGCAACAGCAGCAGCGGTTACGGACGTGCAAGTGAATCTCGAGCAGGAGCAATTCCCTGATAGGATAAAAGACCTATCAGGTAAACATCGTGTGATGTCAGGGTTGTATGGTGCGCGTGGCCAGTTGAGGAAGCGCGTAATGGATCACGATGCCGAAGTGAACAAATGTGAGAGCCGCGTTAAGGAACTGCAGAGGCGGCTGCAAGAGGTGCAAAATGAACTAAAAAATTTGAAAATTGCAGCCGCCAAAAGTAAAAAAGACTTGGAGATGTATATTGTATATAACAGTAATTATTTGTACATACAGTATTCCTTTAGTATCATTTAGTGTAATAAAATAAATTTATTTGTAGTTTTGTATGTAATATAATTTAACCGTAATTAGATTGTACTCAGTAGACTTAAGTTAAAAAAATGTTAGTAATTTTAATGTTTGAATAAACGATTATTCCAAAACATTTTTTTTATAATAAGTAAGTTTCTATTCTACCGAACAACAGTGAACGGCAAACAATGTTAAACTCATCAAGTTCAAAAGTAAAGCATAAAACACAGTTAGTTTAAAATTAGGACAATATTTGAGTTAATACATCTTTTTAAAAACGCAACGAATTGTGGTTACTTCCACAGTATTAATTAAATTATTTTATTATTTTTGAAGTCGTTTCCACACCAGCTTAGTTATATTTTTATACATAATAGGAGCTAGACCTCACTGGCGCGTTATTAATTTTACGTGTTTTCCCAGCGTAGGCCTATATACTCGAGTCCTTAAAAGGACTAATATTGTTGGTGGCGAGCTTGTCGCCTCCTTTCCAGCACGCTTCGTGGTGCTGCACGGTACATTGGTTGTGGTACCGCAGGAAGCTGATTCGCCGGCGGACGCTCTTCGTCTTCATCAGAGGATATCGTTACTATGAGATCCTCTGATGCAGGCGCGCTACCAACCTCTAGGTCCGCTGGCGTAATGGTGATGCACCAAGTACACTTCTTTTTTATAAGTATATTGATTGCAATCCGGACATTCTTCATACCCTTTTACTAAAAACGGTTTAACAGTGGCTGTTTGTTTCTCCATTGCTGCCGAATGAATGATGCTCCTCTCGGAGCGAGCTTTGTTTTATGCTAAAAAGTAGTGGAGGGGGTAATGTTGGGGATGATGGTGGGGTTATGTGACTCCTACCAAGATATAATACAACTAGGAGATGAAAATCTTGAACGTACACAGCATATGTACACAATCAGCCGGAAGGATGTTTATACATGCAAAGATATAAGAAAAAAAGAAGCACAAGTTGTAAAGCCACGTTAGTTTGGACCTTGGCAAAATTGATATCATTCCGATCTCTACAGACTTGTAACATGTGGTCAACTTTTTAAATCAACACATCGTCAATTTTTATAAAAGTTCACTAGAAGCTTAGAGGAAATTAAAAAAATATATGAATACTACATAATTCTGTCTTTATTGGGGACACAAACAAATACAATATGTTTAAAATTACGAAATCATATAATTAAAGTATCTTCTAAATAAAAAAGGACTAAACGATCTTAAAGTTGAAGTTGTGTCTGAACATCTTGCTCTAACATTCCAATGTTATCCCCATTGGCTTTACTCGGCTCACTATCTATGTATTGTTTCATTTGTTGTATAATTTCACTTATTCTATAATGTATGTGTCCTTCAAGATATTTTCTGCAGAGTCAATAATAATAAATGAAGACTCTTTCACGGCTTTGTGCGTCTCTTGGTCACATTGAGCAAGTTGCATATCAACATAATTTCGTGTAACCCCATCTTATCCTTCTAAAGGTTCTCCTAAATTACATAATCTATTTCGATTAATATCGTAATCTCCGTCCGGCGTAAGCTTAAAACCTATTCCTGAAGGGCCGCGAAGGATAGATTTGGTGTCCTTAAATTTTCTTTTGCGACCAAACTTATCAATTGTGTTTACATTCGACATTGTGAATATAGACTGACATAAAATCATCACCTCGGATTTTAATATATGCAAATTTCTTTCATAAATGTGTGTAAGTAAAGTATTGTACTGTTCCAATATTAGGAGGCGTTCTTTTGATGCAGACTATTGCCGCAATCATTATTTTTCAGTACATATTACTCGTATAAGTATGTGTATGGGGTGGGGGAAAGAGTTTAAATTATGGGCGACGAGTACATATTTTTTCATTTCTATTTCTACTGTGGATCAAGAATGATCCCCCAGCCGTGGTTCCTCTATATGGAGCGAGGAAACTTATGGGCGACCACCGAGTCGCGCTTTTTTGACATCAAGTGAAATCACGGTCGATGGCCAACAATTCTTGCCTATATCACCAAACGCAAACGGTGAGGACACCGTGGAGCCGAATTCCACATCTTGGGAGCCAGTAGATGCCGACGATGAATTTAGCGGTAACGCAGACTCCACTTCTTGGTGGAATTATGAGGACGATGTCAGTGGCGGGACAGCGGACTCAACTACCTCTTAATACACCCTCCCTCAACCCCGACAAAAACAACCCTTTTCAGGGCTACAAATTTGTTTAATAAAGTATCGTGTTTGCACGAACACGAGCGTAGCAATAATAGTTTAAATGATAATGTATAGCATTACAAATGTAGTTCTGACTTGTAAGATTTTAAGCTAAAATTTCTTAAAAAATGAGGATGGTCGCCCCTCCTCGCACCCATCTGTGTTTAGCAACCGTTGAAATATAAACTCCTTTTACTCATTTTTTAATAATGGTTCACCCTATTCTCATACACACACTTTCTGCGTCTAGTTACACGGATAAAACAAAAACACAAAAAACAATTTAAGTTTTATATTTTATTGTGGTCTATTAAATTTTGCTTAATACATCTAAATGCTAATACATAAAACAAAAACTTAAAACTAATAAATATATCTGTTTGTAACTGAACCATTTAAAACATTGTATTTCAAAAAGGAGTCGTGAATTATTAATGCATGCCCTTTAATGTCTTTGGAAATTTATTGTTACATGGTTCAAACTCTATTTTCACATCTACCGTAGAGGACTTCACTGCTTCCGGCTGATGACTACAATCAATTACAAAAATTGGATTTTCCAAATGTGCGGACAAATCCATCATGGAGTCGTTTATTTCACGTCCGTAATAACTGCTTTGAAAATTTTCATAATTATAATATGCTGCGGCATACAGCTTTTTAGAAAAATTCAAATTCCATTTTTCATTTGGAAATAAAGTAGAATTTAGGAAAAGTCTAATATCACTTATGTTGGTATTAGAAAACTTGGTGGCATCCTTTTCCTGCTTATTGCTGTTACTTTGGAATCCGATAATGACATAACGGGGTTTTTCCAATCTCGTGCTAGTTCTTAAAGCACACACGTCTGAGGAAGTTAGTAGAGAAGAAGGTAGATCATAAAGGTCTCAGTTTCGATAAGCCATTTGAATATTTGCGTTATTTCCACTTTTATTAATACAAGACATCATTTTTAACTGTTGGCGATCATCAGGAGTAATATTTCGTATTTTCCATTCGATCTTATTTATATTTCTGTCTTCATCTGTTTCACCAATATACGAATTTCGAAATGTACGGGCAATGATTAAGATCAGCTCCTGTTTAACATTGAAAATACCCTTGGTATAATCTTCGGCAAATCACATTTAATATTTTAGTGGTAATTTTCCTGAAAACGTGTGACTTGTGGGATCTAGGATATCTTGCTTGTCTTCGCTTAGACCCCAATTACATGTTAAGAGAGCCTTTACATGTGAAGAACCCAATGAAGTCATTGTTTTTAAAGGTGTAAAAACCTGGTTTTCGGACAATTGCCACATGTTCACCGCCTGTCTCGTATATGATTTCATCAAATAGAAAAGCGAGAGCGTTATTGGAGAGTTGGCACTTCTTAGTAACACCTTTGGGTGTAAAACTTCCTTCAATGTAAATGTAACTATCACATATGTCTAAAATTATGTCTTGAAATTGAACAGAGATACGAATTTCATCTGAATTTTTAAAGGTTGGAGAGTCATACAGTTTATAGGTGTGTTCTTGAAAACTGACAATAGACTTATCCAGGATAGGTTCAGTAAAAACCTCGATTTTATCACTGGTAGTCATCATGGTTTATGCTTTCTAATTTTTAAACCAATGGATTTTAAATACTGTAAATCCCTTGTTGTTGGCGATGATGTGTTTCCGATCAGAGGTTCTGAGAACGAATGACATGTCTTTGAATAATTGGTTTATTTTTATGTTCTTTTATAGATTGATGCATCGAAGAAAGCATATTTAAATGACGATTAAAACGAAAACCCATAATTAGGCTATTTTCTTCAATTCAAGTTTGACGATGATTTTCTCTACTCTAAAATCAACGAAGTCACCGTTGTCGTCCAAGATGCGTAGTTCATGTTGTTTATGAACTGACGACCGCTAGGCGGTTTCGGCATATAAATAATATTTTGTGGTTCTTTTGATAATTTATATCCTGGTTCAACATCTATATCCAATTCAAATAATATATCACTTTCTTGAGATTTACGTATGCTCCAGATGTAATATTACAATCGATTCTCACAATGCGCACATTCATGATATCAACTGGAAATTGTAATTCATGCTTATGGTTACTTTTCAATATGACACTCCCAAATCCCAACATGTCTCCAATGCTATTTTCTTAAGTAAAATCAATAATGAATTCGGATTCTATTTCACACTTCATTGTATTATTATTAGCTGTCAGTCGTCCATATTTGTGAAGATTTTTGTAAAGCAGTAACCATCGCCTTTTCAATGTCGCCAATTTCGTATGCTCCTGGTGGGATTGTTATTATTGTAGAAACTGTTAATCATTTATCTTGTAAGCAAAAGAATTGTTAGTTTCAGTAATGTTAAAAATAGAATTATAAGTATAGAATCCCACAAGCGCCAATCCATATTGGTTTGATTGATTCAATTCAATAGGTGGATAGAAGTAGGAGCTTAAGACGCTGGATCGTCCTGTTAGTGTAAATGTGTACTACATGACTGAAGACAGTGTATACTCGCTGGTATTCTTATGGCTTTTTACCACAATTTAAACAACTAAAACTTAAAAATCTTTTAACCCGTTTTAATAAGTTTATACAGTTTTCAGCACGAATATTTATTTCACTTATTTTACAATAACAACAAAAGAGTCTTCTAACTGCTGACCCATCGGCATCACACAACACATTTTAATGTCTGCCCATCGGCATCATCTCCACCCAATTTATTGCTAATATAGTGTTCGGTACAATACTGGTACTTCAATATATCAATGTCGTTTTTGAGGAGTTCTGGTAACTTTTCCCATGCGATTGCAATATCATTCGGTGCACAAGCAATCATTACTTCTTTAGGCATGTTTTTGTAATTCTTGCTTAGTCATTCTTAATAATCCACCACAATCGGAGAATGCTTTAAGAGATAAGTGCATCTTTTTATAATTGCCAAGATCCATCTGTGGAGTCATTTCTATTTATTCTAATATGTAGAGAGAAACTTTAATCACAAATGTCCACACCACACTGTTCCAAATTTCTGTTGACGGTCGTATGTATAGTAAATATTCTGTGCTGCCTCGGAACCAGTTTTTAAATATTGTATTAATTCCAAAGGTTAAATCACCGAAGCAATCGTAGCATGTTACATCTGAATTAACCTTTCTATATGCTACCCAGTGTGTCCTTTATGCTATACAAATTAATTATTGCGGCTTCGTGTTGTCTCGGACCGCGTCCTGGCAGAACATCTCTCATATACCATACACCCTGACATATGGAATTTTTATTAACAAAGCATATTTTTCCAGATAAGTATTGGATAGAGGGGTAGCAAATTAATTAGTTTTTTGTTTATTGTTGTTGCTCATAAATAATCCTAAACCCGATCTATATGGTTTTAGGAACAAACAATTTCCTTTCCAATTTAAACTTAACGTTCCCCCTGTTTTCTGCAGGTTTGCGATTTTTACTGTTTTTATAGCTCCCACTATTCCAGCTACTCCATCCGCTAGAGACCTTAATGCTGACCTGCAAATAACGGTATTAAAGGCAACAACCCACCCACTTGTGGTGTAGGTATTATTTTAGGTGTACGAATTTTTCGCTTTCCATCAACATTTTCACTGATTTTCGGGCGGCCCACACAGGCGAAAAATCGATAAAAGTCGGACAGAACCCTATTTTCAAAAAGTTCCTAGAATACAAAAATTAGGCTTTGGACCTCTACCTTAATGACCAATCTATAGTACCTGTGCGCGCGAGCACTGCGAGACCCTCCGTTACTTCGCTACGTTAGTGCGAAGAACGGTTTGTTGGAGAGCGTATGAGTTACGGAAGATAAAGTGCTATTTTGTTTATATGCATGTTGGTGTTGTTCGTGGATTATTTTATTAAAACTTTTATTATAATTTGTATGTTTACAATGAATTTCGTTTTTTGTTTATAAAATTAATAGGAGGATAACGGTTATGGTAACTGGCAAAGTAGCACAATTGTTTGTATTTTTATCTTATTATTTACCTTTACATGGGGATAAAGTTAACAATACGGTCAGATTACAGTTTAAAACTGTGATTAGACGTAAGCCTGAAGTCTTGTTTTGCAAATACAACAATGGTTTTATGCGACCAAGTGCGACCCTTAACAAAAATGGCGCATTTATACAGTTATGTTTGCTCTAATTTGTACTATTACTAAAGTTGTTCAAAATGAAAACTCTGTACATAAAGCAGAATTGTAAAAAAGGGGGTTCTATCGTCTATTTAAGGTGTTCTGAATCAAAAGCAACAGTTTTTAGAATGTTTGTCTGTCTGTTTGTGTCTTTGTTCCGGCATCACTTAAAAACTACTAAAAATAGATTTTAATTGGACTTTTACCAAAAGATAGGTCTCATAGCCAGTTACATATTGGGGTATATTTTATTAGGTTAGGTCAAGTATAGGTCAAGTTGACGAATAAAATGTTTAAACCAGTATTGCCTTTTTATTACAATACTTATTTTTTTTACTACAATTAATTTTAACTTTAAAATTATTTAATAGACTAATGGTCGTTTGCACCACCAAATTTAAGGCAAGTATAGTTATAAATACGTTTATTTTGAATCAGTAATACATTACGTAATAACATTTAAAACTCTACTTAGCTTAAGTAAGCCTTAAATTGGTTGTGCAAATGACCACAAGTCTAATTACTCGCGCAAAGGGGTAGAATGAATAATAATATAATCAGGTACTGGCTACTTAATAAAATACTTACCTACACCGAACGTACGGAGTAACAAAACTACCTGATATTCAGTAACAAATCTACCTGATATTAGGTTTAAATTGTTTTGGGTCATAATGGGAAACTAACATTATTATTGTTTTTTCCAAAATTCTATAATAAAAGTAGAAAAATTAATTTTAATGTAGCACTAGTTTGGAATATACACATGGAGACGCAAAAATAAAAAAAATAACTACTAAAAACCAATAATATTTAAAATACAAAGAAGTAATCTAATTCTGCTTTCTAACAAAATACTTATTTTATTGATTTTTAGAGCTACAGTTTTTAATCTTTTGGCTTCCTTGTATATTTTACATAAAATTTACCTATCAAAATTTATTTTTGCTTATACACTAACTTTTATCAAGAATCACACTTTCTGAGAAATCAATATTAGAGAAGTTTTTTCGTTGGCGTCGACTTTTTTGCACTGTTCTTGGTACATAATCCTAATAATGTCATTACCATGAGATATGGTTCAATTTAATTAGGCTTAAAATAATTTTTTTGAGTCAAATAGGGTTTAAAGTTAATATTAAAAATATTTTGTTCAACAATTAATAACGTGTAGGTTTTGTCCGACTTTTATCGATTTTTCGCCTGTGTGCGGCCCCCAAGGCTACTTTAGAAACTTTCATAACATTCTTTTCAACAAATTTTTTGCTTCCAGCTTTTAATAATTCTGCACGAATGCGTCTTCTAATAGATGATCCAAAATAATTTTTTTTACCCGCTTATTAGGTTTCGGTCTAGATTTCCTTGGTTTTCCTCTGATTGATTTTTTTTTAATTGAAACACGTGATACAATCGCTGTTTCGTTTTCATTATATTAGTTACCAACCAAGCAGCAGCTTTTTCACTTAAACTTGCTTCTTTTGATTTAACTCTTTCCCAAGCGCATTGTTCAAGTTCACAAAACTGGTAGTCGAGTATATGCAACTCGAAAGGAAGCTTATTAATAATCGAATTCACTAAACCGCTTCCAATATTTTTCAAAATAAGGGACCGTCCACTTCGTTTGGTGGGTGACATTTAACTGAAAAGTAACACCAACGGTCAATTATAAAATAGTAACTTCTATTGTTTGTAAAATGCGCAAAGTTAAGCTTAAAGAGAAACTTGATATCGACAACTTGGATGAAAAAGTTGGATCCGGACATTAGCGTCATTTTAGAAGACGACATGGTCCTTTACTACCATTATTTATTTTATTTGTTTATTTATTTATAAAATTCAAGCCCAACAGAGAATCCATTAATAGGGCAGGTTTACAAATTATAAAATCAAATAAAACAATCTTTACTTAAGAGCAAGTATCAGCGAACCGCGTGGTCCGATTTGGGATTTCGCCACGGAAGAGCGTAATTCAGTGTTAATAAACAATCAGGCAACATCGCCATTCCAAGACGTGACGTCGCGCGCTGTATCGAGGGAGTGGGAGATGTGAGTTATAATTCTAAAATATTCGCTTTATATAAATTATTGTTCCTGGCGTTTCTGTAAGCAGTGGCGCGCCAAAAACTCATTTTTTTAATAAATAGCATTTATGAAAATGGCCATATTATGTGACATGTTATTTTTATACTGTATATTTTTATATGTATTTTAAAGAATGATGATGAGAAGAATGAGATGATGGTATCGGTTTTCCATTATTTTTGTTTACAACAAAGATCTGACCAGTAGGGGATGGAAGTGAAGGGTAGATTTGGAGATACTTAAAAAATGATTTTAGATATATTATAGCCATAAATGCGCACGTAATTGTATTCAATTAATTGAGATCAGAGGCACCAACGGGAAGCTTTGAATAAAGGTTAAAAATATTGAATAATATTAGATGAAAATTTGAAAAAAATATTATTTAGGGGCGGAAGGAGTATGACATTTTCAGAGTGTTACAGATACAATGTTTAAAAAACATACTTTATTTCGACATATGGATTAATATAAAAATTCAGATCTTTGGCTGAATGGAATTTAATTGGAAGTTCTTTTGGATGCATTGGATTCACCAACTCTGGCAATAGGCATAATAAAACGATGTTAGTTTTGGTAACATCTTTTCACGTCAAAACGTGTCATCCCGGATGATCTACAAAAAACAACGGATATTAATTAGCAACATTTTATTTTAGGGGTCATCCATAAATTACGTCACAGAAATTTCAGCGTTTTTTGACCCTCTTCGTCCTTGTCACAAGTAATCACATTCATGTGAACCCTCCCCCCGTTGTGACGTCACTTATTTTGCAATTTTAAATTTATAACTTAATTAAAACAGCACTTCCAATATTATTATTGTTTTAAAATATTCTGAATAAAGTAACAATTTACGTTCTCAAACAATAGATAGGTACTCAAAATCAATAGAAAAAAATTCTTACATTGTTTTTGGCTGAAAACTGAACTGAACTGAAAAAAAAATTAATCATCCTGTGTCCATGGACCACAAGAACCTGAGATCATCTGAACTTTCAGTTTTAACAACCTGTAATACCGGCCGTAAATGGATAATATCAGTGACAAAGTAAGATGGTAGTATATAGATACAGTCATGAGCGCCCGCAGACTTTTATCTCAGGTGGGGAAAAATGAAAAAAAGTAATATATTTTTAAAGATTTTACTTCTAATAATTAAAAAGTATGACAATCTCACAATCTCAGGGGATCAACGGCCCCCTGATCCCCCCCCCCCCCCGCGGGCGCCAATGGATTCAGTGTCCGCCAAAAAGTTGATTCAGGTCAAATTTGACTTTGGCGTCAATTTTTGCTTGACCAAGAACCTGAAATGACATATATAAAGGTAGTCACGTGATCCGTGTTAGCTGTCAAAAATTACATTTTTAAGGAAAATGTCCTGAATATGGTATTATTTGCTTAGATTTCGAAAAATGTCATAGGAAAAAGTTGTTTGGTTTCTCATCGAGATCATATCTGTATTCAATCTGTTTTGTTCAAAAGTTTTAACTTTTAATTTTTCACAAATTTTTATGTATGAAAAAATGTGTTTCAATTTTTAACGTTTATTCGTTATAATTAAGTTTAAACGCTATATTGCAACGTTTATAAAGATAAGACATACATTTACCAAAGTCTGCAGAGGTTTTATAGCACAAAAATAAATATTTTTTTAAAATTCCCAGCGCGCAATTAGACAATTACTTGACTTTTTAACATCTATATATTATTATTAACCATATCAAGCGCAACAGTTAGAAAAGCATATCATCCATAGGATTTTAAAAGCTAACTAATAAAAACCTTTTTTTAAAGCATCGTTGACATTTTTAAAACTAAAAAATAAAATTTTTATTGTAATTTAATTCAACAGTAGGCTCTGAAACAAATGTAAATATGACAAGTTGACATAGGACGGTAATTGATTATCACTAAATACCTACAAATTGGAAACTAGACGAGCCTGAAGAAAATAGCGGCGTTCGGTAATTCACAATTTTTCCATCGTTTTGATCCGAATTTTTGACAGGCACATGACTCATTGTTGTAATCAGTACGACTGACCACGTGCCTGTCCAAAATTCCGAGCAAAACGATACTGTGTTATAAGATGCAATTGAATACAAGCAAACGTCAGTTGTAGCAATATCGGAAAGAAGAGGTGCCAAAGAAACAACCATAAGAAAAATTTTACAAAAAAATATTATCATCCCTACGAGCCGAAATTTATAAATTTTCTTAAAGAAGGGGATTTTGAATCTAGGTTTGATTTTTGTGCCTGGGTACAGGGGGAAATAGAAAAGAATCGGTCATTTACCAAAGGAATAATGTTTACAGACAAAGCACCTTTTTATTCCAACGGGACAGTAAGTAAGTTCTCAAAACTGTAGGTTGTGGGCTCATGAAAACCCTGGCTACAAAATTGAGTGCAAAGTGCAATATTCTTTTAGAGTAAATGTCTGGTGTGGAATTTTTAACGTAAGATTGATTGGGCCCTATCTTTTTAAGGAAAATTTAAACGCAGTAATTTATTTAAACTTTTTAAGGACTGAGATAACCAATGTTGTTGATAAAATGTCACTACCGGAAAGATTGATATTGTGGTACCAACAATTCACGCCATTCACGGCACGGTTGAGGTCAGAAATTTTTTAGACAATTTGTTCAGAGGAAAATGGATTGGCAGATATTCTGAGTATTCCTGGCAAACCAGACCTAACTGTCATGAATTTCTTTTTGTGGGGTTATCTCAAACAAAAAGGGTACCGTAATCGGCCGTTTTCAAGACATGGATCATTTTGAAAATACTATAGAAGACGCTTGCCTTGAAAATCCACCAAGATTTCTGAAAAATGTTACAAAAGGGTTTTCCAGAAAAATAATTAAATGTATGGAAAGGGAAGTACGGCACACTAAAACGTAAACATTTTTTTTTTGTTTTAAGAATAAGCTTTAAATTTTTGATTTTTTTCCTGTTTTAGTTTAAAAATAAAAGTTTTAATAAAAAAAAGTTTTTTATTAGTTAACTTCTAAAATCCTATAGATGATATGCTTGTCTAACTGTTGTATTTGATATGGTTAATAATAAGCTCTGTAGCACTTAAAAAATCAAGTAATAGTCCAATAGCGCTCAGGGAATTTTAAACAATATTTATTTTTGTGCTATAAAAACTCTGTAAACTTTAGAACATGTATACCCCATCTTTAGAGACGTTGCAATATGGCGTTTAAAGTTAATAATAATGAAATAAAGGTTAAACATTTAAACAAATTTATGATGTTTAAAAAATATGTAAAAAATTAAAAGATAAAATTTTTGAACAAAACTTTAATAATGGAATCTCGATGACAAATCACACAACTTTTTACTAAGACAATTTCGAAATTTTTACAAATAATACCATTGTTAGGACATTTTTCGAAATTTTTACAAATAATACCACTTTTAGGACATTTTCTTAAAAAATGTAACTTTTGACAGCTAAAATGGATCACGTGACTATCTTTATGTATGTCATTTTAGGTTCTTGGTCAAGCAAAAATTGATGCCAAAGTCGAACTTGACCTTAATCAAATTTTACAAAAGTTTCTCATATGGTGCATAGTTTTTGGCGGACTGTATATTGTTCAGGTTAAAAATTACGGTAAAATCAGGTTCGAAAACGGTAGGGCGGTAGGTTGAGGCCGAAAACGATAGAACTACCGGTAAACGGTAGACCTGGTAACTGGTAACATTGCAAACAAATAATAAAACAATAAATTCCTTTACGTCGACTTTTTTCAAAGGCGGTATCGGCCTTTTAGTGTATTGTTACCAAATGCAAACAATTTTGCACTTCAAAATATCATACTTATATAACGTTCATTTTGCCTGTGGCCATATGCCCTATTTAGTTGTTTTAATATTTTAGATTAAATGTGATATCACGAAGCTTATGACTCATCCCCCCTTGTCACGCTTGTCACACTTTGTGGAACCCTCCCTCAACCTTTACGTGTGACGTAATTAATGGATGAACCCTTACAGTGAAAAAATTAAAATACCTACTCTACTAATAATCCGAAAGGGCTCAAAAATTTTAATTTGGCCTACTCAGCTCCGCGTACACGCGATGTGATGCGGTGTTAGTGAAATCGGCGCCGGGTAGAGCGGCAGATGGACGGAGATCAGGTGGCCGAGGTTTGCTCAGATTAAGTGGGAGGTTGATGGCAGAAACACTAATTGTGCAAGTGTAGCTTCCAGTTGACCGATTTTTTTACCTTTGATGACTATAATTATCTGCTTCCGTTTGAATTTCCACATGGTCAAAATCCATTGATATTAAAGATGCTGATGAGGTGTCAGCATAAGTATTTCTGAAATATGAATTTAATATTATTTTGAAATAATTTAAGCTGACAATAAAAAACACCTTGTAAAAATATTTTTTGGTTAGGATATATTGACGTTTGAAACTATCGAAAAACTATAAATACGAAGATTTGAAATAATCCTACCTTTTAAGTGTCCCATCAGTTAATTCATTTTCTTGTCCTCTATAATTGGTGGAATACGAGTATGTTTCGGTGTGCTTGTCATCCTAAAAAAAATCAGGTCTAGAAAAAGAAACCTTTACATCAATAATTATTATATACATACTTTGGCATATCGTAGCATTCTTCAGCGTTAACTACGGTGAAAGCAAGTTCATCAGGAACACTTCTGTCACAAAGAACGCAATTAATAAATTGAAACATCTATCAAAAGTTTATATTATCAGAATTAAATGCCTGTTGAAAAAAACATAAGCACATTTTGTACTTTTGTAACAGTTTTTTGAAGTTATTTCTCGATAAAATGAAAATGATGTGACTGCGTCTTATTTCAAATTAATAATGTTTTTTTTTTTTGGGATTTCTGACGATTTTCAAACTGCCAATGCAGTGGTAAGTGGCAGTACAAAAATCAGCAATAAGCTTTATGACAGCGTAACTAAAAAATTATTTTGTTGCATTCATGCACAGAACTTACCGTCTTTTCATTAAAATGCGCCTACTTTCCCTTTTTGTAGATAAATATTTTGTTCTATTGGCTTTCAATCGTTCATCTTTTCTACCAGCCATTTTACACACACTGACACTGATACACACGAAAAAACACCTATACATAAGTCGCTACAACGAGCCGCCTCTGCTCTCCATTAGTATGAATTACCTTGACGTCGTCGATGTGCGGCGGTCAGGGACTCGAGTGTCTCCGCTTTCCGCGCTGCCCTCGATCAACCGGGGCGTTGCCAAATCGCTTTAGATAGTTGCGATTTTCGGTATTTTTTCTAAAAAACTCGGGGCGGCTTTTTTTTGCATTAAAACAAAGCTATACAATTAATTGAAATTATAGATAGTGGAGAAAATACTTTCAAAAATTACTGTATTACCATATTTTCTCAATTTGCACATTATTTGCCGTTTTGGAAAAAATAAAATTCTTTTTCGGAAAATTGAAGGTAATACAGTCATGTAGTATCGAATTTCGAAGCTAAATTCAAAATTTTATCAAATTCGATTCAATAGTTTTCTCGTAGTTTGGCGCCCCGTTTTTCCAATATGGAGGTCACTGAGAATACCTCTTAAAATTACTTAACAAATCTCGCAATATGCATTATTTTTTTGAGTAATTTGTCTATAATTTTAACAGAAGTAACACATTAAAATACAATTTAGTTGAGATTTCCTGAGCAGGTACGAATGAATCTAGTAAAACTATGACTAATATCACATGCTGGAGAGATGCTATTGTACAAGGAACACACCTTATATACAGGCGACATAAGAAGAGCATTTGTATTAGGTGTGGGTAAAAAAAAGAAACGGTTATGCCTGTTTGCAATCCTGGGCACTATAATTTTCATCTCCTCCAACAAAGAGGAACAGTCAATGACACCATTAAGTAATTTATGCAAAAATGCCATAATACTAATATTTCGTCTCTTGTTCAGGCCATCCATATTAAACCTTTATTCTGGTATGACACTGTCTACTCCTCTCTGTGGATAACGCCCTTCAGCTTTAAGATACACATACTTCAAGAATTTACGTTGAACTTGTTCTACAGACTTGATATATTTGCTGTAAATGGGTGACCATATGAGTGATGCATACTCCAACTTAGTTCTAACTAATGCATTGTAGAGATTTTTTAGTGTCTCCGCGCTATGAAATGATTTGCAATTTCTAAAAATAAATCCCAATGTCTGTGTAGCTTCGGAGACGATTCTATTCACGTCTACATCAAAGCACAACTTAGAATTCACAGTCACTCCCAGGTCTTTAAAGCTATTAACTCTATCTACAATTTTACCACCAATCTGATAAACAGAGTCAATAGTTTGCATTTTCCTAGGACAGGTCATCACTGAACACTTGTCGGCATTAAGGTCTAAACAGTTATCATCACACCATTTCTGTACATTATTTAAACTATTTTGCAATTTCCGACAGTCTTCCACAGTTTCAACGCGCACATAAAGCTTGAGATCATCAGCAAAAATTTGATGTTCCACTTCATTTATGTTAGATATATCGTTAATAAATATAAGAAACAACAGTGGAAACAATTAGTAGACTAGGACCATCAAATTGTGGAAAAACAAATGTTATAATTTCTCTGCTTACTCATCCTTCAGGACTGCGTTTTGAAAATGTTTACATATATTCCAAATCATTGTATCAACCAAAATCTGAATATTTATGGAGCATTTTGTCTCCGATTAAAGGGTTAGACTACTATACTTTTAGCGATGCATCAAATATTGTAGAATCTTCAGATGCCAAACCAAATTCAGTTTTTACTTTTGATGATGTTATGTGTGAAAAGCAGGATGTGATACGTTTATATTTTAGCATGGGACGTCATAAAAACATCGATTCTTTTTATTTAGCGCAAACGTATTCTAGAGTTCAAAAGTAACTAGTACGTGATAACGCTAATTTGAATATGTTTAAACAGGATGAAATAAATTTACATCACATATGTTCTGATCATGTTTCACCAGATGATTCATTTCAGAAATTTCAACTCCTTTGGTAATTTGGTCCCTCAACAAGGAATGCTTTCAGGTCTACACCAACCATTTCAGCATAAAAAATTTCTAGACTAATGGAACCATACAAGTATTTTTCAAGCAGATGTGCTCCTGCCGTGAAATTGACAAAATTATTCAGATATCTTCTGTACTGACTTTCTGTTGAGTCGGGATCTGATGTAACATGTGTTAAAAAATGTAATTTAGCTTATGAAAATGTTAAAATCCTACGTACAGAAAATCACACAAAAAAACGAGAATTCTATGAAATGATAGAAATTCAAAAAAATCAGAACCGTATAAACTCCAAAACCGATACAAAACACCTAAGCAAAATCTATTACAACATAATAAAATAATCCAATAACGCCAGTAATTAACAATTAAAATTCTGAAAGAAAAATGTTAATCAATAATGCAAAAAGAAAATCTATAAAATTAAAAAAATAATACAATAGAAAACAAATTCCATAGCCAATTTCTTTGTCGTTTCGTGATCTCAGTTCTTCAATGAACCCAAATGGTGCTTGACATGACGATATTTTAGATAGATGTGTTAATAAATTAAATGTTTTTAACCGTGATTATGTCTGTGTCACTAATCCTTTGTAAACATAATTGTGATGCTCTACCAGTGCACCACTGAAGGTTCGTTCGAAGGTAGGATAATTTAGATTTTTAATTGTAACAGAAAACATTACTAATAAAGCGGTTTTTAGCTTTTAAGGAAATTCTGATGAAGGTCAAAAAGATGACCGAAACGTAAATATATGTGAATAACAACCCACAAAACTGTATAATTTTTTCCCCGGGATCCAAACACCCAATAACCTTCAAATAAAATATATATATATATATATATATATATATATATATATATATATATATATATATATATATATATATATATATATATATATATATATATACATATATATATATATATATATATATATATATATATATATATATATATATATATATATATATATATATATATATACGTCTTTATACCAATCCTGAACCATAGTTATTCCATACCATCCTGAACCACCCATTTCTAGAGTAGATAGGAAGAAGTTAATGTCATAGATAAGCGTATATAGGGGGTGGGAGAACCTATTCTGTAATATATATAGTAATTTTATTATAAACAAAAATTTGTATATGTTGTTATATAATTATCCTGAACCATAGCGACGTTGCCGCAGTCACAACAATTTCATTGCTTATTTGATGACTCTTTTAAAGATTTACTACCTGTTTGGGGTACGTTAGGTCATTTTCATTTAAAGGACACGAGATTACAACCTATTGTGAGCGTTAGCCCAAGATGTTTTGGTTTATTTGAAATAAAATATAGACGAAATATAAGCTGTTTTCATACTTTTAACACTTTCTTTATAATTTTGCAACGGCAAAATAGACTGAAAAATCTGGAATATTTAACACAATATGGATTTTTCTGTAAACAATAGTGTGTGGATTTATTATTACAAATAAATGTAATGATGGCAAAAATGGCACAAAAATGCGAATTCGTTTCCTAGACTATTAGAAAAATGTCACAATGAAAGCGAAGAAAAAATAGGGAATATGCATATAACCCAAATAAACCTGAAATATTTTTTTATATTCTCTACATAAATTAAATGTTTATGGCGGTTGCTGTTATTCATTTATTTTGGTCTTTATTAAAAACAAAGGATTTAAAACTGTAAATTTTCGCGCTAATTTCGAAACTTGTAAGACGTGATTGGCTGTGTCGTCAAAACTGAACGTATGACTCATCATGAGTATACACGGTGTCCCATATAAGAATGCACACTACAGGGATCTCGTAAACCAGAAGAGATACAAAGATGATTAAATTAGAGACAAGTTGCGCTTTGCTGAACCCTTCAAAGTCACGATTCGAAATCTAAAAAAATCCGATTACTTCCGAAGATATTTGGGAAAAACCGAATTTTCCCGATTTCGTTTTTATTTTTTTCTGACTCTATTTAAAAAGATATTACAAAATAAATTTCACATTCTCATTGCCACTTTTTCTGCGCTACAAGCCGGCGTTCTTAGATTTTCAATGCGACGTTTCGTTTCTTGGCAACCATCATCAACTTAATTTTTTTAAATAGTCGAAAAATTTTGTTTTATTCCTAAAAAATTCTAATTTTAATTCTAAATCCCACGACATACCGCTTCTTACATTTATCCGACGTTTCGGACGAAAAAATCATCATCAATATTATTTGATGATTATTACGAAGGAACGAAACGTCGGATCAAAAATCGAATTACGTTATCATGTAGAGGAGAAAAAATTACAAGGGAATGTGGATTTTATTTTGACCAGTCTTCTTTTGTGAAATCAGAAAAAAATTAATTGCCAAAATTTATGTTTAAAATTTCAAGAATTCGTAGATTTTTTCTGATTCTACTGTAAGAGATAGATTAAAATAAATTTTACATTTTTATTGTCGTTTTTCTCGTCTACAACATGACGTCATTCAATTTTTGATTCTACGTTTTGGCTTTTCTCGACCATTATCAACTTTTTTTTAAATAATCGGAAAATTTTATTTTAAAACAGTTAAAAAAAAGTTGATAATGGTCGAGAAAAGCCAAAACGTAGAATCAAAAATTGAATGACGTCATGTTGTAGAGGAGAAAAACGAAAATACAAATGTAAAATTTATTTTAATCCATCTCTTACAGTAGAATCAAAAAAAAATCTACAAATTGTTGAAATTTTAAACATAAATTTTGGCAATTAATTTTTTTCTGATTTCACAAAAGAAGACAGGTCAAAATAAAATCCACATTCCCATGTAGTTTTTTCTCCTCTACTTGGCAACGTAATTAGATTTTTGATCCGACGTTCCGTTCCTTCGTAATAATCATCAAATAATATTGATGATGATTTTTTCGTCCGAAACGTCGGATAAATGTAAGAAGCGATATCTCGTGGGATTTATAATTAAAATTAGAATTTTTTAGGAATAAAACAAAATTTTTCGACTATTTAAAAAAATGAAGTTGATGATGGTTGCGAAGAAACGAAACGTCGTATTGAAAATCTAAGAACGCCGGCTTGTAGAGCAGAAAAAGTGGCAATGAGAATGTGAAATTTATTTTGTCATATCTTTTTAAATAGAGTCAGAAAAAAATAAAAACGAAATCGGGAAAATTCGGTTTTTCCCAAATATCTTCGGAAGTAATCGGATTTTTTTAGATTTCGAATCGCGACTTTGAAGGGTTCAGCAAAGCGCAACTTTTCTCTAATTTAATCATCTTTGTATCTCTTCTGGTTTACGAGATCCCTGTAGTGTGCATTCTTATATGGGACACCGTGTATAGCGAGTTCCAGTGTTGTAGAGTCATCGACAACTCAATAAAAATGGCATTTAATGCCTAACTCATCCAATGAAATATCACTGCAGTTAAAGTAGAAGGTTCCTAAAATCTTATTCATGTATACTTCAAGCCGAGATCGGTCCAGAAACCTTTCAATTTTGCAACAAAAATTGGCATTTCTGCGAAATTTTGACATATCATCTTAATAATTTGGAGTAAATAAACTGCAATTCTTTATTTTCATGACAATCTTCGAAAATTCAAAAATTTTCAAATTATAGATGTCCCCGATGCAAATAAACCTATATATTTATTTATAACTTTACCGAAAAAATAAGCGATTTAAATTAGTGGGAGGTATTCCTAGATAATTAACGCATAAAATAAACCCAAAAAGAATTACTAAATAGGGTAAATAGTGTGTAATAATGTCGGTTAAAAATAGGTTTTGTCGGAAAAAAAAATCCGAATTGTACGGATTAAATACGCTCCTGGATGACCCATTCGGAATTCATTTTACAGTGTGATTATCCCTTTATAAGAGAGTGTTGAAAAATTGGGAAAAAGTAGATAGGAAAAAATACATAGTGATTCTAATGTACTGATGTCGAGGGCAAAAAAAGTAAAAAAACAAAATTTAATCGGCGATTGCTCCCTTCCTATAGAGAATGAAGAAACTAAAAAATATGTATAACACATACTTTGACGAACTTTGCCGATCACCTATATGGAATTTTAATTTGATTCATTTTGACCCCACAAAAAATTAAAAACCGTGAAATATTTGGGTCAAAAATTTAAATTACCAGTTTTTTCCAAATATTTCCATTGTCCAGTGATTTTGGGTTTAGGTAAATGTATTGCAAAAAAGTATTTGAGATTTTAAAGTTTCACTTATGAGTCCGTTATATATCAATATATTTTTTGTAGAAGTGGCGTATTAAATTGAAGCAATCCTGATGTGTGACTGTCTGAAAAATTAGAATTTAGTAATTTTTTACAGCCCTAAAAAGAAGAGGTTCTCAATTCGACCAGTATATTTTCTATTTTTTTATATATGTTCGCGCATAATTCTTGAACGGACTCACCGATTTCGACAATTTTTCTTGTAGACTAGTTCTCCCGGATAGTCCCGCTGTAAGAGTTTTTTTTTAGCTAAAGTAAGGAGAAACTGGAAAAAGTTATATGAAACTAAAAAAAAGTCATGAAAATAAACATATTTTTCGTTTGTACTTGGGAATGGCATCTCAGATTGTAATATTTTGTGCTCCGTTGTTTTTAAGATGATGGCAGTGTGGTCCTCTTGGTATTTGACTTGATAAAATAATAAAGGGATGGGTAAAAGGGGTAGAGGTTCGGATTTTCTTTTCAAAAATATTGATAATATGTTATTTTTGGACTTATTGATGTCAGAGAATCTAATTTTGCAGAACAGATGTTAAAAATTTTTAAAGGGGTTAAAGTGAATAAAACGAAGCAGCTGGGAATTAGGAAGTTTCCTATTTCAGAAATATCGAATAACTTCAACATCATTTAATAGTCTTTCCCTTAACTTGTCAAACAAAAAAAAATTATCTCGATATCTTCAAAATTGATGAGCTTATTCAATTTCTTATGTAACTTCGCGCGCGGCTTTTATCGGCCGTGACGTCAAAACACACAACTCTGTCGCCCCATGGTCGCCGGGCTAGCTGCCCGCTGCTGCTTTCACGTGATTAATGCATTGTATATTTTCTCTATGATTGTATCCTGTCCGGTAAGAATAACACTAAAGAGTAAACGTGCGCCTATTCCGCTGTTGACGGAGTTGTGTGTATGAACGTCATCGAGCCTCAGCCAACGTGAGCGTAGCATCTCAGACTTTGAAGGACGATAACTTTTTTATTTCTACAGATAATTAAATACAAAAAATACATATGTTCTTTACATTTTTAGGACTATTTATTAAGAGAAAATGAAAAAAATGGAGACTTCCTCTAAAATGTTGACTATTATGTTGTTTCCAGAGCTTTCGATTTCAGATCATCTAATTTTGTCTAATAGATGTTAAACAATATTAAACGGGTGGGGTGAGAGGGGGAAAATGAATTAAAAAATGCTGTATAGCATATTGTTTTTTGGGTAATTTCGCTTAAATAATTCAATTTTACTTATGTAAAGCTTATGCTTGTGGTAAATTTTAAGAGATTAATGGTGCGAGGATGAGGCGAGGTAAGTGCACGAGAATTTTTCTTTAATGATAATATAATATAATGTCTATATTATCTGGTAAGTATAAAAATTTTAAAAAAGAAGGTGAATAATACTATTGCTATTTGTTTCTTGACTATCCAACCTTTTATGAAAATCATTAAAAAAAAATGGGTGTTGCAAAGATGTATAGATATTGTCGCTAATTCTTTGCATAAAATAATAGAACGTGTTTGTTGATCGAGGACACATTCATTAACATTTTTGCATATTATTGAGTTACCACACTGATTTGAACAAAATTGTATTTCAAATAATGCTGGTACAGTTTAAAAGTAGTAACAATAGGAAATGTATTCAACTAAATTGCTTATTAAAAGATCAAATAATATTCTCAATAGGTCTCGACTATAAGGGATCTTATATTGACCTAAAATTTTATGTTTATATCAATATGCTGTTTTATAATGTGACTGGAACTCCCTTAAAAACTCGTATTTATGTCAATCGTAAATCTAGAGGTATAAAATAAAAAGGACGAAATTATTTAAATTATTTTCAGAAGAACACCCTCTTGTAAATTCATGCCATGTGCTTGGCGGCATAAACGAAAAAGAATGAGATTAAAAATAGGTACTTATATTTATTTGTAGCTTTAAACTGTAATAAGTATTGCTTTTTTTATGACTAGCGGCAAAATCACGTTTAGACTATTTTCCTTTCTCAGATGTTCGGGAGGCGAATTATTCATAGGCGAATTATTCATTATCATAAATTCATGCCATGTGCTTGGCGGCATAAACGAAAAATAATGAGATTAAAAATAGGTACTTATATTTATTTGTAGCTTTAAACTGTAATAAGTATTGCTTTTTTTATGACTAGCTGCAAAATCACGTTTAAACCATTTTACTTTCTCAGATGTTTGGGAGGCGAATTATAATAAAAATTTCAGGAATTTCCGAGATTACCTTCCTAAAAACCATAAGTTTGAGTGTTAAAAGTGGGGATGATTTGAGTAATCGGGATGTTTTAAACGGGACAGTTTGTTTAGTGCTCTCTGACCTAAAGGTGAGTCAAGTTCTATTCAAGATCTCTTTCTGTTTTTTGCATCTTAGTTATTGTTAGTGACAGTGCTAGTTCATAGTCGATACCGTGTTATTAATATGTCGCGCAGAACGAAGCAGATTTTGTTTTTGGCTCAGCAAAAAAAGAACATCATTCCATCGAAGATTCATGATTCCTGTTCTTCGGAGAGTCATCGACAGGTAAGTTAGCACTAAAAATTGTTCTTGAAATTTACATTTTTTTAAATGTAACACCCTGTATAATTCTTTTCATTACATAAGACCTTTTTTTCCTGATTTTAAAAATATATATTTGTTGACATTTTAATCAGCCGTTTCCGAAATATTTAAGTTTTAAATTTAAAAAATTGTCGGTTAAAAAGATAGGAATAACCATGACTAAACAAATGTCTCACATGCAAATGTGATATTTTGGTTTTAATTAAAGTCATTACGAAGTTCTAAAATAGATTTCTGACGAAAAAAATAAGAAATATTGTTGTTATTCAAATAATAAAACTTACTTACATATTGCGTATTTTTTTTCAGAAACCTATTTTAGAACTTCAAAATGACCTTTAGTTAACACCAAAACATCATATTTTATTTTGCATGTAAGGCAGTTGTTTAGTCATGGCTATCTAGATCTTTTTAACAGACAATTTTTTAAATTTTAAACTTAAATATTTCAGAAACCGCTAATTTGAATGTCAACAAATTATATAATTTTTAAGTCAGGAAAAAAAGATCTTATTTACTGACACGTAATATACAGAGTATTACGTTTAAAAAATATAAGTTGACTTAATTTCTCTATTTATCTTTAAGATATCTTAATATTTGATATTCCCAAAAGATAATAAACGAAAAAAGCTACAACTTTTGTATTTAAAGTTTTCCTCTGCTTCCTATAGAAGACTGTATAGGTGTCAAAATATAATGAAAATCCCTGTACGTCCGGAGATGCTTCGTTTGCGAGATACACCCTAACATCTATAAAGTTTTCGGGTCATGCACCCATCGTTTGACCAACCCAAACTATTTATAGATACGCTATTTGTAGCTTAAAAATGGACTTAAGATGCTCCATTTAAAAACTTTTTTTATTTGATTTTTAAAATTTTTTATTATCCTGAACCCCTTATAAATTATTTTTATCCTATATTTAGAACAGATTATGCACGAGGTTACTGAGATTAGCATCACAATTTAGAAATTCGTGACATATTGTGCAATAACAGCATATCTTTTACTAGAAATTGTATTAGTATTTTAAAAATATTTTGTGTTAGTAAGTTTGATCCTAGATATAGTGTATCTCTGAAGGTTTACGGAGCTATGCTATTTTCTGTCTATTTTTGGCCAAACAATTACCTGTAAAATTTTGTCGGTACAGTTTTTTAAACACTCTGTATTTACGGAGTTGAAATTAACCGGGATCGTTATTTTTGCAACTTTAAAAAATTCACCGCAAAATACTAATTTTCAAATTTTGAGCTGACATATGCTACTATTTCCGATTTTTTGTTTGCATTTCATCAAAAAATATGGAAAAAATTTGAAACAACCGAAATTCTTAATATTTTTCTTTGTGGATACAAAGGTACTTTTTGCTTTTTAATATTTACAATAATTATTTACTTACCTTTACCTAAAATTATAGGAATTTATCATATAAAATATCACATGGACACCTAAATTGATATGTAGGAACCTATAGATCCTCAAATTTTACATTTCTTTTAGGATTCAGAGTCTGGGCCTTCTACTATTCCCCAGTTAGTAGCTTCCCAGAACATTTCAAAAAGTAATACGGAAATGCGGGATATGAAGGTTCTTACTTGATTCATTATTTACATTAGTTATATGAATTTAGTTTCTTGCAATCACGCAGATTTTTCAGATAAAATACATAGACAACTAACTTGAAATGTAGACACAGGTACATAATTTTAATTTTTTTTAGGATTTAGCGTCTGGGCCTACTACTATTCCGAAGTTAGTAGTTGCTAAGAACATTTCGCAAAATAATACGGAAATGCGGGATATAAAGGTTCTTATTTGATTCATTATTTACACTAGTTATATGAATTTAGTTTCTTGCAATCCTACAGATTTTTCAGATAAAATACATAGAAAACTAACTTGAAATGTAGACATAGGTACATAATTTTAATTTTTTTTTTAGGATTTAGCGTCTGGGCCTACTACTATTCCGGAGTTAGTAGTTGCCAAGAACATTTCGCAAAATAATACGGAAATGCGGGATATAAAGGTTCTTATTTGATTCATTATTTACATTAGTTATATGAATTTAGTTTCTTGCAATCATACAGATTTTTCAGATAAAATACATAGACAACTAACTTGAAATGTAGACACAGGTACATAATTTTAATTTTTTTTAGGATTTAGCGTCTGGGCCTACTACTATTCCGGAGTTAGTAGTTGCTAAGAACATTTCGCAAAGTAATACGGAAATGCGGGATATGAAGGTTCTTACTTGATTCATTAGTTACATTAGTTATATGAATTTAGTTTCTTGCAATCACGCAGATTTTTCAGATAAAATACATAGAAAACTAACTTGAAATGTAGACATAGGTACATAATTTTAATTTTTTTTTAGGATATAGCGTCTGGGCCTACTACTATTCCGGAGTTAGTAGTTGCTAAGAACATTTCGGAAAATAATACGGAAATGCGGGATATAAAGGTTCTTATTTGATTCATTATTTACATTAGTTATATGAATTTAGTTTCTTGCAATCATACAGATTTTTCAGATAAAATACATAGGCAACTAACTTGAAATGTAGACACAGGTACATAATTTTAATTTTTTTTAGGATTCAGCATCTGGGTCAACTACTATTCCGGAGTTAGTAGTTGCTAAGAACATTTCGCAAAGTAATACGGAAATGCGGGATATGAAGGTTCTTACTTGATTCATTATTTACATTAGTTATATGCAGGCGCGGCCCGTGAAATTTTAAAGTTGTATATCTCTGTTGCGACTTATGGGACCCAGCCAAATTCAGGTCTTTTACTAGTGAGCCTACTAGGAATGTTTTGGTAAAGAAAAAAATTATTTTGTAATTTGCGAAAAAAGCTGAATTTTTGACTTGACCCACCAGGGTAAAAAATTAACAAGCTGAGGTATTTTATTTATTATTTTTTCTAAACAAATTTTACGTCATGTTGTCGACAATTCTTAAATTTTAAGAGAAAAAAATGTGTTAGTAGAAAGTTATATTCATTTGATTTTTTTTTTAAATTATATATCAGGATTAAAAAAATTCAAATGATTAGAACTTTCTACTAGCAAATTTTTTTCTCTTAAAATTTAAGAATTGTCCACAAAATGATGTAAAATTTGTTTAAAAAAAATAATAAATAGAATAGCTCAGCGTGTTAATTATTTACACTGGTGGGTCAATTCAAAAATTCAACTTTTTTTCGCAAATTACAAAATAATTTTTTTCTTTACAAAAACATTCCTAGTAGGCTCACTAGTAAAAGACCTGAATTTGGCATGGGTCCCATAAGTCGCAACAGAGATAAACAACTTTAAAATTTCACGGGCCGCGCCTGGATATATGAATTTAGTTTCTTGCAATCATGTAGATTTTTCAGATAAAATACATAGACAACTAACTTGAAATGTAGACATAGGTACAAAATTTTATTTTTTTTAGGATTCAGCGTCTGGGCCTACTACTATTCCGGAGTTAGTAGTTTCTAAGAACATTTCGCAAAGTAGTACGGAAATGCAGGATATGAAGGTTCTTATTTGATTCATTATTTACATTAGTTATATAAATTTAGTTCTTTAAAATCATACAGATTTTTCAGATAAAATACATAGACACCTAACTTGAAATGTATTTAATTTTTAAATTAGGAATACCTTCTACATACTCACCTATGTAAATTTAAATGTTTACAAAAAAAAAATTATATTCTTATAGGACTCTCAACCCGGACCCTCTGGTTTGCAACGAGAAATATATTACTCTTCCGATTCGGACACGAGTCAAATATATAACGAGGATGATTACGATAGTGATGCTTTATCGACGGCAACTTCATTAGGTTATGATATGAAGATGATAGTATCATTGATCCGAACTATTCGCCTGCAAATAGCGAACATCAGGTACTGTAAAATCTTTAAAACTAAAATGACACTTCTTGTTTTAATGTGGTATTAAAACATATTTAGTAATTCATATTAAGCTATGACATTTATTTTAATAGGATTCAGATTTGAAACATGAACCTGATATGATATGGCCGACTATTGCAGACGAAAACTTTACTGATCCAACGGAAGTACTGTCTACACAGGTATGTTTTAAATTTATTAATTTACATGTTTCAATTAGTTTAACAACAATTTTGTACTAAACTTTGATACTTTTTGAGCGTTCGAGACCTAAAACAAATGGTATTCCTACAGTTTTTCTTTTATTACAGCGTACATACAGCTTAGAAACTGAAATGGAAACCGATATGGAGGATAATAATTTAAACGTGGTACCTGAACATGAGGTAAAATAAAAGTAATTTTTAGTTATGTTTTTTTTATATATTTTTAATTGTTGTCAATATCCTAATTTTGTTGTGTTGCAGGCACAAGTCGAACAAGCAAGAAAAAAAAATTATAAAGACAAAAAAGACTACTGTTTCCATTGTTCTACAAACGTTTCTCATATTGCTAGACATTTGTTTACGCGGCATAAAACTGAAATTGACGTCCAACGAATTTTGGCATTGCCTTCAAATTCAAGGGAAAGAAGAGAGGCTATACCACTTTTTAAGAAAACAAGGAAATTTTATATACAATCGATCAAATACTAAACTCCGACCAGTGAAAAGGGTACCCGAAACTAAGAAAGCATCAACGGAAGATTTTCTTCCTTGTTCATATTGTTTCGGGTTTTATAAAAAACAGTTTCTGTACAGACATACAAAACGGTGTTCAAAAAATCCAGACTCAGCAGAAAATGGTAAGAGACAAACCTCCCAAAGTAATGGTCATACCACACTATTGTTAGGTACTTTATTAAAACATGACTCATTATTAAAAAAAGAATTATTTCCCCGAATGCGAGCTGATGAAATAAATATGATTGTAAAAAGAGATTTTCTTATTTGTGATTACGGATATTCTTATTTAAAAGGTCGGAGAAGCAAAGGAAATATGGATGTAGTTAGACAAAATATGAGAAGATTAGGGAAACTCTTACAATTCGCGAGAACGAAAGATAATTCTATAAAGAACCTAATTGATATGCTACGTCCATGTCATTTTAAACTTATTGTAGAAGGAGTCAACAAAATAGCCTGTTATAATTCTAACACAGACACTTATGAATCACCAACATTAGCAATGAATTTTGGAACACTATTAAAAAAATGGTGTGACTTAGCTTATATTTATTTAGTGCAAGAGGCTAATGGTACCGAACACAGGGAAGAAGTTCAAATTCTGAAAACTCTTATAGGGTCACAGTGGGCTAATGCAATATCTGCACAAGCTGCGGCAAATCTCAATGAAAAGAAGTGGACTAAGAACGAATTGGTTCCACTTACTGCAGACTTAAGAAAGCTAAACGATTTTCTGCAGATAATGGGCAATGAAAATTATAATAAATTACAATTAAACCAAAACGATAAATTAGCCTATAATACACTTAAAGACGCACTTTACTGTCAGATAATATTATTGAATCGAAGAAGACCTGCGGAAGTTGCACAGTTAAAAATACAAACTTACAACTCCATTAATTTAGACGTTAATGCACAAGATGAATTTCAAAACTGTCTTACAGAAACTGAAAAAATCCTTTTAAATTCATATAGCCGTTTTGTAATTAGGGGAAAAAGAGGTCGAGGCGTACCCGTATTGCTCTCCCCTAGTATGAGAAAACACTTCGATTTTTTAATTAAAATTAGGAGTAATTTTGTTAATCATAATGACTATGTTTTTCATACTGGTGGTAGCAATTGTGTTGACGGTACAAAGTTTTTACATAAATATGTAAAAAAATGTGGTATAGAAAATAGCCATAGTATTACTGCAACAAAATTAAGAAAACATCTTGCAACTGTGACCCAGCTACTTAACTTCTCGAATAAAGATTTAGAACAGCTATCAAATTTCATGGGACATACCTTGAGTACACACTGTAACTTTTACAGATTGCCGGACAGCTTGTATCAAACAGCAAAGGTGTCTAAACTTCTCCTTCTTATGTCACAGGGGGGAGCAGAGAAATTTAAAGGCATGCAGCTAGATGATATTGATATTGATCTAGAGCCTTTAGTGAGCCAAGAAGAAACTTTAGTCGAACGACTCTCACAAGACATTTCACTGCCTGAACCGATGGGATCTGAAAATCGAGATATTGTCGAAAATGGCACAAATTCAAATAATGACAGTAAAGTAAAGCAAGAAGCCTCCCAAAAACAGAGAATAACTTGGTCTAAGAATGATGAAGCCATTATAGCCAAGTATTTTTCAGACCATATAGAAAAGAAACAAGCCCCCAAAAAGTTTGAAATTGACAAACTGGTAAAAAAAATATCCCGATATATTTGAAGGCAAACCTTGGACGTCAATTAAAGCTGTAGTTTATAACATTTATACTGGTAAGTTAAAAGTTAAGAAAATTTAATCTAATTTTTATTTAGTAAAATTTTATTTGTTTTCTTAAACATTGTGTTGTTTCAGAGACTATCGACTATGATAACATTTTACTTTTTTGATGTATAAATGTGTATCTGATATCGTTTAAATATTACATTTTAAGTCCCTATTTGAATATATTAGGGAAAACTGTCAATATTTTGTTTACATTAAGAATAATTTCTGAATTTCTCAACCTCCTATTAAAAATATTCCTAAGTTTCTTAAAATTGTTCTTTTATAATTAAACTTAAATTTTCTTATTATTTCTCGTTTCCAATAAATACGTATTAAAATAAAGTTAAGCTTTATCACTTTTTGGTTAAACTGGATGTTGATATACCTACGTATCTACAGGGTGATCTCTTTTCTTGGGTCACAATTTCTGTACCTCCAGAATTTTCTGTTGAAAAGGCAATGACTTACCTAAACCTTTACTTCGTTAAGAAGAAGTCTCCTGAATTTTTGCAGCCTTCCTTATAACAAGATATCCGCTTATTTATATGAAATTTACTGTAAAAAATCATTTTGTTTAATTATCTAAAATTAACATCTTACATCTAGCTTTTGACCTTAAAGTATTTTATGTACGAGGCGATATTTTATTTTATACAACCGTGAAAAACAAAATGAAAAAATCAGAACAAAAATGTTTAAATTTTATCATTTTGTAAACAAAACGTTTCTAATTTACTTAAATACGAACATTTGTTTTGCTTTTAACATTAATTAATTACCTGTTAAAGGCGTTTTTTTTTATTTTATACAAACGTGAAAAAAATGAAAAAATAAGAACAACAATGTTGTCACTTTGTAAGGAACAAGACGTTTCTAATTTACCTGTTAATTGTTTTTTGCTCTAATATTTTACGACGCCTTCTATATTAGTTTGTAGATTTAAATTTATACACTTTAAAATAGTTTAATGACATCGCTTTACGCATATATAAACAATAATAAAATAGCTTTTGTTACTTAGTCCGCTTTAACTAAGCAAACAGAGTGACTTTATTTACTTTTGTATGTGCTTTCTTATACTAAAAACTGTTTACACTGATTCATTGGGTGTAAAAACATACAAAATTATTACGTTTATACGCTCACTTTAAAACCGTTTACGTAGACACAGTCCGTAGAGGGTACAAATATAGAAAATTATTAATATGCCATCTTTAAAATAATTTAGTATAAATAACTTTTTTTTATAAAAGCGCACGTTTAAATTAAACAATAATAAGAGCGTTTTAATTGCTTAATTAGTTTTACATGTAAACTGATTTAAGTCGCCAAGTAAAACCGTTATTAACTTTTGCTATAAAATGTATTTTTTATAAAAAAAATCCAGTAACCCGTATTAAAGAAAGCGTGTACAGGGTGGCCCACATAAGATGACCTACTATCTGATCTCAGAATCTGTAAGCGCTACAAAAAAAGTTAAAGACAAAAGTTTCTTGCCTTGACTTTAGTTTTTTAGGTATTTAGTTTTTACGTATACAGGGTGTATAGTTTTTTCTGGCCAAGTACCAACTTTCTTATTTTAAATGGTACGCCCTATATATTTTTACATATTCAGATTTTACGGTTGATTCTAAGTAAATTTTAGTATAACATGTTTATTAAAATTTTCAGTAGTTTTCGAGATATTTTAATTTTTAAAATTTTTGCAGCGAAATCAGTCATTTGCAAAATATCATGTATTTATGTTTAATCTCGCTCAATTTCTAAAATAATTTAAGATTAGCTTCCCTATTAGATACTTAGTTCTTTTTTTCTAAACTAAACCAAAAGCAGCATACAGGGTGTTAAATATATTAGTTCAAATTTGTAAATTTTTAAACTTCAATATCTCAACTGTTTTAAATGGAACACCCTATATATAAATGTTTTATATGAAGCAGCATTCAATTCCGTATCATTTGACTATAATATATCCTATTCTTAAAATCAACTGTTTGGCAGATATTGGTATATTTCTTAGCTTATTTTATTAAAATTATTATCAAGTGTTGACAAAAGTTCGACTAAATAATAATATTTATATGTATTCGCTTATGATATATTTATCAAGTAATAATAAATATATATTACCCTTATACCATTGATAGTAGTTTGTCCATCATGTTGAAACAATTGAAAATTCTGCATTATTCGATTCTTTAAAAATGGTAAAAAACAAAATTTATCCATTATGAAATTATCGTCACACAAATGTCATTTCGATAATGTTTGCAAAAATTCTTCTATATACCGAAAATAAGATATACTAGGCTAAATTTCCTAAATTTTTATCAATAATATCATAAATTTTTAAAATGGATTTCTATAAAAGATTATAAAGATTCCTATACCTAAAATCAATAATTTTGTAGAGGTAAGTAAAGGACCCCGCACAAATCAAATGGGAAATGGATCTCCGTCAAATTAGCTGAAACTTTGTGAAAATGTTCTTCTCGGCATCCTGAACAAAAGTCTCAACGGGCCCAACAAGCTCCTATGATTAGTTTTTGAGTTATGGGACCTAGAAGTCCCAGATTATTGTTATTGCTTATATCAAACGGGATAGGAGTAAGACTACCCCTAAAAATGCATTCCGGGACCAGACAATGTTGATCTTATGCTTATTCGCTTATTTATCTTGAAGTAAGTTCTATTTTTCTTCAAATTGAATCCCGCATCCCAAGTGGACTAGCCCGCTGGCCCACTTATACCCCTAACGCCTAGAAACCACCAATCAAATAGGCTAACTCCTAAATCATCTAGTGCAGCCGCTTATTTTCTTTAAAAGCATACCACAAGCGAGTTAACCCTTGATTCCTTAACCCACCTCATCCTTATCTACGTACTCTTAACCCCTAAAACCACCCTTACTAAACCATAAGCGGGCTAACCCATCTGACCTGGGAAGCACGAGTCGAGTCACTTCTGAAAATAATTCAATCCCACACCACAAACGGACTACTCCACCGATCTTCGAGCCCTTCTAACCTGTCCACACATACCCCCTATGCCTAGAAACTACCCTTAACTACATACTCTTAACCCCTAAAATCACTCCTACTAAACCCAAGTGGGCTAACCTATCTGACTTTGAAAACAGCGACTTTAGAGGGATAGGGAGGGAACAAGAGGTGGGAGAGACGCGGCGGGGTTGCAAGGGGGCAGAAGGTGGTATAGGGGCTCGAGAGAGTAAGATAGGCGGGAGAGGTTGGTGGGGAGGGACAGCGAAGGAGTAGCGGACGAGGGCGGGGAGGGGATGATAAAAAAGGGAATGAGCGACAGGGATATTGGAAGGGAAGAGATAGATAAGAGGAAGAAGGAGAGGGCAGGAGAGGAACGGATGCGGATGAGGATGAGAAGGGAAGGGAGAAAGGAGAGTATCAGGAGAGGAGCAGTGTGGGTGGATCGAGTCAATTGGATAAAACGGGGATAAATAGGCAGGGATGGGGAAGGGGTAGGACTGGGGGAGAGAGAAGAAGTATGGGTAGAGGGAAATGAGAATTAGATACGTATCTACGTATTTATTTAAATATAAGTGATTCATCTATGTCAAAGCACAGTCTGATAACTAGAATAACTAACTAAACATTTTGATAATGAATATATTTAAATATAAAAAAATTAATACAATTATATTTCAAAAAAGAAATTAACAATTGCCTCCAGGCAAAAATAACTTTCAGTATGTAGTATTTTAGATAGCAAACGTGAGCATATAAACTGGTCAGATTGTTTTTAATGAGATGGAAACCAGAGCATTAGAAGGCAATTTTTTATAAAAGATACTTAGGGAAATTCACGGAAGCTGCAAGATTAATCTTCTGAGCATTGCGATATATTTTATATAACAATATTTTTCGATAGATCCATCCATTTCAATATATTGATGTATTTCGATATATTGACATACGATAGAGTGATATATACGTATCCACATACACATACACTCAAGTCAAGGGTAATCCTCCAATCTGCACCTGCTGCTTTTTATAATGCCTTTACTACTTCTCTCTTGGTGGTGACTCCTATACTTTACTAAGAACATCAGCCACTCTTACCACCGATTCCAGTATTCCCTCCCTACACTCAATTCCCTCCTCCGCTATTTCTCCCATCCTCCTCTCTCCCCAGTCCCTTCCTCTCTCTTCTATCCTACCCAATCCACCCCCCCCCCCCCATACCATCAACTTTCTCTCCTCCTCCCTCGCTGCCCCTTCACCCCTCCCTATTCCCTCACCACGCAGATTACAAGGGTAAGGTGGGTTAGCCTGCTTGTGGTTTGGCAGGGGTAGTTTCTAGGCATAGGGGGTATGTGTGGAGAGGTTAGAAGGGCTCGAAGGTCGGTGGAGTAGTCCGTTTGTGGTGTGGGATTGAATTATTTTCAGAAGTGACTCGACTCGTGCTTCCCAGGTCAGATCGGTTAGCCCGCTTATGGTTTAGTAGGGGTGGTTTTAGGGGTTAAGAGTACGTAGTTAGGGATGAGGTGGGTTAAGGAATCAAGGGTTAACTCGCTTGTGGTATGATTTTAAAGAAAATAAGCGGCTGCACTAGATGATTTCGGAGTTAGCCTATTTGATTGGTGGTTTCTAGGCGTTAGGGGTATAAGTGGGTCAGCGGGCTAGTCCACTTGGGATGCGGGATTCAATTTGAAGAAAAATAGAACTTACTTCAAGATAAATAAGCGAATAAGCATAAGATCAACATTGTCTGGTCCCGGAATGCATTTTTAAGGGTAGTCTTACTCCTATCCCGTTTGATATAAGCAATAACAATAATCTGGGACTTCTAGGTCCCATAACTCAAAAACTAATCATAGGAGCTTGTTGGGCCCGTTGAGACTTTTGTTCAGGATGCCGAGAAGAACATTTTCCCAAAGTTTCAGCTAATTTGACGGAGATCCATTTCCCATTTGATTTGTGCGGGGTCCTTTCTGAAATTTATAACTTTTTTAATATCACTCACTAAAATGGCAAAAATAATACTACAGTTGATGATTATAAGTTTTTAATGGGCTTGTTTAGTTATTTCGCGTTTTCAATAATATCTTTATATTATTGCAGAATCAGTCAATCGAAAGACGCACACAAAAAATTATGTCGGTTGGACGAATAATAACTACAATATTCAGGTTTAAATTTCACAAAATTGAAAAAAAAACTACTACCAATGGTATTACTATAAGGGTAATGTATATTTATTATTACTTGGTAAATATATCATAGGCGAATACAAATAAATATTATTAATTTTAGTCGAACTTTTGCCAACACTTGATAATTTTAATAAAAACAGCTACAGGCTTTAAGAAATCTACCAATATCTGCAAAACGGTTGATTTTAGGTATAGGATATATTATAGTCAAATGATAGGGAATTCAATGCCTCTTTATATAAAACATTTATATATAGGGTATTCCATTTAAAAAAGTTGAGATATTGATGTTTAAAAATTGACAAATTTGGACTAATATATTTAACACCCTGTATGCTGCTTTTGGTTTAGTTTAGAACAAAAGAACTGAGTATCTAATAGGAAAGCTAATCTTAAATTATTTTAGAAATTGAGCGATATTAAACATAAATACATGATATTTTTCAAATGACTGATTTCGCTGTAAAAATTTTAAAAATTAAAATATCTTGAAAACTACTGAAAATTTCAATAAACATGTTATACTAAAATTTACTTAGAATTAACCGTAAAATCCGAATATGTAAAATATATAGGGTGTTCTATTTAAAATAAGAAAGTTGGTACTTGGCCAGAAAAAACTAAACACCTTGTATACGTAAAAACTAAATACCTAAAAAACTAAAATCAATACAAAAAACTTTCGTCTTCAACATTTTTTTGTAGCTCTTACAGATTCTAAGATCAGATAGTGGGTCATCTTATGCGGACCACCCTGTACACTTACTAACTATTAATGAAAACTCAAAAGTAGTTTCGAAGTTATAGATATTTTCAAATAGTAAACTAGTAAAATAATAAAAAAACCTAATATTTTTCAAGGCCTCTTTTCATAATGTTAACTACGGTGAATATTTGCACAGAACAGTAAAATATTTATTCTTGTGATTTTAATCCCCTTTTATGCAGCAATCATATTGATTCATTTTTTATTCTTTAGTTATTAGGCAAATGTTAACAAATTTGAAATACCTCTAGCTATGTGTGTATGTATGTAACATTAAGAAATGCAACCTAACAGTACTTATAAATCACTTATTAGGGTTTGCTTCAATAAAGAATCTTTTGACCTGAGATTTTATGGATAGGTACCGATCCATAGTGTCACCGGAACTTTGTTAAAATTTTGTATTTTCGTCAACCGCAAAACCAACGGTCAAATTACAATAAAAATCCTTGGTTATGGGTTGCTAGAAAACAAATGGTATATTTTCCAATTTAAAATTAGGTTAAAGTTAGTATTATTTTTATAATTATTGCGAAAAATTATATTGTATTTGTGAATATTAATTTCATATTTGTTTGTGAAAACAAAACATTTTATTTTTTATTTTTACAACAGTAAAATAAATATTTTATATTTTAATTTTATTCTGACTTGGTATAATTATATTTCAAGTAGTTTTAAATATTTGTTGTAAGAATACACCTTTTACATATAATATGTAAGTAATATTACATTTTTTGCATTAAAATCATGTATTAACACACAATTTAATGAGTTTTACAAATTCCTTTGAAAAAATAGGTACTTATGTATATCTGTAACTTTAAACTGTAATATTGATTTTTGTATTATTAATATGTAAAAACCAACTTTTTTATTTATATATGTTAGCAAATCAACAAATTTTGTGATGACAAACACACACAGGGGACCGATAGTCAAGAGCGGGAAACACAGGTGCAGCGTAAGCGAGTAGTGTTTCTCCAGGCAGAACGAAAACAGTCGCCTTGAGTATCGTACGCCCGGCCTCATACGAGGTGTGGTCATAGGCCCCTTTGAGATTTTATCTTAATCGAAAGTACTGTTTTGTTTTCCAAGTTGATAGTTTTTTCCAATATATAAATCTAACATCAGAAGTGGGATTATACCCTTGAGTGCCCCAGGTGTCGTGCGTCCTGACATATAAAGGTTTTAAATTATTAAAAAAAAAAATGGAGGCACAAGCTCTATTAGAGACTTTTCAAAAACTTCAGGACTCGTTAAGTGAACGTCGAATAAACAGTGACGTGGCTTTGCCAATTTTTGATCCTTCCTGTGCCTATAACGGTGCCGCGGATTGGTGCAGTGAACTCGAAAAATTGGGACAGGAATTTAAATGGAACGGCCTTGAAATGGTGGCTAGAGCAGGAAGGGCTTTAAAGCAGGATGCTCTTCGCTGGTTCGCGAAATGGGAACCAGAGCAGCGAGATTGGGAGATGGGTAGCGATATGTGACCTTTTTCCGCCAAAACAAAATTTGGCACAAAAGCTTAAAGATGCTGTGTTATTGTCAAGTGATTCATTTGGGACATATTGTGAGTATGCAAGGCAAAATTATTACTATTAAATCGTACAATAATAAATTTTACCGAACCCCAAATCATTGACCTTGTTATCGGTGAAATCAGGGAAATTTCTGTTAGAATGGGAGCATTAAATAGCAATGTTAATACTACAAAAGGTTTAATTACTCTCTTATCTAGTTATACAAAAATTTCACGTAAACGTACATTGGAATTGCCTGAGTCTCTGCCTGGCACTAGTAAGCCAGTTAATAAATCTTACAAGCGCTGTTTTAAATGCGGCAAAGCAGGTCATTTGCAGATGCACTGTAAAACTATTATAGAAAATAATCGTTCTGACTTAAAAACCGTTTTTCAAAAGAAACCTAATATAGAATCTCGCAAACTATGCGAATTTTGCAATAAAATGGGCCATAACATTAATTCTTGTTGGGCCAAAGAAAGGGCTGACTCAAATAAAAAACTGCGTGTAAATTTTTGTAAAAAAAAAAAATAGTAACAGCCTTAACGAATAAACTTTAGTTGTAATTACGGGAATACCTTTTTATAGCATGTCACGTAGAACCGTATTTTTCGAAATTAAAAGTTTTAGGCTCTGCATCCGTTAATACTTTTGGTAAAGTAAAAACAACAGTTGAGTGCGAAAATAAATATATCGCTAGAGCTAACATTTTTTGTAATTCGGGATTGTGAGATGGAATATGATGTCATTATTGGTAAAAATGCTGTTCAGTACAATGATATCACTATAGCACAGTTTATTCTGTAAACTTTGACTATAGTTACCGTTCACTTGGGGACCCGCCTTATTAGAACGAAATCCGAAACCAATGAAGTAAATGTTATGTCTAGGCCGATAGCGGAGAAACACTTGACTGTTGTAAACAATCTTAAGAGGCAAGAGCAAGAATTATTAAATAACTTATTGAAAAAATGCGGTGATATGATTAATTGATTACGACTGGAAATAACATTATTCGATCAGTAAATACAACGGAGTTAAAAATAAAATTAACAAGTGACGAAATTATTAATTACCGCCCTTATCGTTTGTCGTTAATTGAGAAAGTTAAAGCAGGAGAGTCGGTTTATTCTGATTTTGAAATAAAAAGTTCGCTTTTATATTGGAAAATCAAAAATAATGACCTAACAACTTATCGTTATTATGTCCCTAAAGGCAGTAGATTTGGATTATTGCGCTTGTATCACGACGAGCAATGTCATGTTGGTTTCGAAAAAACGCTAGACAAAATTAAAGAACAGCTTTAGTTTCCTCACATATCCGCGTTTGTGCGTAAGTACATCTCGCATTGTTTGGTATGTATTTCAACAAAGAGATTATCAGGTCCTAAACAAGGATTTTTACATTCGATTGAGAAAAAGCTATTCCGTTTCATCCTATCCATGCAGATTGTATGGGCCCCTTTTCCGAGACTTCGGAGTAATATAAACATCTTTTGTTACCGATTGACGCGTTTATAAAATACACACTTTTGGTTCCATTAAAGACATTGACAGGCTCCGAAATGGGATACACTTTACAAAATTATTTGTTACTTTTTGGAAAACCTTCGCGTATTATTACCGATAGAGGAACTAATTATACCTATAAGAAAGTTGTAAATTTATTTAAATCATTGAATATAGAGTATCACATGCGACGGGTGCTTCTAGGGCAAATGGACAAGTTGAAAGATATGTAGCTACTGTAATAAGTATGCTTGCTGTTGAAGTGGTTAAGGTGTCAGAATGGACAAGCGCGATTCCTAAAATACAGCTTACTCAATACCACTATCCAAAAATCGACGGGTTTTACGCCACTACGACTTTTAATAGGTGTGCTGACCTAACAGCACATGAAAACAACCCCTAAATCTTAAATGCTCTTTATTTACAATACAGACGATCCGTCTACTTTAACAATCACTAAACAACTAACTAACAAAACAGTCCTTTATCTTTTCTCCTTCCTGGCCGCATTACGTCATCTTCTTCGTCACCTCTCGGTTACTCCGATGCCGCGGTATCAGCCGGCTGCCACACTCCGTCCTTTCTTTTCAGCTTAAGAGGCCTAAGTTGACCCTGAGGCACGGCCACTGTAGGATTACTTTCTCCGGAGGAGCCGTCATCTTCCCGCAGGTGGGTTGTTGTCCCTGCTGGCCGTCCCAGTCGCATTCTTGGTCCTTCTTCTTCCTTGGGTTGTCCCGACTCTTCCCTGGTCGCATCTGATGGATGTATGGATAGGTCATTTTGGGGTAATGGTAGGATGTTAGGATTATTTTCTAAAGAATCTGGAGCTTTTCTTAGGTGAGCCACATGACGTTTCAGTATCCTGCCGTCTCTCATTAGTGTCGCCTCGCTCCCTTGAATGTTGATAACCTCGTATTCTTTCTCGTGATACCTGGGTGTAAGTTTATGGGGAATCACCATATTTTCTACAAAAACTTTGTCTCCGGGCATAATGTGAGATTCCTTAGCTCTCCTGGTTCTATCCTCTTTTTCTTTACCTTTTTGTTTGCTTAGTATGTCATTGTCTAACGCTTCTTCGTCGACTCTTTCAGTCACCAGGTCGGATATCGATGGAATTTTATCTCGTATGTTTCTGTTGAATAGTAGTTCCGACGGAGATTTTCCCGTGGTCCCTTGGGGGGTAACATTGTACATTAAGATGAACTTTTGTAGTTCAGATTTGTAGTCTGATTTGTTTGCATGAGATATTTGTAACCTTTTTACCAAGGATCGGTTCATATTTTCAACTAATCCATTTGCCTGAGGCCAGTAGGGTGGTGTGTTTATTAATTGTATGTTGTTTTCACTGCAAAATTTCTTAAATTGTTCGCTTACAAACTGCCTTCCATTGTCTGATCTTATGGACTTAGGAATACCTAATCTTGCGAAAAGCTCGGTGAGGTGACTGATTATAACGGCCGATGTGGTTGATTGTAGGAATTTTATTTCTTGGTACCTCGAATAATAGTCTATAACAACAAGAATTTGTTCTTGAGTCGGTAATGGTCCCAAAAGGTCGATTGCAATGCACTGCCACGGGCCCTCTGGAAATTTGTGTCTTGTCATTGGTGGTGGTTTATTTGGCTGTGCCACTAAAAGGCAATCGCGACATTGCTTTACAAAATTTTCGACTTGCCTGTCTATCAGGGGCCACCAGACTTTTGCTCTTAGTCTCCTTTTCATTACAGTTTCCCCTGGATGTCCTTCGTGAGCCAGTTCTAAGGTGTGATGTCTCAGGTTTTCAGGAATGACTATCCTGTTTCCGCGTAAGATTACTGGGCCGAAAGTGCTAAGTTCTAGTCGAAATGGAAATAATTCATTTTTATCTGCAGCTTCCCACGAGTTACCATTGATCTTAAGGACAGCATCGCATATCTTGGGGTCATGTTTACTTCCTTCGATTATTTGTGAGATGCGCATGGCTCTTGGTGTATGTTGTTCAACGATGGTGTATATGTGTTGTTCTTCCTCCCTGTCAAATGACGATTCGTTTTCTAGTTTGCACAGTCTCGATACGGAATCTGCAATATTTAGTTTTCCAGACTGGTATATAACTTTGAATTTAAAGGCCTGCAGTCTTAGCACCCATCTTTCGATCCTTGCGGGTGGGCTTGATGTTGGTTTAAATATTGCTTCGAGCGGCTTGTGATCCGTCACGAGTTCGAATTCTAGTCCAGCCAGGTAAAAATAGAAACGTTCGACTGCCCATACGAGTGCTAAGCTCTCCTTTTCAGTTTGCGAGTATCGCCGCTCAATATCCGATAGACTTTTGCTTGCGAATGAGATGACTTTTGGCGTTTCAGCATGAAACTGTAACAGAACAGCCCCTAGTGCCACTGGGCTGGCATCTGCTATGAGCCTAGTTCGACGTTCTGGATCGAAGTAGCTTAGTGTCGGTGGCTTGGACAGAGCGTTTTTGAGTTTTATAAAGTTCTGCTGAAGCGCGTCATTCCACGCAAACTTTGCCTCTTTTTTTATAAGTTGCCTCAGCGAGTCCGTTAAAGTGCCCAGATCGGGGATGAACTTGCCCACGTACGTAACAAGCCCCAAAAAGCTTCTTAATTCCTCTTTGGTGGCTGGTGGTCGAAAATCCAGTATAGTTTTTATCTTCTTGTCGTCGACGTCAATTCCATTGCTTGATAACTTATGTCCCAAAAATTCAAGCTGCTGACTTTTCATACTGCACTTTTCCTTATTCAAAAGAACATTGTTTGCTTCAAAAACATCCAGCACCTTTTTAAGACATCTATCGTGTTCTTCTTCAGTGTGTCCAAAAATAATTATATCATCAAGGTAATTCAAACAATTTTCGCAGGGAGACAAAAGTCCTTCGAAAACCCGTTGAAATATTTCCGGAGCTGAGTTTACTCCAAACATCAACCTTGTGTACCGAAACATCCCTTTGTGTGTAATGAAAGTTGTTATTGGACGACTGTCTATATCTAATTCTAATTGATGGTAAGCGTTTGTGAGGTCTAATCTAGAAAAATATTTTGCATTCCTTAATTTTGCCATAAAGCTGTCAAATGTTGGCAGGGGATAATTTTCTCTAAGAATAGCCTCATTAGCACGGCGCATATCAATGCATATGCGAATATCTCCATTTTGTTTAAAGATAATAACCATAGGTGAAATCCAGGAGTTTGGTTCTGTTACTCTTTCGATGATCCCCGATTCGAGTGCTTCTTTGAGTTTCAGTTCTACTTTTGTCTCAACAGATATGGGTACACGTCTAACAGGTTGTTGTACTGGTTTTACCAATGGATCAATGGTAAGTTTTACGACGATGTTCTTGATTTTGGGAAAAATAGAAGGAGCAGCAACCTGATAAACATTGGGACCTAGTCTTAACACACCTAACTTAATTGCTATGTGTTTTCCCAATAGAGATATATCTCCTTTTTCTACCACATAAAATGAAGCAATCGTTTCTGGGGAGCCTGGTAGGTTTACGGTAGCTTGAAATTTATTTTTCACAATAATGGGACTTCCTGTTGCGTATGGTTTTAGTATGTCCCCAATTTGGTCATCTACGTTCCATATTGTAGCTTTTTTGTTTACAAGTTGAGTCCAGTCCGCTCCACATATTATGTTTGCTTTAGAACCAGAGTCAATGAGAAATGTAATGGTAACTCCACCGACATTGCATGTGACCATATCATCACGCGTATTTCGTGGTATGTGTAATTCACTGTTTTCGATTCTAAAACAATCAAAATTTTGGATTCCACCATCAAGATTTTTAGAGTCTGCATCTTCCTCGGCATCTACAAAGTTTACTCGCCTACGCTTATTATATCCATAAGTCGGTTTTGTTTCATATTTTTCTGCTGGTGTCCTGCAGGTGAATGCAAAGTGTCCTTTGAGCCCACATTTGTTGCATTTAGATCCTCTCGCTGGGCATGACTGAGAAAAGTTTTGATGTCCAAACTTTCCACACCTAGTACATTTATTTTGATGTCTTCTATTTTGTACCGACAGTTTGTTCACCGGTTCATATGGTCTACTCGGTCCCGGCACTGCGGAATCCATGGCCGTTGACTGGTGACCTATCTGTTCATGAACTTGACAAATCTGTATTATTTCATCCAGCGTGTGTTCTTTCTCCAAAAGCTTCTTCTTTAACTCAACTGGTGCCCAAGTATCAATAATTTTATCCTTCATATTAATTTCAGCGGCTTCTTTAGCCGTACCTCCAAACGAACATTTGGCAGCTTGCTGCCGGACTTTCAACATGAATGTATTAAAGCTCTCATCCTGTGCTGGTTTAAGATTTCTGAAAACATGCCTCTCGAAGGTGGAGTTTTGTTTGGGAGAAAAATGATTAGTTAATTTTTCGACTAAAACAGTGAAAATGTCATTGTTTTGTTCCGCGTCAAAAGTTTCGATTGCCCCAGGTATATTGTAAGCGACTTCTTGTAGCTGCGTTCCCCCTAAGTGTAAAAGCTTGTTTCTCTTTTTGACACAATCATCGACATTCTCTGCTGCTAAATATAATTCTAGAGATCTTAACCATTTTTCCCATTCACCACGTAGTAATGCCCTATCTATATTTTGACACAAAAATGGTCGTATTCCTGAGTCTGACATCGCAGAAATTTTCCCTTTTAGGTTGCTGTTTGATACCTTTAACAAAAAAACATTTTCTAGCCTTCTTTTTGAATCATAATAATAATAGGTGTGTTAGTGTATTCTAGTTACACAACATTCACTTTATTGTTGTCCTTTCATATTAGGATTTAAAAAAAACGGTAAAAAAAAAATGTTTTTTCCCGACATATCATGCCCCCCATGATATGTAACAATTTAACTAGCTATGCTGTTTTTTTTTTATATAATAATAATAACTATCAAGGTAGAATAGTATATTGTTAAATTCTTAGGGCTTAGGAAAAGTAAGGTTATGTCATAATCCTTGTTATTATATACGCCTGCATACCCCGCGTTGTTTTTTTTTTATGTTGCCGAAAGAGGGGGAAATAAGTAGCTTATACCGATGAAATTTCCTGGCTCATGTTGAACAGTGGCTTGATTTTTTTTTCCACTGTACTCTCTAAATGCTTATTTTTATTTATGGCTCACAATGCTTTGCGGCTCACACGTTAACTTTCTTATGGCTCACAATACTTTGCGGCTCACACATTAACTTTCTTATGGCTCACATATTCCCTGTGGCTCACAACCGTACGTTTTCTGCGCCAAAAGGAAGTAACAATATACTATTACTTTCCTTTTAGCAAAACTTGTCTTGCTCCCCCTTTCTCAGATTCAAATCTCCAATATTATTTTTATCTTAGGTTTATTAAATTAATATTGGTTGGTAACAAACAACAAACATTATTTATTTACATATTTTTAAAAAAAATTGTGAGTACTTACAGTAATTTGAGAGAAATATGTAGATCCTCGTCGCCAGTTGTGCTGACCTAACAGCACATGAAAACAACCCCTAAATCTTAAATGCTCTTTATTTACAATACAGACGATCCGTCTACTTTAACAATCACTAAACAACTAACTAACAAAACAGTCCTTTATCTTTTCTCCTTCCTGGCCGCATTACGTCATCTTCTTCGTCACCTCTCGGTTACTCCGATGCCGCGGTATCAGCCGGCTGCCACAATAGGCATTGATGCAAATAATGCTCCCATACAAAATTATCTGATTCGTTAACAACTTTGGAAACGTCAGGTAGAACTATTGAAAAGGACCGAGCCCTTGCATACGGTCAATTGAATAAAAACGCACTCGCTCAAAAAGTGCGTTTTGATGAAAAACGTAGAAATAATAAGTAATAGGTACCAGTTAGGAGACTATGCTTTTATTCCAAAAACAAATGCTAGAGCTGGAAAGCTGGAGCCCCTGTTTCGGGGACCATATAAAATTATAGACCTTCTACCAGGTGACCGGTTCAAAGTGGAAAACAAGAAATTTAAGCGAGGGCCTTTGGTAGTTCCAAAAGATCGACTTAAGCTATGGGCTGGCGAATGGTTTGAAGATTCGCAGTCAGATTCTGAAAGTGGTAAGTTACATAGATATTGATGGATGAGCAGTGTTAGCAATAAAAAGGAAAATTTTGCAATAATTGTTTTGAAATTTAGTTTTGACTGCCCGAGACCTACTTAATGATTTGCTTTGTAACCACGCGATGGCAGGTGGTAAGCACTTCGTGATAAGTAGTGTGTGAAATGCTGGACGGATATAGTTGAAATCCGAGGAGCATAAGATTTTATTTAATTATTTTAGTGTGTGAAATGCTGGACGGATATAGTTGAAATCCGAGGAGCATAAGATTTTATTTAATTATTTTAGTGTGTGAAATGCTGGACGGATATAGTTGAAATCCGAGGAGCATAAGATTTTATTTAATTATTTTAGTGTGTGAAATGCTGGACGGATATAGTTGAAATCCGAGGAGTATAAGATTTTATTTAATTATTTTAGTGTGAAAAATGCTGGACGGATATAGTTGAAATCCGAAGAGCATAAGATTTTATTTAATTACTTTAGTGTGAAAATGCTGGACGGATATAGTTGAAATCCGAGGAGCATAAGATTTTATTTAATTATTTTAGTGTGAAAATGCTGGACGGATATAGTTGAAATCCGAGGAGCATAAGATTTTATTTAATTATTTTAGGGTGAAAAATGCTGGACGGATATAGTTGAAATCCGAGGAGCATAAGATTTTATTTAATTATTTTAGGGTGAAAAATGCTGGACGGATATAGTTGAAATCCGAGGAGCATACGATTTTATTTAATTATTTTAGTGTGAAAATGCTGGACGGAAGCGTAAGATTTTATTTAATTATTTTAGGGTGAAAAATGCTGGACGGATACAGTTGAAATCCGAGGAGCATAAGATTTTATTTAATTATTTTAGTGTGAAAATGCTGGACGGATATAGTTGAAATCCGAGGAGCGTAAGATTTTATTTAATTATTTTAGGGTGAAAAATGCTGGACGGATATAGTTGAAATCCGAGGAGCATAAGATTTTATTTAAATATTTTTGTGTGAAAAATCCTGGACGGATATAGTTGAAACCCGAGGAGCATAAGATTTGATTCAATCGGTTGATGTGGCAAATGCTGCGCGGGTATAGTAGTTTCAATTTTAAGGAGGCTGAAGGGAAGAGTGATGTTATCACTGGATCTGTTGAGTCCTAGTGAAGGAAGAAGGAGAAGAAGAATGTAATTTCTTTTTAGAATTTGTGTTGTTCTGGCCACTTATAATTAAGGCAATATATTGTATTTAGACTATCTGGCGCTTTTTTTTATTTACTTAAAAGCCAAATTATTTCGAGAGCGAAATAAAGGTCAGTTTGGCCGTGTTAGCAAATCAACAAATTTTGTGATGACAAACACACACAGGGGACCGATAGTCAAGAGCGGGAAACACAGGTGCAGCGTAAGCGAGTAGTGTTCCTCCAGGCAGAACGAAAACAGTCGCCTTGAGTATCGTACGACCGGCCTCATACGAGGTGTGGTCATAGGCCCCTTTGAGATTTTATCTTAATCGAAAGTACTGTTTTGTTTTCCAAGTTGATAGTTTTTTCCAATATATAAATCTAACATATACGTATACAAAAGTAGGTGTAACAATTTTCTTGATTTATTAAAAAAAGATACAAACTAAAAAAATTTTAATGGAAAACCTACGACTGTTTATTTTTTTTCCAACGTTGTTATATTATTCTCCTCATACCATATTTCCCCCGAGGTATCAACGCCCCCAGTGGGGAGTGGGGAGTCCCTCCCGGTGGAGAACCTCTGATATGTATATCGGGTTAGGAACAAATAAAACAATTTCTTACTTTTCGAAATTGCCGACGTATCGACTATATATTGAATCTTCATCAGGGCTATTTAAAAAATGCTGACAATTTTTGTCAGGTAGCTTATTAAAAGTTCTACTCAAATATTACGTCTCGATGTATATTTTCAATGGTACAAGAATCACTGTAATGGATTAAGTTTATATAATGTATACAGGGTGTCCGAAAAGTCTTAATATGGGATCTTTGCTATTAGTAAAGATAGAGGCGCCAAATTTTAGGTGTATCTTATTTGTTAATAAATCAACTGTTTTTATGTTATTTAACTTTTTCAGCCCCCTTGAGGGGTAACGCTAGTAAGTTAGGATCAAAAATTTTAAACGCAACCTTATGCCGTGTTGTACCTCATTTTAAAGGTCTTTAAAAAAGAAGCATCTTACCGCAAATTCGAGGTCCGTATCTTAATTCGTTTTTAAATGCCAAGCTTTTAAAAATAAAAAATCGCTAAAATAAAAATTTAAGTACCTACCTTTATTTCTCTTATTATTTTAAAGTTGTTCAAAATGACCACAATGAACGTTTTGGCAGTAATAAAGTCGATTTTGACCGCTGCCAAGAAGTAGCACCTGCCATTCTCGAAAATGTGAAAAGTGAGTTGAAAAATCGATTTTATTACTGCCAATAAGTTCACGGTGGTCATTTTTAACAACTTTTGAAGTGATAAGAGAAATAAAAGTATTTAAATTTTTACTTTTTTTCACGATTTTTAATTTTTAAAGGCTTGCAATTTAAAAGAGAAATTATGATACGGACCTCGGGTTTGCGTTAAAATGTTTATTTTTTAGAGACCATTAAATTGAGGTACCACACGGCATAGGGTTGCAATTAAAATTTTTGACCTCAACTCCCTAGCGTCATCCTTCAATGGTGTTCAAAAAGTTAAATTATATGAAAAAGTAGATTTATTAACCAGTAAGATACACCTAAAATTTGGGTCAATCTTTACTAATAGCAAAGATATTTGCTCATACTAGGACTTTTCGGACACCCTGCATATATTATCTATTCTCAACCCATTACAGTAATTACTCTATTTATGATAATTCTCTCTGTAATCATCTATATAAAGTCGGGAGACGCTATGGTACTAATTTCTTTAAAATAATTCATTACCATCAAGAAGGCGTGAAGAACCAACTGCATTGTAATTAACAACAATAAACATCAAAACATTTCAGCTACCCTAAATATTTTTTAAACAAAAACAAAGTATGTGTTACTGATTAAATTAAATGATTATTTACTCTCCTCTTGACATTAACAAAAATCTATCTCGCCATTTCTTCAATTTTATAAGAAATTCTTTGTCATCCTAGTCCTGTTTCATTTATGCGAGCGAAACATTGCCATAAAATAAATCTAATCAATACCAAACTTCTACAGATGTTACTCTATTCATCAAGTCACAAATACAGTATTGCCAAATGTACTGGTTCAGAATGGTATGAAGCATAATCAAACTACATATATACGCCGAGCTGCAAGCAGCGCCACCCTCTAATGCGGTCGAAGCTTAAACCCGAAAACAAACCTGAACCACTCACAAAATACCAATTTTTGTCTATACGAGCATTTTTTCACAGTCAAAATCAATAACAAACAAGGAGTTTATTACTGAGCTCTGTAAGAAAGCTATTATCAAGAATAAATAGGGCCCCTAAAAATTTTTATTAAGGCAAAACCATCCTGAACCATATATACGGTTCAGGTCGGTCGAGCTGGTTCAGGATGGTGCATACAACTATGTACTTCTGGTTCAGGATTGTACAGTTCCCCTATATATATATATATATATATATATATATATATATATATATATATATATATATATATATATATATATATATATATATACGAAAAAAGTTTATATGAACTTGTAGTATTCTTTTCACGTGTTTTCTTCATATCCGGGAGATTTCCCACATTTTCCCGGACACCCTGTATATATATATATATATATATATATATATATATATATATATATATATATATATATATATATATATATATATATATATATATATATATATATATATATATATATGGGGTGTCCGGGAAAATGTGGGAAATCTCCCGGATATGAAGAAAACACGTGAAAAGAATACTACAAGTTCATATAAACTTTTTTCGTATAGGGCTCCTCTTCGGAGATATGGGCTCCCAAAGAGCTCCAATGAAATCAAGTTTTTTACACATAATTATTGAACCACCAGGTATATTCCAATTTTTTTTAATATGATGTATACCAGGTTAGATTCTTCAAATTACTATCCAAGAAAGTGTTGTGAAGTACTCACAGCTGCAGGGACGGACTAGCTGTGACACTCATGACCCCATTTTTTTTTTACGCCCTGTATGATAAGAACTTTGGACGACGTTTTTTACATACCTTTAACCATTGACTAAAAATTAAGTACTCTTCATTCATATCGTTAATCCTACCCGTTTTCGAAAAAAACGTCGTTTTATTTACACTGTTAGTCCCCTAACTTCTGTCGAGTTGAATATGAAAAAGAGGAATTTTTCCCTGTAGCCCACATAGTTTCAATAAAACGTTAAACTTTAACTGCTTAGTTAAAAACTTCGTAAGAGGGTTCAACATGGGCTCCGTGAAGTCTTATACACTCGCGGGAGATCGAGGAGGCCAGGCAATAGGTCCTCCCCTACCTATCCAACGGTTTGGATAGACGTTATTCAGGTGCTCCCGCACAGCAACGCTGAAATGAGGTGGTGCTCCATCGCGCATGTAGTACATGTTTCGGCGGATTTCAAGTGGTAAGTGCTCTACTAAATCGTGAAAAGCGTTCTGGAGGAATTCCAAATAAAGTTGTCCATTCAGTCGTACCGGCAATACGAATGGTCCAATCAAAAAATTGCCCATGATTCCTGCCCAGACATTAATTGATTGGAACTGATGTTGATGATGCGAAACAATAGTTGCATGAGGATTTTCATCAGCCCATACATGTGAGTTGTGTAAATTCATGATACCATTTTTGGTGAAGCCTGCTTCGTCCGTAAAGAGAATAGTGCCAATGAAGTTTACATTATTTCGTTGCTGATCCAATAGCCAGTTTGCAAACTGCATTCTACGGGGAAATTCTTCAGGAATCAGTTCATGCACTTTTTGCAAATGATATGGATATAACAGCTGTTCTTGAAGAACTTCATGTACTATTGTTTTCGACGAATTAAACTGCGCTGATAATTTTCGAATGCTCGTTGAAGGAGTGTCATAGACAGTATTTAAAATATTTTCCTCTAACTGCGGCGTACGTACTGTTCTTCCCCGACCAGCATCAGTACTTCTTTTCCCAAAATTTCCTAAAATTATGAAGAAATTTAATAATATTACCTTAGTAAATGCAATCGCCTACCATTCTCCCTTAGACGTTGGTCAACTCGTTGAAATGTTTTCTGATCGGTAAGAGTACGACTAGGATATCTGTCGTGATATAACCTTCTGACTTCCAAAGCATTGCAAGATGCAAGACCATACATCAGATGCATATCTGCATACTCAATAAACGTGTATTCCATATTTCGAATTATTTCACAATTAATTTCACCACGAAATCCAAAAATCAGTAATTTAATATCGAAATAAAGAGTCACTGTGTCAGCGATGTGAAAGTTGACAAGTTCCAAAATGCAGGATATTTATTTCTTTCATACCTAGCAATGTTTGCAACAACGATACTGTGTTTTTGGGGCCGATAAAATAAAACGCACATTTTTGCGAACCTAGGTCGAACTGCAATAATTCACAGAATTAGACGTACCTATCTGTTATTGAAATACGCCAAATACATGATGTAAATAATATGACGTTTTTTCGAAAACGGTTAGGATTAACGACATGAATGAAGAGTACTTAATTTTTACTCAATAGTTAAAGGTATGTAAAAAACGTCGTCAAAAGTTCTTATCATATAGGGCGTAAAAAAAATGGGGTCATGAGTGTCACAGCTAGTCCGTCCCTGCAGGTGTGAGTACTTCATAATACTTTCTTGCATAGTAATTTGAAGGGTCTAACCTGGTATACATCATATTAAAATAAAATTGGAATATACCAGGTGGTTCAATAATTATGTGTAAAAAACTTCATTTTATTGGAGCTCTTCGGGAGCCCATATCTCCGAAGAGGAGGCCTATACGAAAAAAGTTTATATGAACTTGTAGTATTATTTTCACGTGTTTTCTTCATATCCGGGAGATTTCCCACATTTTCCCGGACACCATGTATATATATATATATATATATATATATATATATATGCAAAATGTCTTATACGCCTCCAAAATATATATTCTTTCATAGAACACGCCTCCAAAATCGGAGGCGCATTCGCAAAATCGGAGGCCAAAGCGAATTTGCGTGTATAATGGATTTATTTGTAGATTTAAGTCAGCAGAAGAAGTTTCACAAATTTTTGTTCGGAGGCTTTTTGGGTCGATATACATGTACAGTTATACAATGCAGTTCACAATATTTTATCTACGGGGCGCCACCGTTTTATACGCATATACACTTTAATTAATGGTACTGACGAATTTGCCTCCACATGCTCTTCGTACTATTATGCCTCTGAAATATGGCAACAAGGTGAGGAGGCCAATAATACGGAAGATTTACGCGTGTGTAAATAATTTACTTTTATGATTATTTTGTTTTAAAGTAGTTGCTGAAATTACGATTGGGGCTCCGAAAATGTACATATGTGTATAAGATCGGTGAACGCTTTGATATAGGGGTCTGTAACTTTATTTGTACAGTTTTTCATATGATAAGAAAACGATAAAAATAGATAATAGATACTCTTATTACTAATGTATGTTACAGTAGTAGAACTTTTTTAAAATTTATTTTTGCTAAATTGTTGTCACGCTCTAACACGAAACATTACCAAGTCTAAACAAAAGAGATATTGCCCACATTTAGAGGGATGTCCACTAATGGTGTCGAGATTATGCTTAAGTTCGTATATTGTACAGAGGCGTGGTCAAAAATTAAGCGCAAGAGTAATATAACAAATATTAAAGTTGAATGAAGTCTACTTGTCACTTGTCAGGTGTACACGTAAATATGTAGAATGATAATTTAGAGTTCTCTAAACCACCTGAAGATGCCTTATATAATAAGGACTAAACAAATGATGGTAAAACAAGCTATTCTCCGGACTATATATCTCTACGAGCGCTGGATTACATATCAAAATTTGCCGTATTTTCTTCTAACATGCAAGAAACTACCAGGAAGAAGGAAACTTTTAGTTCTCATCAGTACAAGATAGACGAACATACCTTCCTTCGGAAAAAGTAAATCCTTTTGAAGCTGTGATGTCGAACTGTATAAGCAGTAAGATATAGGCAGCGCCTATGTCTATCTTGTACTGATGAGAACTAAAGAGTTCGAAACTGGTCTGCAGGTGACGACATCCTAACTAAAGAAAAAGTTTCCTTCTTCCTGGTAGTTTCTTGCATTCTGAAAACGTATTTTACAATCTAACTCTGTTAGAAGAAAATACGGCAAATTTTGGTATGTAATCCAGCACTCGGAGGGACATATAGTCCGAAGAATAGCTTGTTTTACCATCATTTGTTTAGTCCTTATTATATAAGGCATCTTCATGTGGTTTAGAGAACTCTAAATTCTCATTCTACAAATATTAAAGTGTTTTTCTTTAATTTAGTATAATATTAGGAGTTTTTGATATTCTTGGTTTTCTATTTAAAGAGCATGTTTTCGTTTGTTTCTGAGCTAAACTTACAGACACGAAGGTGTAACTTTTTCTGCTCCTAAAACAATTTATATCGTTAAAATTTCACTAAAACTAGAACTAGTTCTTGGACCTTAAAGGAATGTCTGAAAAGTGTTCGAATGAAAGTTTTTCAATCAAACATTCCTATCAAAACCCTTCTGTTCTAGTTATCAAAATTACCATGTTATTTTTGTTTAAATTTACCTGACACTGAAAAAATGCGAGAAAAACTTTTTATCGTAATATTTAACGGCGTAGTATAATCGACACATTATAATAATTATCTGTAACATCCACACTTTAAATGAGATTTTGCGTAATTTTTTCTGTGTGGCATCAATTTCATTGAAACAAGGGCCTGCAAATGGTTAGTTTTTGAGTCGCTGGCGAATCCATTTGCACACGTTTTTAAAAACGCTATGGTTAAATTTCAGCGGCTCATTTCTTGGCGACTAGCATTAAATGTTGGTTGCTGATTTTCAACAATATGTTTTTTAGAAACGTGTACCAACGTCGGTCGTCAGTACCAACGTGTACTGACTACTCGAAACGTTTGGAATCGCCTGGTTAAATAGTCTACTATATTTTCACCCATTTAATGAAGGATTTTATTAAAATGCTAAAACGTATTTATTTATTTTTAATATTTAAATCTATTACCAATTTTGATACTTTTTTATTACTTACTTATAATTTCTCTTAAAGTCAATGTGTTGCTTAGGGTTGTTAAAGACTTAAGGCAATAAAAAACAAAAAGATATAAAAACTCCTTATGTTAGGTAAAAATGGAAAAATACACAACTTTCAACGTTACAATATAGCGTTAAACAAAAAGCTTAAAGCCCATGTTGACGCAACTCTGTCAAGCGTCGTATTCGGGTTTCAGGAGGTAGCAAATTCATATCTAATTTTTTTTTAATTAAAAGGGTCCCAAAGCACATCAAATAATTTTCTTTTAACCACTATGAAAACGTACGTCTATGAGGTAGAAAATTTTTTAAAACAGTGGAAATGTGCGTTGTGACTGCATCAACACGCCAAAAATGAAATTCCATAATTAACCGAGCTATTAGCTTGTGTCCACCTTAAGTAAGACACTGGTACGCATTGGTCAAATTTATTTTAGAACCTTATATTTTCCATGGCATACTAGCTAATAAAAAATATTAAAATAGACTTTCGAGAAAATATCCATTCAAAATATTAAAATTAATAAAGACACCCAAATAGATTTGGTTCTTTTTAAATATTATATTTATTTTCATTTTTTATACTTACAAAATTGTTTTAAAGTCGACAAAAATAATGGTAATGAAATAAATCATTGCTTAAAAAATTACATGAATATCAAAATTTAATTCTACCCTTTACACCTGGTAATGGTGGATTTTTAAGCTAACAAAATTCTAAGTAGATTATATATTATATATCAACTTTAGCTTTTACCGATTTACAGCTAAATAATGTAATCTACATCAAAATGGGTTTGCTACATTTTAAAAGTTATTTAGAAAAAAATTACAGGTGAGACAGGCGTAAGAAATTATAGGCAAAGAGGAAAATAATAGAGCTTAAATTTGTTTTATATACATTACTATTTTCACACTGCGTAACTTATAAATGATACAAAAAATCTGCCTTTCACGGAACAGAAATAAAAATATAAAAAATCGGTCCAGTGCAAGCTATACTTGCACAATTAGTGTTCCGTGCTCCCTACTTAACCTGAGCAAACCTCGGCCGCCCGACCTCCGCCCATCTGCCGCGCTACCCGCCGCCGACAGCACCAACGCCGTATCACATCGTGTGTGCGCGGAGCTGAATAGGCCAAATTACAAATTTTGAGAATCGTGTAAGCACAAAAGTTGTTCTTTACATGGTGAGAAATATTTTTTGTCGAAAATCTTTTTTTCTAAAACCAATAATTCAGCAGTTATAAGGAAATAAACAATTAAATTATTTATGACAATTGATCGCGTAGAATTGTTCAATCCTGATAATTTTGGTTTAATCTAGGTACAGGGTTATCCAACGAGGACTGAACAGGGCCTTATTTTTGACCTTCCCTATATTTTTGAAAAAAACGAAAAAAGCAGATTGGCGTAACTTCTATCGCTGAATTTGAAATTGGCTCTTAGAAAACGATTGCGCTCAAAACAAAAGAACTACGACATAAACTTGTATTTTCTTTTATGGAATACCCTATATTTTATTTGATATTTGAAAAGCCGCCATTTTTCTGCGTATATTGCAGTGTAAATCTTATCTATTAACTTAATCGTTAACTGTTATTTATTTCGTTTTAAAGAAAAATGTTTCCCTTATTTTTACCTAAATATTGCTATAGGTATTATTATAGGTATTATTATAGGTAATTAATTGATTACCTATGATCTATCAAATAGAGAAAGTCAAAATACCATTTTAAGGATAAAAAATGTATTCGAGGAAACAAAATCAAATATAAAAAAAAACAAATAAAAACAATAAATCAACATATTAAAACCGATAGCACTAATAATTTAAATGTTCTATGTAACCGCCGTTATTCTCGAAACAACATCTGTAGATTCTTTGCAATCTTTCTAGACTTGCTGTTAGGATATAATTTTCCCGATTAAGTCTATTAACTTCGTTAACTATTTTTTCCTGAATTTCTTCAATGTTTTGATTTCTTTCCCTATATACCAAATTTTTCAGATGACCCCAAAGAAACGAATCTAAATGCGACAATTCTGGACTATTTGGGGCCCACGGAATTGTTCCATTGCGTCCAATCCATTCCTCGTGGCGTTGGTTTAGAAAATTATTCACGTCGCGAGTGGCGTGCGGGGGTGCTCCGTCGTGTTGCCAAATTAGAGAGCGATATACTTCCAGAGGTAATTCTTCTAAGAAATCTTCAATTTCATTATGAACAAAGTTGAGATACCTTTGACCAGTTAACGCCCCATGATCAAATATTGGTCCTACAATTAAATTGTTTATCATTGCACACCAAACATGCACTGACGTTCTTCCCTGAAATTTAATAGGTTGAAATTTCCGTGGATTTTCACTGGCCCAGTGGTGTTTGTTGTGGCGATTAAACATGCCTGACGTGGTAAATGTAGCCTCGTCTGTCCAAAAAATTTTCTTAAATATGTCCGGATCATTGTCTTGCTGCCTAATTATTATTATTTGGGATACATATTGAAATCTCGACTCCTTTTGTTGGGGTGTTAAATGTGGGACAGGAAGAACGTGGAATGGCTTGAATTTGTTTTCTTTCAAAGTTCTGTTTACCATTCCATAACTAACTCTTCGCCTGTAATTACCATATCTGATGTCTCGAACTGCGTCAGGTATAGAATTCGCAGGATGTAGTGTAAAATAATTCGTAATTGCGTGGTCTCGAAGTCTTCTTCTTGCAACGGTTCTCTTCTTGTCACGCAAAGATTTTGTTTCCTCGAATAAATTTTTTATCCTTAAAATGGTATTTACCTATATATCCCTTCCAAACGTAGCAATATATCTTCTCCTGGCTTCTCCAGCGTTTTCTTGGCTTTTATAATACGTCGTAACGATTTGCAGTCTCTCTGCTAATGAATAGGTACTTCATTGTGTAACAATATTCCAAAGTCTATTTTGACTTTCTCTATTTGATAGATCATAGGTAATCAATTAATTACCTGTTACCTATAGCAATATTTAGGTAAAAATAAGGGAAACATTTTTCTTTAAAACGAAATAAATAACAGTTAACGATTAAGTTAATAGATAAGATTTACACTGCAATATACGCAGAAAAATGGCGGCTTTTCAAATATCAAATAAACTATAGGGTATTCCATAAAAGAAAATACAAGTTTATGTCGTAGTTCTTTTGTTTTGAGCGCAATCGTTTTCTAAGAGCCAATTTCAAATTCAGCGATAGAAGTTACGCCAATCTGCTTTTTTCGTTTTTTTCAAAAATATAGGGAAGCTCAAAAATAAGGCCCTGTTCAGTCCTCGTTGGATAACCCTGTACAGCTAATTCTCAATGTTCATGATTTTTTGTCAGATTTTTCTAAACGCTCCTTCTGGTGATAAGTGATAAGGGTGGTGGGGGACAACAATTTTTACACGTTTTTTCCGAAAAATATTTAAAAAATGCATAGAAAATATATTATAAATATTGTTTAATTCGTTCTTCAATAAGCTTTCATTAGGCTCCCCACACAATGCCCTTGAAAAAAATTTCCATTTCCCAATTTGCTACCCTAAATTAACCCCCAGAATCGAAATTTAACTTCCTATACTTCACGTCTATAATTGGCCCACCACACTCTATCTCTGTGCAAAATTTCAAATGATTACGTTGAACAGTTTCAGAGAAAATCCCCTCTGACAGACGGACGTTTTTAGTGTTCCTTGAAATGGAAGTGATTACATTTCAAGCAACAATAAAAAAGGATAATTAGACAAGAATAAATAAGATTTAATATGTTAAAATGGATAAATACTCTGATGAAACAATAAATAAAAAGTGCATATAGCTTTGCCAGCGACAGAGCTATATGTGAAAAACATTAATAATATATTATAAATATTAAGTTAAATTTTCTAAAGTTGTCCGCCCTATACAGGAGCGTATTATCCAAAAAGCCTAGAAAGCTCGGGCTTAGGCTCCTAAAACTTTTAAGGGTGGCGCGTCAGCGATGCAATTTTTAAAAATAAACAAGAAATTAAAAAAAAGTCAGTTTTAATAATTCAGAATTACTGTCAAGGTAAGAATAAATTCCTACTTGGTCCTCAGTTTATATACTTTCTTATAACTTCAGTACATCAGTTCAGTACTGAAAATACATAAAATTCTTTGCATGGATTATCTGTCGTGAAATAATAATAAACTTTCAAAATGCAAACTATTTTGTCTTTAATTGTCAACAGTAGCACGTAACCTACATTAACTAGTAAGCTATAATATCAACTCAAACTGTAGCACATGCAAGTTTATAAATAATAACTAACTAATGTAAAATGTAACTAAGTATTATAAGTATTATCGTAGGAAAATATACAGTGCCTTAACTAGAGCAAAAACCAGCAAAATTAAATTTTTTAAGTGGCCCGCCCTACATCTAGGGCATCAACAGTGCCTTAAATTATATCAACGATAAAATCTTTAGCTATAGACAAAACACAATTTTTGTATTTTAGTTACAGCGACGAAATCAGAAATATAGTTTTTGAGGTTGGATTCCGCCCTGTATAAATTTTATTGGCCGGTTTCGAGCCAGGACAAAGCCTAATTTATATGCAATTTTTTTTTATTTTGTTCGAGTAATTAGCAAGTTTTCGGGCCCACGGACAGACTGACGGAAATGAGAAAATATTTTTTTGTGAATCAGAAACCCCAAAATATAAAGATCTGAAAAAATTTCGGGAGGCGATTATAAAACGAAGAAAATATTAACTCCTCCAGCGAGGGAAGAAAAAGATAATATTTGGTTGTTCTATATACAAGGTAAAATGCACTTTAAAAAAGAAAAAGCCACGAACTTACGCTTAATCCCAGTCGGGGAAAAAGACATAGAAAAGATTTTTTTAAACTTCCCACCCTGTATAAAAATTTTATCAAGTTTTTTTACGTAAAATCGTCATTTGCGTGTTTATTTCTTTTAAGCTAATGTTTTAGAGTTATTACAAAACTAAACAAGCATTTTTCTACTCTTTCACATTCTGTTGTAAGAAAAATCGAAATTGTCACTGAAAGCTTTGGGTTCATCAGAATGCTTATATTTTCGAATTAAAGAAACAATAAAAAATACTATTATATCAACGGTAAAAGACTTAGCTACATACAAAGTATAATTTGTGTAAAATGTATCATTTTAAACAAAAAATAGATACTATTTATTAAAATGTGCTCGCTCACGCTGTTTTTAAGTTTCCGCGCCAGCATACAGACGGAAATCGGAAACCATGTTTTCCCTGATCTGGGCACCCCCAAACGTGATCTGAAAAAATCTCGAAAGATTTTTTTTCGCCAATAAAATACTTTCTCTCGCGATAGAAGTCAAAAGATCAACCCTCTGAATGTGGCGCAAAATTTTGGGGATCATCAGACTGACGTAACCATCAATAGCAATCCTGCATAGTCAACACTTCTTCTAAAACAGAACTATGCCTGCTGCCTGAGGGTTACGTCAGTCTGATGATCCCCAACAAGGTGAAAGCTTACTGTCCTCCCGGCCCGGGATTTTCCATTAGTTTTTGGATGCCACATAATTTAATGCAAGCGCAGAACACACTGTCTTTTTGGTTTGTTATGCCCCAAACATTTTTATTTGACTACATTATTAATTTATTATGGACACTAATATCTTATTTTTAGAAATTAATGTTTTAAAGTGTTCATGCTGTACATAGTTAATCGGAAATGTTTTGGGTTTTAAGCTAGGTCTCAGACTAATATATTTCTAAAATATTTTAGTTTTCCGTCAAGTAGTTTTTAAGTTTTCGCGCCAACGGACAGAGAGACCGACGGAATGGGAGATTTTGTATTGCTGTTCACTATATTTTACAATAATATTATAAGCAGTTTACTGGTATGTTTAAAAAACGAATTTACCACGTGCCACCTTGTTGAAGACGTTACTTAAATTTGGCAACGTTGTCGGAGGCGTATGCGCTCGCTGTGCGCATAAAAATTTATTCAGAGGAGGCTTACTAGACGTAAAATGTATGGAGGCGTGTTACATTTAAAAGTATAGTAAAAATTTGTATCTTTTTTGGATGCTTATTTCTTACCCCTCTCACGTTGCTCACGTAGACATTTACTATTTAATGCTATTTGAATGCAATATACACGGAAATCTTTATTCTTTACAGTGGAGGCCTGGGTGCCTGTGTAACGTATGGAGCCCAGTTAGATAGCCATGCACGTATATATATATATATATATATATATATATATATATATATATATATATATATATATATATATATATATATATATATATATACAGGGTGGTGCAACCAAGATGGGGTGGACGATTGTGAGTAAACGGTGAGGAATTTCGAAAAATTTTTTTTTCTATATTATGGATAGTCAAACCCGCTATGTTTTAAAATTATAGCCATAATACAGGGTGGTCCGAAAAACTCGTGGCGAACCAAACTTGTGTTTTTTTAAACGGGCACCCTGTATATAATTGTTCTCATTGATTCTCCTGTTCATTACGATCATTTTGATATAAGGTTTATTGGGTCTAAAACTTATAGTAAGGGAATGGGACGCGGTTAAAGTTTAAAAAATGCTCACAGTTCGGCCATTTTAAAAAAAAAATTGAAACAGGTATGGAAAAACCAAATATTCCATAAAACGTTACATATCCTTGAATACATTAATCGCTTGCAATTTGTTTAAAATTATTCACTGTTATACAGGGTGGTCAAGTTTTGCAAATACGCCCTGGACTCATTTTTTTTAAATGGAACACCCTGTATATTTTATTTTCATCTTAAAGATAACATTGCTAGCTTTCAAAAAATACCATACATGATGCCTTTCTGACCAACAGTTTTTTAGTAAACTAGCCGTGAAACCAAGGATTCTTCATTCTAATACGATTATACTGAATTTACGTTGTTTATTATTAAATATCCAATATTAGGAGGCCATGACACTATCATAAATGAAACAGGATTGACGAACTTGCCAAAGCTACTGCCGTACAATCCATTATTTACAAGTTAAGTGTAGGTGGCCCAATAATTATGAGGTAAGAAGACTGAGACCCGAAACTTTTACATGTTTATTAGAGATATTTCAAAAAACAGAAAATATTGTTTTTAGGAAATGTAAAGTAATTAATAAACCAGTTATAAACAAATTTTTTGAGAAACGAGTTGCCAGTATTGGTTGAAGATTTACGTTTAATGGTAAGGGGATCCTTATGGTTTGAACATAATGGAGCGCCTCCGCATTGCCATAGGAATGTAAGATATTTTGTCGATAAATTGGAAGACAGATCGTTGGATTGGGCGAGGTGGACCAGGTAAGTGGTCGGCCAGACCACCCGACTTAACACCACTAGATTTTTTCTATGGGGGCATGTTAAAGAAGAAGTCTATAAAGAGGTTCCAACCACTGTGGAAGATATGAAGACGAGAATAAGAAACAGTTTTCGCAACGTTTCAGAACAGACTTTGAGAAAAGTGAAACTTTCATTTATGGATAGACTCGAAATGTGCCTTCAGCAAGATGGTGGTTTAGTTGAACCCCTTATATGAGCATTGTTAATTGTTTATATTAAATTAGGTTTACAAGTAAGTACATACCGAAGTAATTTTAAAAGATGTTCTGTTTTTGCTTAATTAATTTTTTTAAACTATTAATAATACTGATAACTGATTATCTTTGTTTATAACTGGTTTATTAATTACTTTACATTTCCTAAAAACAATATTTTCTGTTTTTTGAAATATCTCTAATAAACATGTAAAAGTTTCGGGTCTCAGTCTTCTTACCTCATAATTATTGGGCCACCTACACTTAACTTGTAAATAATGGATTGTGCGGCAGTAGCTTTGACAAGTTCGTCAATCCTATTTCATTTATGATAGTGTCATGGCCCCCTAATATTAGATATTTAATAATAACCAACGTAAATTCAGTACAATCGTATTAGAATGAAGAAACCTTGGTTTCACGGCTGGTTTACTAAAAAACTGTTGGTCAGAAAGGCATCATGTATGGTATTTTTTGAAAGCTAGCAATGTTATCTTTAAGATGAAAATAAAATAGACAGGGTGTTCCATTTAAAAAAAATGAGTCCAGGGCGTATTTGCAAAAGTTGACCACCCTGTATAACAGTGAATAATTTTAAACAATTTGCAAGCGATTAATGTATTCAAGGATATGTAACGTTTTATGGAATATTTGGTTTTTCCATACCTGTTTCAAATTTTTTTTAAAAATGGCCGAACTTTGAGCATTTTTTCAACTTTAACCGCGTCCCATTCCCTTACTATAAGTTTTAGACCCAATAAACCCTATATCAAAATGATCGTAACGAACAGGAAAATCAATTGGAACAATTATATACAGGGTGTCCCATTTAAAAAAACACAAGTTTGGTTCGCCACGAGTTTTTTGGACCACCCTGTATTATGGCTATAATTTTAAAACATAGCGGGTTTGACTATCTATAATATCCAAAAAAAAAATTTTCGAAATTCCTCACCGTTTACTCACAATCGTCCACCCCATCTTGGTTGCACCACCCTGTATATATACAGGGTGTTATGGAAATCATTTAATATATTGGAATGGGTAACTCCTGATATGAATTCAGATTGAATAAAAATATTCATAAATGGTGTTTCACTATAAAAAAAGGTAAATATCGGCCCTCGAAAAAAATTTTTTTAGTACCTGCGCGCCACTGTCATAAATACATGGCCATATAAAAAACAGCAAGAAATGTCAGTTACAGAAAAAAATTTTTTTGTTTCGAAGTCAGGCGTTGCCAAATTTTTTTACCATATTTCTATGAATCAAGTTTGAAAACCTAATATTTTTGTTACCTTTAAAGAAAGAACTCCTAGTAACACTAATTTCAAAAAGCTAAAATATTACAACACAAAACAATACAGAGAACTGCTCTTCAAATGAAGTGTAAAATAATAATCTTCAACTAAACATACTTATTAGCACTGGAAGTGGAAACTTTCTTCTTCACTAAATAATATCCACAAATGTCCAGTGTTATCCTTATAGCACTGGAAACATTCTTTTTCACAAAATAATAAAGTTAATATACTTAATATACTTATAATAATAAGTTACAAAACTCGATTAATGTGTAAGGAATGTAAACAAAGTGATGACATTCCCAAACCAGAGAAGTATATCGAAATTATGTATTTAAAGACTTTAGTGGACGAACTAAAGAGTAAAAATGAAATTCTTCAAGAAAACAATAAACTTCTTAAAGAAAAAATGCTTACTTGGAAAAGAATATAGAAAATTTCGTAAATTTCTAACCTAATAAAAAAAGCCGTAAAACCAAAAATTCCGTGAAATTAGCTGCGAAAGAAACAAAAGAAACAGAAATTGGCATCGAACAAAACGACTTGGCACAGTAGGACCACAACAACAGTCTAGCGTGACTGCAAGCCATCCCAAGAAAAAAGAAGAAAATGACAGTGACTAACCCTACTTTCAACTCCTTCAATATTTTTCTATGCTTTCAAAACAAACAGAAGCTTACAGTAAAAAATAAAAGAAACAAGTGGACCCAAAACAGACCAAACTCAATCGAAGGCAAAAAAAAGGATGCAACCACTTTGAAAGCCGCTTCATCAGGTAGCTATTCTTGGTTATTTGTATCACGACTGTCTAATGACACAAAACCTGAGGACATTGGAAAATACCTAAAATTAAATTATAACATCGACTGTGAATGCGAACGGATAAAAACAAAGTGGAAGCAGAAATATAGTTCTTTTAAAATTGGTGTGCCCAAGGATAAAAAGTCTGTCATTCATTCTTGACGAAAATGTTTAACCAGTTGGTATTCAAGTAAACAGTTGTTTAAACCTAATAAAGTTAGAACCTCAACAGGGGCGAAGCCTGGTGGTAGCAAATCGTCATGTATAAAACTGCTACATTACAATGTCCGCTCTGTGAGAAACAAGCTTCACGAGCTCGAGGCTGCCACTGCTGATTGTGACCTGGGAGTCTTATGTTTAACAGAACATTGGCTGGAACAGGAAGAAATAGATAGGCTGAGCCTGCTGGATTATGTTGTCAGCACATCTACATCACGAAGTCAGTCACGTGGTGGTGAAATAGCTGCATCTGTCAAGTTTCTAGGGCTATACCTAGATAGGAAGCTGAAATGGGATGTTCATGTAGCTAATGTTTGTAAAAGACTTGGAAGTAGTGTATTTGTTTTACAAAATTTGAGTGAATGTGTTTCAATAAATACCCTGAGAACAGCATATCATGGAATTTTCCATAGTGTTATGACATATGACATTATCGCATGGGGACGGTCACCTCATGCACAAGAGTCTTTGGTCTCCAGCGAAAGGCAGTCAGAATCATGGCTGGCCTAGGGTACAGAGAGGATTGTGGGAATGCCTTTGTTCAGTTGGGAGTTCTTACCCTTCCTTCGGCTTACATCCTGCAAAGTTTGCTCTACATCAAAGATAAGGACGACCTACTGTCTTACCAAGACATACATGACCATGACACTAGGAATAAGACCAACTATGTTCCACAACACTGCAGGTTGGGTAAATGTCAGGCTCGACCAGAATATTATGCAATAAAACTGTTTAATAAGTTACCCCAAAATGTTAAAGAGCTCTCTACTCAGCAGTTTAAAATGAAGGTGAAACAGTTCCTAATAAAACATGCTTTTTACATCACAAAACAGTACTTAGATTATAGTTTTAATATATTTTAATATTTTTATTTAGATTTTTTAATGTGTTTGTATTATTGTGTTCATTTCGAATTATAAATTTGAATGCATTGTATTGTCAGGAATGTTTTTATTATTGTCTAAATATGAAAATCATTTTATCTGTAATTGACGTGTGTAAACAATTTATTTGTAATAGCATGAATAAATGAATTTGAATTTGAATAGAAAATTAAACTGTTTTAAACCACGATTGTATAGAGATATCCAAATAAAAGTGAACAGGCCTTATAACTTTTTTATTTTTAAAGATGGAAAAAATGTCAAATATGAAAGCTTTGGGGATTTTTAGCTTTATACATATATCTTATCAGCAAAATAATCGAGCATCGAATAAAAAAATCCAAAAATATGATAAAAATCATACCATCCAATTTAAAATAAGCGAGAAAATCGATGTTTTATACTATATTTCTTTTATTCGATACTCAATTGTTTTGCTGATAAGATATATGAATGATTGATCCATAAAAATCCCCAAAGCTTTCATATTTAACATTTTTTCTCATTTTAAAAAAAAAAGTTATATGGATGGATATCCCTGTACATATTACCACGTACACAGTATATCCAATTTGAATTTACTTTCCTAAGACTGAAGCTACAGGCAGGTACACAGAAAAAAATATACAGTATTTATTTACATAAGACAGTTTTTATTATATGTATAAGTAGATTATTATTAAGGAAAGTAAACAAATTAAAAAATAATAGTAGGTACCTATATAAAATAAGATACATATATACCGGGCCAGGGTGTTTATTTCAACTGATATCATTATGGAGTAGGTATATTTTTCAGTAGCGTGGCCAGCTTCTAGGGGGGGGGGGGGTGGGCAGGCTATAATGGGGGCAGGTTGAAAGCAGAAAAATAAGATTACAGAAATATGCGCCGCAGACGAAAATTTTGGAAGAATTGTTGCAAAAATGCTAAAAATATATAAAATAATGCAAACAAGGGGCGCCATCAAAGAGGGGGGGGGGGCAAAATGAAAAGTGGAGAGCTTCCAACTATACACTAGTGGTTAAAACTTAAAATGGGCACCCCGTATATAAATTTGTTTAAGGGCACAACTATAGTGATGGTAGTGACCAGTGGCATATTATGGTGAAATTTCAAAGTTGTATATCTCTCTTCCTAGGTTCAGGACCGGTCCCAATTTTTATTGGTTTTAATAGTGAGCCCACTGGGAATGTTTTTGTAAAGAAAAAAAAAACGTTTTGAATTTGCGAAAAAAAAAGTTGAATTTTTGCTTGAGTTTACCAGAACCTTCCCAGTGGGCACACTATTAAAACCTCTAGGAATTAGGAACAGAGATATACAACTTTGAAATTTCACCATACGCCACTGGTCGTGACCTAGGTTTTACTAGCCATTATATCTAGTTCACAATACACTTACAACGGTATGCTACGTTATGACGTCACTTCGAGGGAAAATTTTAAATTGACTAGGGCTTACCTGGGCAAATGAAATATGACAATAATATTTTAATAAACGTCAACTCAACATACTACCCGACAATAAAATGACCTGTAATATTTTAATAAACGTCAACCCAATACACTACCCGACCAGAAACTGACCTGTACTTATGTAGGTACAAGGGGTGCAAGCGTCTAGTCAATTTAGGATTTTCCCTCGAAGTGACGTCATATGTAGCATACTGTTGCCAGTGTATGGTGATCTAGTTTAATAAGAAGCATGAAATGACAGGTGTAGGTGTTTCTAAAATTAAATGTAAAATTGTAACTATTTTATACTAGATGTGTACTTTTATGAAGACCACTCTTATAATAAACGCACTATAAAAATGACTTATAATGGCACTAATGAGTAGGAAAAAAATAACTGAAAGTCAATATCCACCGCAAGTCCTATATGTCTCTTGCTTTTCTTCAGAATTTTTTTTTAACTTCCTTCTTGTAGTTTTTCCATTTTTCCCGTAGCTGCTTACTTGTGCGTTCCACATAGCCCTCAGCTACCCATTCGGCAGCTATCTACTCCCACATATTATCTTTTTCTTTGGCCGTAACAGCATCAGCTCTCTTGTTCTCTAAAATTTCTTTGTATTTTTCGACAAACTCCACGAGTGCCTCAACTTCCCCTTCCACGAAATTAACACACCTTCTGTTTTGGATATTCACTGCATAATTTTTAGTAATAATACTAATAATCCTCGTATATCATGGTAATAATCTATAACTGTTTAGAAAATAAACACGACAATCGGAATCAAACGAAAAAGTATGGTTAATGGTTAATTCTTCTTCCTTTCTTAAAATCGATGACGCCTTTTTCCTCTTTTTCGATATATGGGCTTAGCATTTAACTCTAGTGTTTCAAAGGCAATAATACAAACACGCGTTCTATTTTAAATTTTCGCGCCAAATCAGGGCCACCTACTTTATCAAGTACTGGAAGTGACAAAGAGACATGATCATGTTGCATGATGAAGGGAAGGGAGATCGAAACAGAAGGATTTCTTAATGTCATCAAAGAGCCGTGCCCGTGCGCCATATTTATTTAAGTTTTTCAACAGCACACAAGCCACACAATGAATGTTATAATTTTTTTTTCGTTTAAAGTTTTAAATAATGTAATTTCTTTTCACTACCTAGAAAATGGTCCTCGTCGATCCGTTGTTAACCAATATTTTGATCAGTTTTATCTAGTTTCTTTGAGTGAGTAGCGTAATAGGGTTGAAAACTAAATTTAATTTAAAACACTAATAATATTTACGTATTATGGTAACGTTTGCCGGAGCAAAACTAATTTAGCGGATCTGGTTATACTTTTGAAGTAAGTACTATGTAGTTGTGCCCAATTAGTATTTTCGTTTTGATTTTTAACTTTTCCTTGGCAGAAAGTTATTTAAGCTAGTAGGAATAACTTATATCATTAATAATGTAATATAGGGTGTCTTAAATATTACTTAAAACTAAGGCTACTGACAACAAGGACTGATTTCACAGTGCCTTTTTACAATTTTTTTTTGTTTTTTCTTAGGAAAGGTTCAAATTTTTTTTAACTTGTCTTAAATTACGCTTAAAAACAGAAATGTCTGGCAACGTTTCAAAAAATTCAATTGTTTAAAGTTTTTCGCGCGCAAATTGGTACGTTCAGCCAGGTGCGTCGAATATTGACGGATTTTAGGGTATTTTTGAAAATTTTAAAAATGTTCGATTTAAGAAAAAAAAAGTATTGGATATGTCTGTAGACTACCCCAGGAGTCACCCATTCCAATATATTAAATGATTTCCATAACACCCTGTATATAATATACAGGGTGTTCCGGTGATCATGTTACAAACTTCTAGGGTAGATAAAACACACGAAAATAAGAAAAAAAGTTCATGTGAACATGGGTCCGGAAACGCTTCTTCAGGGAGCTAGGGCCCTTCGAAGATGACCTTCAAAAACTACTCTTCGTTTTATAGCTTCGGTACTACTGCAGCTATCGCCACCAATTTTGGGACATGAAATCTACTTGGTAGGTTCATCAATTTGAGCTTTCCGGATTTTGTCACCTTTAACCAGGGGCGTACAAACCAGGGGGGTATTTGGGTAAATTTGACCCTACTCCTCTTAGGCTTTAATTTCTTACCATTTTTATATCTGATTATGATTTTCCAATGCCTTTTACATAAAAAAGGTAATCTTAGTAAAAGTCGCTATCTGTCACCGTTTTCTCGGAAAATGGTTAAATCCAATCAATAATAAATTATTGGTCTTAAACCAATTATTACCTTGAAATATGAAAATGAGGTTCAGTACAGATAGTGAGCATTAAAAGTTAGTCAAATCTTCTTTTTTAATGAAAATAAATTAGATTAGAGAGATTTATTGCCTTTTCGAAATTGAGGGTATAAAAAGTAAAAGGGTATACAAAATATTCCAAAAAAAAAAAATTAAACCTACACAAGCAAAACTAATAATAAATTTGCAATAAATCATTCACGAGCACCAATGAAAAACTTAAAGTTTAGAAATTTCAAAAATACAAAATAAACAAGTATCACAAACAGGTTTAATGAGTGAGTCAAGGAGAAGGCAGAGTAAATTTTTGTCTTGAAGATGAATTTACTAACGCTGTCGTTGACTGACCCTGTACGTACCAAAATAAATTCAAAATAACAATTGCTGAAAATGCCTGCCACCACGTTCAATACATTTATTGCACCTACGTAGCATATTTAAATTGACGTCAGTGAAAACATCAGGCATGGTTTGGATCATTTCAGCCGCAACAGAAATCCTAGCCACCAAATCTTCCTCCGACTGAACTGGAGTTTCATATACAAGGCTTTTCATATGTCCCCAAAGAAAGAAATCCATAGGAGTTAAATCTGGGGACCGGGCTGGCCAGTTGACATCGCTTCCACGTCCAATCCAACGTATTCTAAAACGATCATCGAGGTGCTCACGTACGACATGTGAAAAATGAGCGGGTGCTCCATCATGCTGGAACCACAGATTCCGACGTATGTCGAGGGGCAGCTCATCCAATAACTCAGGTAAGGTGTATCTTAAAAAATTGAGGTACACCGTCCCAGTTAGTCGAGGAGGCAACATGATTGGTCCAATTAGACGTTCTCCAACAATTCCAGCCCACATGTTCACCGAGAATCGATGTTGGTACCCTCTTATTTGAAGAGCATGAGGGTTTTCCTCCGCCCACACATGGCTATTCCGTGAATTAAAAATACCTTCTCTCGTAAAAACAGCCTCATCAGAGAAAAGCACAAATTTCGGAAATTGGGGTTCTTGCGTACACTGTTGAAGAAACCACTCGCAAAACTCTACGCGGGGTGCATAATCATTTGGTCTCAATTCCTGTACTTTTTGGCGATGGTAAGGATGAAGAAGTTGTTCGTTAACAATCTCCCATACACGTACATGACTTACATTCATGGATTCTGCAACAGCTCGGGTACTAACACCAGGATTTTCCTCGAATTGTCGGAGTACCTCTTCCTCAAATTCTGGAGTTCGTACAGTTCTTTGAGCGCCATTATCTGGCCTCGTTATTTTTACGGAGCCAGTTTCCCTTATGCGCTGATTTACCCTCTCGAACAGCGTGTGAGCAGGTACACGCCTCTCAGGAAACCGCTCCTGATACAATCTTGAAGCGGCTCTTCCATTGCAATGAACTTCGCCATAAATTAATAGCATATCGGCATATTCGGCGAAAGTATAATCCATGATTCACTGGCGACACAATATTTTATTGACAGATTTTTGACAACTATTTGTACTGAACCTCATTTTCATATTTCAAGGTAATAATTGGTTTAAGACCAATAATTTATTATTGATGGGATTTAACCATTTTCCGAGGAAACGGTGACAGATAGCGACTTTTACTAAGAGTACCTTTTTTATGTAAAAGGCATTGTAAAATCATAATCAGATATAAAAATGGTAAGAAATTAAAGCCTAAGAGGAGTAGGGTCAAATTTACCCAAATACCCCCCTGGTTTGTACGCCCCTGGTTAAAGGTGACAAAATCCGGAAGGCTCAAATTGATGAACCTACCAAGTAGATTTCATGTCCCAAAATTGGTGGCGATAGCTTCAGTAGTACCGAAGCTATAAAACGAAGAGTAGTTTTTGAAGGTCATCTTCGAAGGGCCCTAGCTCCCTGAAGAAGCGTTTCCGGACCCATGTTCACATGAACTTTTTTTCTTATTTTCGTGTGTCTTATCTACCCTAGAAGTTTGTAACATGATCACCGGAACACCCTGTATATATATATATATATATATATATATATATATATATATATATATATATATATATATATAGGGTGTCCGGGAAAATGTGGGAAATCTCCCGGATATGAAAAAAACACGTGAAAAGGATACTACAAGTTCATATAAACTTTTTTCGTATAGGCCTCCTCTTCGGAGATATGGGCTCCCAAAGAGCTCCAATGAAATCAAGTTTTTTACACATAATTATTGAACCACCAGGTATATTCCAATTTTTTTTTTAATATGATGTATACCAGGTTAGACCCTTCAAACTACTATCCAAGAAAGTGTTGTGGAGTACTCACAGCTGCAGGGACGGACTAGCTGTAACACTCATGACCCCATTTCTTTTACGCCCTGTATGATAAGAACTTTAGACGACATTTTTTAAATACCTGTAACTATTGACTAAAAATTAAGTACTCTTCATTCATGTCGTTAATCCTAACCGTTTTCGAAAAAAAAACGTCATTTTATTTACACTGTTAGTCCCCTAACTTCTGTCGGATTGAATATGAAAAAGAGGAATTATTCCCTGTCGCAAACATAGTTTCAATAAAACGTTAAACTTTAACTGCTTAGTTAAAAACTTCGTAAGAGGATTCAACATGGGCTCCGTGAAGTCTTATAAACTCGCGGGCACGACGAATTGAGGACTGCTGTACCCGCCACAATAACCCAGCATTGTTCCTTATTTGATCACAATGAAAGGTGATTCTCCGTAAAAATTCCTCCCTACTATCGATCGGAGTAGAATACACCAAGGTTTTGAGGTGTCACCACAGGTAAAAATCCAACGGCGTTAGGTCGGGAGATCGAGGAGGCCAGGCAATAGGTCCTCCCCTACCTATCCAACGGTTTGGATAGACGGTATTCAGGTGCTCCCGCACAGCAACGCTGAAATGAGGTGGTGCTCCATCGTGCATGTAGTACATGTTTAGGCGGATTTCAAGTGATAAGTGATATACTAAATTGTGAAAAACATTCCTGAAGAATTCCAAATAAAAAAAAAGTAAAGTTGTCCATTCAGTCGTACCGGCAATACGAATGGTCCAATCAAAAATTTGTCAATGATTCCTGCCCAGAGATTAATTAATTGGAACTGATGATGATGCGAAACAATAGTTGCATGAGGATTTTCATCAGCCCATACATGTGAGTTGTGTAAATTCATGATACCATTTTTGGCAAACCCTGCTTGGTCCGTTAAGAGAATAGTGTTAATGAAGTTTAGATTATTTCGTTGCTGGTCCAATAGCCAATTTGCAAACTGCATTCTACGGGGAAAATCTTCAGGAACCAGTTCATGCACTTTTTGCAAATGATATGGATATAACAGCTATTCTTGAAGAACTTCATGTACTATTGTTTTCGACGTATTAAACTGCGCTGATAATTTTCGAATGCTCGTTGAAGGAGTGCCATATACAGTATTTAAAATAGTTTTCTCTAACTGCGGCGTACGTACTGTTCTTCCCCGACCAGCATCAGTACTTCTTTTCCCAAAATTTCCTAAAATTATGAAGAAATTTAATAATATTACCTTAGTAAATGCAATCGCCTACCAGTCTCCCTTAGACGTTGGTCAACTCGTTGAAATGTTTTCTGATCGGGAAGAGTACGATTAGGATATTTGTCGTGATATAACCTTCTGGCTTCCAAAGTATTGCAAGATGCAAGACCATACATCAGGTGCATATCTGCATACTCAATAAACGTGTATTCCATTTCGAATTATTTCACAATTAATTGTACCACGAAATCCGAAAATCAGTAATTTAATATCGAAATAAAGAATCAATGTGTGAGCGATGTGAAAGTTGACAAGATCTAAAATGCAGGATACTTATTTCTTTCGTACCTAGCAACGTTTGCAACAACAATACTTTATTTTTGGGGCCGATAAAATAAAACGCACATTTTTTGCGAACCTAGGTCGAACTGCAACTCACAGAATTAGACGTATCTGTTATCGAAATACGCCAAATACGTGATGTAAATAACATGACGTTTTTTCGAAAACGGTTAGGATTAACGACATGAATGAAGTAATGAAGTACTTAATTTTTGGTCAATAGTTAAAGGTATGTAAAGAACGTCATCCAAAGTTCTTATAATACAGGGCGTAAAAAAATGGGGTCATGAGTGTCACAGCTAGTCTGTCCCTGCAGCTGTGAGTACTTCACAACACTTTCTTGGATAGTAATTTGAAGGGTCTAACCTGGTATACATCATATTAAAAAAAATTGGAATATACCTGGTGGTTCAATAATTATGGGTAACAACTTGATTTCATTGGAGCTCTTTGGGGGCCCATATCTCCGAAGAGGAGGCCTATACGAAAAAAGTTTATATGAACTTGTAGTATTCTTTTCACGTGTGTTTTTCATATCCGGGAGATTTCCCACATTTTCCCGGACACCCTATATATATATATATATATATATATATATATATATATATATATATATATATATATATATATATATATATATATATTTATTTATTTAACTAACTTAGAAACTTTCAAAGCACCACATTAACACACAATTTTTATGTTGATGTAACTGATACTCGTTTAATTCTAATACTGTTTCGGTTTGTGACTAGCATTTATATTACACCTTTTCAAGGTTCAAGGTCAAATGATTTCACAGTGAACTAGTAGGGGGAAGCGCTAATGAGCAAGAACAAACTCCAGGGCCAACCTTGAAATGATATACAAACTTTCAAAGTCATGTAAACACCATTCAAAGTCATTACATCACCAGATCAATGTCAAGGTCAAAAATATTACCGAAGGTTAACATAACTCGTTCAGTCATAGAACCCCTGCTCAAGGTCATATCACCAGACCAAGGTCAAGGGCACAAACTCACTCAATGTCAACCTTGAATTCTCAATGTCAACCACTAGTATATAGAATTTTTCTAGGTCATTACACAAGGTCAAGGCCAAGGTCAGGAGTGGGGGGAGAGTGAGAATTTCCATTTGCACACTACTTCTATCAATAATTTTTTTATGTACCTAACAAGTTAGCATAAGAAATAGTAGTATTATTAATAAATAATTACCTTTGTAGTAAAATCCCTTTAAAGTACACTTCTTTTGAAAATACCAATACCAATAGCGCATCAAATACAAAATTTAAAAGATTTTACGGTATTATGTTAGTACCCGCACCATTAAAAACTGAAAAGTAATGTCGTTGTTACTTTTAAAGCAAAATCTCTGTAAAATTCATTTCCCTTATTATAAAAAGATTTTTACATTAAACTTGTCACACTTATATACCTACCTACTAACAAAACCGTAGGTGTAGCAGCCATTAATAAAAAAACTAAAACTAATTTCATTCAATGGTTAAAATAATCCATGATATTTTTTACTATCAGCACTATTAAAAAAACACAAAAAAATAACAGGTGGCAACTAATTAAAAAGGAAGAAGAAAAGTGTTGGCGGCTCAAATTAAAGAAGCCAGCTGCAATCAGCTGATTTTAACCGGGAAAAAGCCCACTTCTTCGACAAAATTGACAAAGATGCCAAATAATGCGATAATGACAACAAGGACGAAACGAAAACATTCCCCGTTATAGCATCGTGTTATAGTAGTTAGCAAATAGCCTGAAGAGGACGCCACGTTCTTAATTTAAGTCGCCAATTGTTGCCGCGCCAAAATACTTCATAGTGACTTGCAGCTAACAACGCTCACCCATACACGATAAAATTTAATATGGTGATTCTCTTACATGATTTATAAAAAAAAATCAAAATCTCTGGTAGGTTATAGATTCATTTGACAAATGAGGTGATTTCAAAAAAATACCTCTCTAAATCTTATCGTTCATTAATAAGCGTATCCTCAATTTCTTGTTGTAAGGTCTCCCTAATAGCACCAATAAGCAAGAGGGAGATAGGTTATGCAGTGTTGGCAACAACACGGCAATTGCCGTGTTTTCACGGCATTTCAACCAAGAGGTACGGCCACGGCTTTTAATGTACTGCCGTGCATTAGAGACACGTGCTTTTTCGTTTGAAAACCTTAAATGCATATTTGGACTTTTATGCAGGAAGGCCATAGTCCGAACGGCTTGATTATGATGATGATAATGTAGGAAAAAAAATCAAAATTAAAGTAAAAAAATCTCATATTGGCAGTTTAATTTGCCAAACATTCTGCCCGTCGAGTAGATTTTGATACTGACTTTGACCCGCTGATTTTTCCGTCTAGTAGGCAATGTTTGTATGAAACCTCGGTGATTCCCCTTTAACTAATATGTAGTTCCCCGATTGACTTTTTTAGAGATCGCATGTTTTTAATAACCGAATCTTTCGTATTTGAATGATATTAAAAATCGGATTATCATTCGATTGATAATTCGAATGATCGTTCGAATAACTACTAGATTCTATTATAGATTATATGAAATCGTCGCAATGCGGTTGGTAAGGCAAGGTCGTAGGTTCTCAAGACGATGCGAGGGATGTGACGCGAAACACCGATCTTGAACTGGAACGTAGATTATTTTCGTTCCTGCCCGTAAAAAGTCTATTTACTTCCAAGATAGACCGATGTAAATATTAACCGTACACGTCATAGTTAGACGATCTCGTCGAGCCTCCACCAGCTTCTTATTCGTATTGGCCGACCGGACTTTAAATTGAAAGAGGCGTGCTAGACAGCTATCGGCGGTATTTCACAAGATTGTAATTAGGCTGTAATTAGTGAAAAGGGCTTGCTTCGACTTTTTTTCGAGTTTTGACTTGTTTTGTAGTTTGAATTTTTTGCATTGATTTTTTAATCGCTGTTTTGTTTGTTCGGTTGCCAAGACTGGCAATTATTTTAGATTTTATTTAGTTGTAAACAGTTTTGTTTGTTCACCACTTCACAATTTTCTATAATATAACACTGTACATTCTCAATGCGGCCCTGTTCAATTTCACTGTTTAAACCGATCACTTGTAAGCAGCGTGCATCTGTTTATACTCGGTCTATCTTCGAAATAAATAGACTTTAGTTGCGCACAGATTCCAGCGAACCGCTTCTTCATCAGGTTATTTTTCATTCGAATGCTGGAATAAAATAATCGGATGGCGCCGATTATTTTCATAATCGGATTTTCGATTATTTTTAATTCAGATGCGCCCAACACTACAGGTTACGTTACAGGTCACGTCTCACCTCACTTGTTATTAATAGGAATCTCTTGATTACAAATACCATTAATGAGAATTTATTAGACAAACTAGAAATTGTTAAAATTTTTAATTCTTCACGGAAAAAAAATTGTTGTAGGTTTTTCTACAAATGTAGAGACTTTTGCTCCAAATTGTTTTAAAAATAGGGACAAGAGCAATTTGTTGTGAATTGCTGCATGATATTGTTCGTTTCCTTTTGAATTAATTGTACGACTATCTAACAAAAGTTACAACAGAAAAGTAGACAAGGAAGTTTAAAATCTAAAAGAGTGTTGTAGTAAAGTCGTTAAAATAATGCTTTGTACATGGAGTTCAATTTTTAGGTGCAAATAATTTAAACATAGGAGTAAAAAATGAAATATATTGTTCGAGTAGTTTTAATAATTTGTTGTATAATTTACTACAGTAATTTTTCTTTTTCCCGTTATTTATATTAAATGAGTTTTAAATTCTTGAAATTTTTTACACAATTTGTCTGAAATACTTTACTACAAAGCTATGACTATTTTGCAACTATTGGGTTACATTTTGGTACAGCGCTGTTGTAAAAACTTTTAAAATTATTGCACCGGATTTTCCACTGCTGTTGCTGTATTTTACCTGATTGCGTCATATTAAAATACAAAATTGTTTTAAAAATTAACACGTCTTTGTAGTAAATTAGTTAATACAATATTGTGTAGTTTCTAGCTTCTCCAGAAGTTTTAGCACCCTAAAATCTCTGTTATGGCACATGGGACCCACATCAAATTTGGTAGTAGTTAATAAATCCATAAAATTAATCTGAAAAATAAATTTAATTTAATATTCTTTTATTTTAATTTTTTTCACAGCAATAAGTCCTTTTTTAACCTCTCAAATCTGATTAGGGTCCCGTATGCTATAATTATAATTATAGCATACGGGACCCTAATCAGATTTGAGAGGTTAAAAAAGGACTTATTGCTGTGAAAAAAATTAAAATTAAAGAAAATTAAATTAAATTTATTTTTCAGATTAATTTTATGGATTTATTAACTACTACCAAATTTAATGCGGGTCCCATGTGCCATAACAGAGATTTTAGGGTGCTAAAACTTCTGGAGAAGCTAGAAACTACACAATATTAGAATTTCGAAATCTTATAAGATTTAGAAATTCTAAAATTCATGGATCGGCTGCTGTTTTGACCCTTTCATTTTGTTATATTAATTTATTATAATTACCTAAATAAAACAAATTACTTTAGAAATAAAATCTTTTTTTTTTTATTAAACTGTTTAATGTGGCAACAGGACAGCTTTCTATAAAGCATAATATCTAGTTGAAACATAATACCTTTTCATTAATTTGGAAAACTTTCTTGCATGAACTGATGTACTATTCTAATATTCTTGGACTTGTCCAAATGAACGACTGTTATTTTTCAGCTAAAAAATTTTTTTCACTGACGGTACCTTCTGAAATAAAACATTTATTAAAGTTAAAATGTAAAAGCTCCACACCTCGTTATGAGTATCTTATAATCTGAATTTATCTTTTAAGCTTTGTTTTACAAATTATATAACAATTATAAGAGAAAAAATTGCATCAATAATGTGCACTATGCAGGTCCCATTTTTTGTCCTATAACTTGGCATTCTTTATTCGTAGACATTTAACTGATCTATTTATAACTTAAAGCTTTTGAAAAAAAAAAGAAAACATTACACACTTACATGTATCTGCGTTTATATTAAGTACTTGTAGTTTCAAATCATTGTTATTTAAAGAAATTAATCCGTATTGCTTCAGGTTCCTTCGCATATCTCCTGAAATATACTTAGTATGATAAAATAGCACTCAAACCACTATAAAAAATATGCTGCATGCCAAAATGGCAAATATTTCGAAAACTAGTTGACTTTAGGGTCACTTAACAGGATGGCTTTTTTGTCTTTAAGACAAACAATGGCAATATAATAAAACTGTTTTGTAACCGCCACTTTGGATGCAGGAAGCAGGATATCCCTTTGTAGGATCACGTACCTACCTAGGTGTATTGCCAAAGGTTTTAAATTTAAAAAAAATTTGATTTTTAACTAAAAATATATTTGTAGAATCGTCGTTGATGCACGGAAAAAACTGCTATGCTATTTTCAATAATAGTATTATTCTTGACCACTGTCACATTAGTTATATTGAAGTTAATATTGTCTCAACAAAACATATTGTCAAAAGTTAAATATTTATTAATAGTTTTAAAAACTATATTATTCTTACCCTTAAATACATCAATGAAGTGTACAAAACCTCATTCGGTTAACAATTTTGTCGGCCATTTTATCCCGTGCCCATACTGCCCATGCAAAGTTTTTCGCCGATTGCTAAACACTGCAAATAAGATGTAAATGAGGCCCCAAAACAACCAATATTAGTACATTATCTACTGGTAAAACTTACCTGTAACTTCTCAGAAAATAATTGCAGCGAAAAGGAAACAAAAGCGCGAAATTTACTTATCTAACATAATCCAGCAAGTCATAAAACCTGTGCCTGCTAGAAATGATATAAAAAGAAAGGGTTGAAACCAGCAAAATTTTTGCATTCCGTACTAATGCACTCGAGTCATTGCCGATATCAGCCGAGTTTTCCCGAAAGAGAAGGCAGTGTTGCCACTGTAGTTTTAAAAAATATATTTGACCTGTTTGGTAAAAAAAATGTACCTATTATCTTCTAAAATGTGGCACTAGAATAAAATTTGCTTCATAACATGCATGGTGAGATGCAAATAAGGAATTAAAAGATAAATCAACATAATGAAGTCACACTAAAGCGGATTTTCATATAGCTGAGTGTCGACTTCCTTCGTCCGAAAATTTACTTAAATAAATCTTTGAACTTTGTAATTAGAAACCACACAATATTTATTATTATTTAGACATTATCTTCTAGCATTTTAAATACAATCATCAAGCAGGACAACAATGAATAATGCTTTCGTAACGAAGCAGGGCCGTATCCAGCCCTACTTTTTAGGGGGGGGGCTAAGCAAAATCTTGGGGGGGCTTAATATTGTTTCTACATTATAGTGTAAAAACGTTAAAAATACATAGAGAGTTTTGCTTTTCGTTTTCACGGAAATTATCATTTAAATAAACATTTCTGCAAAACGGATATATATATATATATATATATATATATATATATATATATATATATATATATATATATATATATATATATATATATATATATACAGGGTGTTTCCTAACCTCTCTGACAAAAGACAAGAGGAGAATCCTCACATAATTTTAAGACGAAAATGTGTTATACATTTTTTTAGAATGTCGCTTTGTTTTCGAAATACAGGGTGTTAAAAAAATAAAATTTTATGCGTTTTTTTAAATTATTAATTAGTGGCAAGCGATATTCCAGTGATATTTAGTACACATAATAAGGGGTTTAAATACTTTACTTTGTGTAACGAGTACCATAATTTCGCAAAAATAAATAATACGGGCCTGTTTAGCATTGAATATTTTGATCTTACCTAATGTTAAAAATAATTTTAAGCAAATTACGTCTCTTGCGTTTTTCTCCTATCTCTTAGGGTTTTAGAGTAAAATGTAATTTATTTGCTATGTTACACGAAGTACCTAGTATAGTTGATACAGTATCAATAAAAATCATTTAAATAAAATTATTTAAAAATCTTACATAATGAACTCACATGAACAAAAGTCAAATAAACTGCTGAAAATGTCCTCCATGAGCCAGTAAACACCCGCATACCCTGGATATCACTGGACTATTGCTTGCCAAAAAAAACGCATAAAATTTTATTTTTTTAACACCCTGTCTTTCGAAAACAAAGCGACATTCTAAAAAATTTTATAACACATTTTCGTCTTAAAATTATGTGAGGATTCTCCTCTGTTCTTTTGTCAGAGATGTTAGGAAACACCCTGTATATATATATATATATATATATATATATATATATATATATATATATATATATATATATATATATATACATATACATATTTTTTATAACCAGAACCAACCCAAACCAAAAACAACAAAAATGTCATATCTTTCATTACCGTACATTAATGGGTTGTCTGAAAAAATACACAACACTTTCAAAAGTCATAATGTTACAGTCGCACATAAAGGCTACAATCTATTGAAGAGTTGTTTCAGTTGCTTAAAATCAAAAATACCACAAAATATGAAAAGCAATGTCGTATATCAACTACCCTGTGATAACTGCGATAGCGTCTATATAGGACAGACAAGTCAACTTTTAAAAAACAGATTGAATGGACACAAATATGACAAGAAGAACAAAACAGCCCTAACTAACCATATGCTTGAGAAGAAACACACCTTCAATTATGAAAAAGTAAAAGTCCTACGCACTGAAACCAATACAAAGAAACGTGAAATTTTCGAAATGATAGAAATCCAAAAAAATCCAAAAAACATAAACTCAAAATCGGATACAAAACACCTCAGCAAGATCTATCACAATCTAATAAAATAAATTTAAAAAAATATATATATGTACACATAACTATTAATAATTAATTTTAAAAAAAGGCATCCAAAGGAATCCAGCTCCCCTCTATCTTAATAATGAAAACATTATCTTTCAGGCAATTTTTAAACAAAAAAGAACGAAATTCCATTCACCACCATTTTTATATCTATAAAGATCCCAGTATTGCAGTAGACACGCAGACTTCTTGCCTGCATGATATTTTTAAAATTGTTCTCGTCGTTTTTAAACTGTCGTCCACAATGTTAGTGTTATATGTCAATTTTAAATCTTAATTAAGAGGATGCATTCCCCAAAAACATTTTCGTTCACAGGTATGTTAATTTTATGTTCATTATGACTAAGATTACTAATTAGAGCGGTTTTTCAGCACTGTATTCTGAAGAAGGTCACAAGAATTGACCGAAACGTTAATAAAAACAAAAACAAAATATAAAAAAATAGTGATTATTCCGGATCTATAAACCCCAAGAAAACATTCCTATAAAATATATATATATATATATATATATATATATATATATATATATATATATATATATATATATATATATATATATATACATACATTTAAGAAAACATTTTAAGTGAACTCAAAATGTACTTTATCATAAAATAAAAAATCTCTACTTAGGAACCCGTATTTAGAAAGGGTAACGTGCCTTTTATTTTAAAAATAGGCGCTTTTGAAGAGCAAACGAAAAAGCTACAACAGAAAACGGTTATAATATTTAAGAATGTAAGAAACATTTGGAACAAACTAAAATTTACTCTTTAATCTACCAACAAATAAATAAATAAGAAATAGGCAAGGTGTTTGCCGCGCGTGGCGGCCAGATTGTCGCTCTTTTATAGTACGACACAAAGGCCGTGTGCCGCGTTTAACACCGCTCGATCGATGAGCTTTGCGGGTTAACATAGGCCGGAAAACAAATAATTTTAACTTAAATTTTAGAGCGGTGTTGCACGTTCCAACGTCGATATAAACATTTTCTTCTAGAAATATTGGTAACTTTTCTAGGGGGGGCTCAGACCAGCTCTAGGGGGGGCTCAGCCCTCCCTGGCGCCCCCCTGGTTACGGGCCTGTAACGAAGTGATACTAATAAATAATAAACAGTAACCTGTATTGTAAACCACTAAAATATCGCAGCATCGGCATCGCCGCCTGGCTTGTCGGTGCGACCTATAAAATTGTTCACAAATCGTAGTAAATTTTAAATATTATAAAGAGTTTTCTTTCATAAAAATTCCAAATTACTGCTACATTTAGCTACTATTGCTTTAACTTAATATGTTGTGTCATTTACTACAAATTGTTGTAAAATTTACACTAAAACTTGTGCTTGCTTCAACAAAATAATCAATTAATAAAATAGTATATTTGTATTTATTTATATTAACCTACCGTTAAAGTCAGTATAAATTGTTTTGTATTCTACACTTTTCGGTGTATTTTACTTTTAAAAAAATTGTGCTTAGTAATATTTTCAGTTGTTACGTATTAAAATTTTGTGTTTTAAAAATGTATTCAGTTTGTTATAAATTGTATAATTTTAAAGGTTATTTACTCTACAAAAAGTAGAGAAATAATTCAAGTTTTTGTCTACAATTTGTTGACAATATCATGTTTCAATTAGTATAACAAATTGTGAAAGAATTTATGATAATACTGTCTATTTTCTGCAATAAAATTTTAGTATTAATAATACTATACATATAATTTCTTTTTATAGAATCCGAATTATATTTACAAGTATTAGTTTAAAATTGTACTACAAAGACTCAAACACAACTTAATGGTACAAATTACAACTGGCAAATAACCTTTTTTGCATCCTGTGAATAAATATTTTTACAATTGTCTGAGAAAATGTTACAACTAGTACAAAATGAAAAGCACCATAATTGTTGACATTTTTGATTTTTGATTTTTTTCCGTGTTGTATATAATTTGAACCAAATAAAACCACGTTTAAAAAAATTTTAAAAATGTAATCCATGACAAAAATGAATCGTTTACTGTCATCAGAGAAGAACATGAGTTTCACGTCTCGGATTAGCATTCTTATGCAATTTTTTTTAAATACTTTATTTCTGAATTATTATTTAATACATATTTATTAATAGGTTTTTGAACTTTTTCTAACCCATGAAAAAATGTCATCTATTCTCCCCCTCTCAAAGTATTTTACGTTTCGGCCGTAGCTTATAAAACACGGCTATTTTCAATTATCCGCGCGGCTTTTATTCTCTACAGGTTGGTGTATTTCGCACCTGTCAAAACCATGTGTTGTGGAAGAATTTGTTTGATGTTGGTACTTAATTTTTTATAATTTTGTTATAATACTGACTACAAAATCGTTTGTTATGCGAATAATAATACCGAAAGCAGAAACCCACCAAAAAAATAAGTAATAAATAGGCGACTTAACTCTTTATGTGGTGCAGTCAAATTTTGAAGAGTGCGTCGGTCAGCTAAAGAACTTTTACGAAGTTTGTTTTGAACTGGGCTATAAACAACAATTTATTATTTGATTTTTATTTAACCTTTTTTGAAAAGAAAGTTTCAGCTAGTACCAAGTATGCTCATCTCATTAATAAATAACGTAATAGGTAAGTGACAATTCTTTGTGTTAGCGGTACAATAATGGTACAAATTTCAACCGATATTAGTCCGTAGTCCATTAAAGTAAAGAAATTATTGCCACCTATTAAATTAAAATACACATTCTTGGTAAAATGCGACTGTGGAATTAAAAACACTTTTCGGTTTTCCTAAAACTGAAAAAAATTAGATATGTGACCCCCTATGGGTTGAATTTTGAAAATTCCCTTCTTAGTCGGTAAATGCAAAATCTTTAATTCTTTCGCTGGTGCAAAAGACAAGACCATAAAATGACAAATAAAATAAAGTGGGACAATTCTTTTTGATTCTGGTCTGGGTGTCCTCCTGCTATCGGGATTTCTGGGCCCTTACCCTTCATCAGGCAGGCTCACACCCAGAGTGGCAGACGAACTGACCACACTTTGACCAGAATCAACAAGAGACCTTATATCCAAAACGTTCGAAAAGGATCGGTAAGATGTAGTGGCTCGCGTCAAAATACTTTTACGTATGTTGCACCAAAACTTTTGGTTGCTAACATAATAAGTACAATAACGTCAAATGTCTTCGACAGTACAAGTGCACCACTGTACGATAATATAATGAGGTTTTTCTATATATAGATATATAGAAAATTGGAAATTTTCTTCCGTCGATATATTTAATATAAGTCGGTAAATGCAAAAACTTTAATTCTTTAGCTAGTGCAAAACACAAGACCGTAAAATGGTAAATAAAATAGAGTAGGACTATTCTTTTTGATTCTGACCTGGGTGTCCTCCTGCTATCGCGGTTTCTGGGCCCTTGCCCTTCATCAGGCAGGCTCACACCCAGAGTGGCTGACGAACAGACCACACTTTGACCAGAATCAACAAGAGACCTTATATCCAAATCGTTCGAAAAGAATGAGAAAGATGTAGTGGCTCGCGTCAAACTACCTTTACGGAGTCCATATACATCGGCAGAAAAAACACAATCAGAAAGTAAAAAACACAGAAAAAACAATATCAGAATTAAAATTCATCCTAAAGAACAGTGGCAGAATCTAACTTTATCAGAACTAAACAAATGCAGAACCTAACAAAGCTAGAAGTAAAATATAGACCGAAAAAAACAATATCCCGAAAAAACAACAGCAGAAATAACATTTTTAGAACGAACATTAGCAAAACATAACAATTACATAACGTAACATTTCCAGAATCTAACTTTAACCGAAATGAACTTCGACAGAACGAACAACGGCAGAAAAAGCAAGGTCAGAAAGACGGCGGGCAGTGTTGCCAAATGTATGTATTTATAGTAATCATAGTACTCTGTTTGAGAGTATGCCCATTACTACATTACTTGTTAAACATTGTTATTGCTTAATTATTTGCTACAAAGACACAAAAATGTATATATGTAATTTATTGAAGAAAGTTTTGGAGTGGATCCTTCTACGGTTTGAGTCTAGTAGTGAGAGATGATATGTTCTGCATCCACCCATCGCCCAAATCAACTGCGCATGCGTCATCTGCGCGCGCATCTGTCAACTGTCATACGTCATCTGTCAACTGTCATCTGTCAACTGTCATCTGCCATACGTCATCTGCCATACGTCATCTGTCATACGTCATCTGTCACACTCTTGGGCGTTAGTTACTTTGGTCTGAACTACTTGGGGCTTGAACTACTCGGGGCTTTAACAACTTGAGGGGGGCACCAACCACTTGGGCACTATCTGTTTAGGCCCGAACTGCATCGGATATGAGTACTACTTCGTAAGAATATTATTAGTATTAAGTATTTCGGGGAAAAATGACGTCAAAAACTTTTTTCTTGATTTTGTCCATGCTGGGATTAGAACCTGGGACCTGCATAGTGGAACAGCAACGCTCTAACCGACCTGGCCATCGGCTTCACATAAAATATTGAGTTCAGAACATATAGACTTGCGGCGGCAGCTAGGCAGGAAAGTGGTTGGTGTTGTTTTTTTGAGCGAAGTCACGATGAGAACGAGGGGTAAGAAATGTTGGGAAGGAAGAAAACACGTAGTAGTCGTAGGAAAATTATTTATTTAACCACAATAATAGCAGGCTACTGCTAGGAATACAAGGAGACGAGAAATACTGTTCAGAGTTTCGAAAAAAGATGGCGTTAGTGTAGAAGTAGCAGTACTAGAAATACTGTTCAGAGTTTCGGAGAAAGATGGCGTTAGTGTAGAAGAATTAGTAATTCATAGAGGCCCTCGCCCCTAAACGATAAGTGTTGGAGAATTCAAATTTTGGTGTTAGATAGAAGTCAGAAAGACCATGAGATATGCAGGTTCAAAAACCCCCAAAAAGAGTAAGGTCCTTTAGGCAATTACTCTGGCGCTGACCAAAAGGGCCTTAAATTTTTTTTGCTTCGATAGGGGACTAAGGGTAGGAGTAACAAAATACATACCCCAAATTTCATCGAAATCCGTTGAACCGTTTAGGCGCTAGAGGGTTACAAAGGTGTTTCATGTATCAGGAGCACAGGAACTGATGACGGTAAATAAAAAACTAAATTACGGCTAGCGCTTAAACGGTAAGTGTTGAAGAATTCAAATTTTGGTGTTAGATAGAAGTCAGAAAGACCATTAGATATACAGGTTGAGAAACCACAAAAATATTAAGGCCATTTGGACAATGTCTCCTGCGTAGGCCAGAAGGGCCTTAAAAAGTTTTGGCTTAGAGAGGAATTAAGGGTAGGATTAAGAAAATATATACCCCAAATTTCATCGAATTCCGTGAAGCCGTTTAGGCGCTAGAGGGTTACAAAGAGTTTTAAAGTGTCAGGAGTATAGATAGATAAATAAAAACTAAATTACGCGCCTAAACGATACAAATTATTTCGCTGACAGTGTAAATTACTATCTCCAAAATTCTTCAGAATAGTGGATCGTTAGAGCTCAAAAGAAACGAGGAAGTACGCGTGTAGATTAAAGACCTATTGTTCCAAAAAATCGATAGGTTTCTTCAGAATGGGGTTTCTTTATATTTCAAAAGAAAATAGGAGATACAGGGTAGATTAAAGGTCTAGTTGACCAAAAAATTTTTTCAAAATTTTTCCTTATTTAACCACAAGATATATCGATATTTAACAACTTTATAGACAAAATTAGTTAATAAGAATAGTAAACAGGCTACTGCTACGAATACAAGCAAACCAGAAATACTGTTCATAGGTTCGGAGAAAGATGGCGTTAGTGTAGAAGTAGCAGGACTAGAACTACTGTTCAGACTTTCGAAGAAAGATGGCGTTAGTGTAGAAGCAGCAGTACTAGAAATACTGTTCAGAGTTTCGGAGAAAGATGACGTTAGTGTAGAAGGAGGAGTAGTTGGAGTAGTAGGAGTAGAAGCAAGAGTTGGAGATGCGCGAGAAGAGCGTTCGTTTTCAATTAGAAATTTAACATACGGAATGGAATGAGAATGGCGTTAGAAGGCATGGATAAAAGTATGTTAGCTGTCACCTGTCAGGTAAGATATGTCAACTGTCACCTGCCACTTATCAAATGCCAAAATAAAAATTTAGCATACGTCACATGTCCAAAATGGCGCTATAAGTCATGCGTAAAAGTATGGCGGCTGTCATCCCATCATTTAAGATATATCAACTGCCACTGGACACTGATCAAATGCCAAAAGAAAAATTTAACATACGTAATTGTTGAGAATGATGTTAGAAGTCATGTGTAACGAAAACTTCCATAAAAATTTTGAAAAAAATATCTTCGAGGTAAATTACAGGTTTCTACGTTCCCTCACGGGCTGGGATTCTGCGAGAGCGTTGACAGGCAGACGGACGAGTTACCATCAGCTAAAAACCGCTCCTGTTTCGGGAAAACAGCTCCTAAACCACTACAAAAACAGCTAAGAACAGCTAAAAACAGCTAAAACAGCTAAAACAGCTAAAACAGCTAAAAACAACACCTCTTTCTGGAAATCGGCTCCTAACTAGCTATAAAACAACTAAAAACATCTCCTATTCCTGGAAAACAACTAGGAAACAACTAAAAACATTTCAATAGGCGTTCGACTCGCGGCTGACTAGGGGTTGATTGAGGGTTGACTTACGTTTGACTGGTGGTTGATTGATGGTTGTGGTGGTTGATTGGGGGTTGATTGATGGTTGACTGACGGTTGACTGTTGGTCTAACAATAGAAAAGAACCCACACATACAGACGTTTTGGAGTTTAATTGGAGATCCCAAGGTGACACGATGTATTCGGAGAAAATAAAATATCTCCTCCTAGAAACACCACTTGGTCGATATGGTCTAAGAAAAGAAGGTTTACAATATTTTATTGGTAACAAAGCTGTTGACTTCAACGAAAACAGGCTCCAGATTGATAATGAGAACTTTTTCTTAACAGCTGGGCTGACTAATTTACTAGCTACCAATCAACCGATGAACTATTCTGCAAACGATTTGATGGAATACAAAAAGATCCTACTTCTTACCAATGGACATAGAAAATACTTTAATGCAAACAAGAAAGTTATGGCAACAATGGGATGGAAATATAAGAATATAATTGCAAAACTGTTTCCGCCGAAAAGAAGTTATGCATTAAGAAAACAAAAACAAATCGAACAGAGAGCTCTAATGACAAAGCATTGCGAATTTAGTTGTAAAATGCAAGAGCAACAAAAAGATGAGGATTCTTCAGAAGAGAACCATGTTGACACAACTAGTAACGTATTAGTAGATAAATTAAAATCTTTAGAAACAAGCAATGTAAACAATATTAATCATAGAGAAATAATGCCTATTCTTAAAGAGCTTGAAAAACTCGGTGTAATTGAATTTTATAAATAAAAATTAAAAATAATTTGTTTTATTTGTTCCGTGGGGGGACGTTTAAAGTGTAAACTAGTAGTGATAATTATATAAGAACCCGTAACCGGATATGAAAAATTATGTAGTCATTAACTAGGAAAACTCATATTTATTTTATATGGATGCAATGAAAAAAGTTTTTCTGCTCAAGGTGAGGATTGAACCCGCACACACCATGTGAATAAATTTCGTATTCCCAGCTATAGAACCAAGGACGCCACGGTACCGAGTTGAATAAATAAACATTGAAAATGATATCTTAAGTGAGCTCGGACGTGACGTGGTTAGGATTGATGTGGGTGAAAACATGCTTAAAGTGAGAGCTAGACAAACTTTGCCTGCATTACATTGGTGGTATTCAATTGGAAGATTTTTTTCGATGCAGCCATGCCTAGCCTGGCCTAGTAGCCTAGCCGAACCTGTGCTCATGCGTTAGAATTTCCTATATAAATTGTAAAGTGCTTTCTGAACTTTTGTCTAGAATCAGTACTAGTAGGCTTTCGATTGACTCGTTTAACTGGAACCATCATCAAAGAAAGTAGTGATAAAATGGTATGTAGTCGATGTTCCAAACCATTAAAAAATCGAAGATTTTTGTGTGGAAAGTGTTTAGACCATGTTGGGGATTGTTTTAACATGGCCTGTCTATATTGGTTAGTTTGGTTTCGAAATCAATGGGAAGAGGACAAGAAAAAGGAAAAAAGCACTGAACAGAAAGAGAGTTCATCACCATCACTTCCAGCACCACTTAAGTTTGGAAAACAGAAAAGGAAAGGGAGGAGACTGATTAGAAAAAAAATTTGCCACATATGTGAATACCAAAATGGAACAAGATAAGATTCATGTGGAAAACAAAATATTTTTCGGTTCTATCTGTAAATGTAGAGTTTGTTACAATTTGTACAATAAAATTTTTGAAATTATAATAAATTTCAAATTTTATTTGAAACCAGTAATTTTCCGTTATAACATCCCATAGTTAGTATTGTTCAAAGGTCATGGTTGGACCAAATCTCCGGCTATTATCAGAAATTACTAAAAACAAAACGAACCTATTGTACATGTATAGTGAAATATTTTATTGAATAATAATAATAATAATAAGCTGCAGTATAGTAAAATTAAGTAATTTTAATAAAATAGGATTTAAAACATAATTCGTAAATCAAAACATTTTACCTTTCAACAAAGGTCAAAAAGGGGTCTTTTTACGACATTTTTGTTATAAATAAAATATGTATAATTTTTTTGTATACACAGCAAGAACATTTCGATTAAAAAGTAAGCCCCAGCAGTCTTAGGTACTGAAAAGGCTGATTAGAAATAAATGAAAACAAAACGATATTTTACATGTTTTATTTAATACATTTATTTAGTAAGCTACAATACTACAACTAAAAGCAACAGTGAATAAGGAAATAGCAATTTATCCATGGGGCATGGGAATAGCACAGGCGAAATTTGTAACTTAAGTAGAGCCCATTCTCAACAACGTCGTGTTGCGTTTGTGTTATGGTTGTGTGACGTTTGTCTTATTGTTGTGTAGGTGTTTTGCGCTGTGTTGGTGTTGTGTAGGCGTAGTGTAGACGTTGTGTCGGCGTTGTGTGGATGTAGTGTGGTCGTTGTGTAGAAATAAAGGCATTAACATCTGTTAGCATCCCCCATTAGTACTGCATACGTCATAGCGATAAAGATGGCAAGTCGTAAAATTAAATTAAAACTAGCAGCAATGACCGGTGAAAACGTGTTTGGTTTTCGCACAGATGGGCCAACGTGGTTTATTGGAAACACACCGGTTGAATTTGACGATAACATTTTATTGATTGAGAATGAAAAATATCCCCTATCAGATGGTCTGTTAAAGCTATTAACCGAAAAGAAGCCAGAAGAATATACGGAGAACGAGTTAGCGGATTACAAGGAACTACTCTTACTAACCAGTGCCCATCGGCGGGGATTCTATCGAAACGCACACACCTGTTCAAGCGGTAGTTGGAAATATAAACACATTGTATCAAAACTATTTCCACCTCAGAGAAGTTGTACATCCAAGTTAAAGAATTTACCAACAGTCTCTAAAATGCCAAAAGAGAAGGTTCTACTTGGAGAACTTGGAAATAAAGAAGAAGATACATGGAAGGAAGAAATATTAAAGTACGAGGATGTGAATGAGTTAGTTGAGAAGTTAAAATATGTAGAAGCAGAAAAGACTGAAAACAATAATAACCTTGGAAAAATAATATCTATTCTGAAAGAACTTGAAAAACTTGGCGTAATAGAATTTTATTAAAATAGTTTGTGTTTTAGTTGTTAGAAATATGCATCACTTGCTCTAAAATAATCAGTTCTAGATACACCTTTCAACAAGACGGACGTATAGTTTAGCCTTTTTGCAAGATGGAGCTGTTAATAATATTAACCTTAGCGCTTGTAAGTACTGTACACGCAGAATCAACATCAGGCGAAGAAGGAATACCTTCTATAGATGAAGTTAAATATGATGAATATGAGTTAAAATCAGAAGAAGAACAATTCACTCAAGCAGACGCATGGAAATATTTAGTGCAATATGGGTACCTTAACAACACTAATACCAGCAACTCTATGATAGCAATATCTCAAGGTTTGAAACAATTCCAAGAAAGCTATGAGTTACCCGCAGATGGAACTTTAAACGAAAAAACGATAAACCTGATGCGCCAACCCCGATGTGGCGTTAAAGATGTAGCGCAGTTTCAAACACACCCTACAAAGTGGTCTAGCACAGATTTAACATGGAATATTTATCCTCCAACATATGCTACATCTCGTTATCCATATCAGAGAGCAACAAACGAGGCCTTTGGGATCTGGGAAGCAGCATCCAACCTTCGCTTTACCCGGACAGAACAGAAGGATGCAAACATAACTATCGCCTTTGAGTACGCAAACCACTCAATGACAAACGAAAATAGCTCCTGTCCATACAAGTTCGCCGATCGAGTATTAGGACATGCTTATTTCCCCGACGGTGGCAGTAATGTAGAAATTCATATAAATGATCGCCTTCCATGGAGTTTTATGACAACAATTTTTTATAAGACACACTACAATTTATTGGGGGTAATGGTACATGAAATTGGCCATGCTCTAGGCTTAGAGCACTCAATGGATCCGAATGCGATTATGTTCCCAGGGTACCAAGAACGCAATAACCTATCTACGGATGATATATATGGCATACAACAACTCTATGGACCAATCACACGCCCTATACCATCGCTACCGAATCCCATACCTGCAAAGACACCTTTGGTGTCTACAGAAAAACCATCACCACCACCACCACAGCCACGTACGAAACCAACGGAAAAACCTGTTCCACCACGCACGAAACCAACAGAAAAACCATTGCCGCCACGTACGAAACCAACGGAAAAACCGGTACCACCACCACCAAGTATGAAACCAACAGAAAAAAAGCCTGTGCCGCCACTGGAACCAACGGTAAAATCCCCGAGTTTGCAAACAACAACGCAGAAAATCGAGATACGACCAGAGTTATGTGATTTAAATTTTAAAACACTTAACACATTTTTAGTGGTAAAAAATAAGTTGTACATATTTTATGAAAAATATGTGTGGATGCTGAATTTAAATAACAAAGAAATTAATAACAAACCTTTCCTGATAACTGATTACTTGTCATTCTTGCCAAAAGATTTAGAAAACATTACAGCTATTTATGAAAGACCCAATGGCGAAATTGTTACCATTGTGGGTGATATAATTTACTTTTTTGAATATGGAACCTTTAAATTAATACGCTCGGAAAATATTAATATGCTTGCTAGAAGAGGTGATAAAACTATCATTTCTGCAGCAGTTAACACTAATAAGGGACGAACCTATTTGTTTATCAATAAATTTGAGGTGTGGGGCATGGATGAATGTAGCTTTAGACCGAAAGAAACGCACCTAATATCAGAACTTTTTCCGGGCGTTCCTGCTCGAGTAGCAGGCGTATTTCGATACACAAATGGTCGTCTATACTTCCTTCAAAACGGCATGTATTTCGAATATAATGAATTTACCAACAGCCTCGTTAGTTCAGGAAAGATGAATCTTAATTTCTTTGGTATTAAATGCCCTAATCTACGGCTTTTAGAACAACTCAAAGATTTACTAAGTAATATTATAACAAATAATGTAAAATTATAGATCGAAATATATAGCTATTTATACCTCAAGCCTTTTTCTACTAGCGTAAGAACCCCAATAGCCTACTCCCTTATCAAGACAGCCAACAGGGTCTAAAAATGTCTTTTGCTAGTAAATTAATAAGTGGACTATAGATACCTTTATAAGTTTTTCATCTCATTTTTACGTCTAAGTGATTAAATAAACATATGAGAGATTGAGTCAATTAGAGTCGAGGTTTGTTTGGTTGGGTTTGCTCAGGTTTGCCTCGTTGGGGTTGCTTAGGTTTGTTCAGATTTGCTCAGGCTTGTTTCATTGGGTTTGCTCAGGTTTGTTCAGGTTTGCTTGGGTTTGTACGTTTAAAGGTTAGCTCAGGTCGCGCGCGCGCGATCTGAGCTAACCTTTAAACGTACAAACCCAAGCAAACCTGAACAAACCTGAGCAAACCCAATGAAACAAGCCTGAGCAAATCTGAACAAACCTAAGCAACCCCAACGAGGCAAACCTGAGCAAACCCAACCAAACAAACCTCGACTCTAATTGACTCAATCTCTCATATGTTTATTTAATCACTTAGACGTAAAAATGAGATGAAAAACTTATAAAGGTATGTATAGTCCACTTATTAATTTACTAGCAAAAGACATTTTTAGACCCTGTTGGCTGTCTTGATAAGGGAGTAGGCTATTGGGGTTCTTACGCTAGTAGAAAAAGGCTTGAGGTATAAATAGCTATTTATTTCGATCTATAATTTTACATTATTTGTTATAATATTACTTAGTAAATCTTTGAGTTGTTCTAAAAGCCGTAGATTAGGGCATTTAATACCAAAGAAATTAAGATTCATCTTTCCTGAACTAACGAGGCTGTTGGTAAATTCATTATATTCGAAATACATGCCGTTTTGAAGGAAGTATAAACGACCATTTGTGTATCGAAATACGCCAGCTACTCGAGCAGGAACGCCCGGAAAAAGTTCTGATATTAGGTGCGTTTCTTTCGGTCTAAAGCTACATTCATCCATGCCCCACACCTCAAATTTATTGATAAACAAATAGGTTCGTCCCTTATTAGTGTTAACTGCTGCAGAAATGATAGTTTTATCACCTCTTCTAGCAAGCATATTAATATTTTCCGAGCGTATTAATTTAAAGGTTCCATATTCAAAAAAGTAAATTATATCACCCACAATGGTAACAATTTCGCCATTGGGTCTTTCATAAATAGCTGTAATGTTTTCTAAATCTTTTGGCAAGAATGACAAGTAATCAGTTATCAGGAAAGGTTTGTTATTAATTTCTTTGTTATTTAAATTCAGCATCCACACATATTTTTCATAAAATATGTACAACTTATTTTTTACCACTAAAAATGTGTTAAGTGTTTTAAAATTTAAATCACATAACTCTGGTCGTATCTCGATTTTCTGCGTTGTTGTTTGCAAACTCGGGGATTTTACCGTTGGTTCCAGTGGCGGCACAGGCTTTTTTTCTGTTGGTTTCATACTTGGTGGTGGTGGTACCGGTTTTTCCGTTGGTTTCGTACGTGGCGGCAATGGTTTTTCTGTTGGTTTCGTGCGTGGTGGAACAGGTTTTTCCGTTGGTTTCGTACGTGGCTGTGGTGGTGGTGGTGATGGTTTTTCTGTAGACACCAAAGGTGTCTTTGCAGGTATGGGATTCGGTAGCGATGGTATAGGGCGTGTGATTGGTCCATAGAGTTGTTGTATGCCATATATATCATCCGTAGATAGGTTATTGCGTTCTTGGTACCCTGGGAACATAATCGCATTCGGATCCATTGAGTGCTCTAAGCCTAGAGCATGGCCAATTTCATGTACCATTACCCCCAATAAATTGTAGTGTGTCTTATAAAAAATTGTTGTCATAAAACTCCATGGAAGGCGATCATTTATATGAATTTCTACATTACTGCCACCGTCGGGGAAATAAGCATGTCCTAATACTCGATCGGCGAACTTGTATGGACAGGAGCTATTTTCGTTTGTCATTGAGTGGTTTGCGTACTCAAAGGCGATAGTTATGTTTGCATCCTTCTGTTCTGTCCGGGTAAAGCGAAGGTTGGATGCTGCTTCCCAGATCCCAAAGGCCTCGTTTGTTGCTCTCTGATATGGATAACGAGATGTAGCATATGTTGGAGGATAAATATTCCATGTTAAATCTGTGCTAGACCACTTTGTAGGGTGTGTTTGAAACTGCGCTACATCTTTAACGCCACATCGGGGTTGGCGCATCAGGTTTATCGTTTTTTCGTTTAAAGTTCCATCTGCGGGTAACTCATAGCTTTCTTGGAATTGTTTCAAACCTTGAGATATTGCTATCATAGAGTTGCTGGTATTAGTGTTGTTAAGGTACCCATATTGCACTAAATATTTCCATGCGTCTGCTTGAGTGAATTGTTCTTCTTCTGATTTTAACTCATATTCATCATATTTAACTTCATCTATAGAAGGTATTCCTTCTTCGCCTGATGTTGATTCTGCGTGTACAGTACTTACAAGCGCTAAGGTTAATATTATTAACAGCTCCATCTTGCAAAAAGGCTAAACTATACGTCCGTCTTGTTGAAAGGTGTATCTAGAACTGATTATTTTAGAGCAAGTGATGCATATTTCTAACAACTAAAACACAAACTATTTTAATAAAATTCTATTACGCCAAGTTTTTCAAGTTCTTTCAGAATAGATATTATTTTTCCAAGGTTATTATTGTTTTCAGTCTTTTCTGCTTCTACATATTTTAACTTCTCAACTAACTCATTCACATCCTCGTACTTTAATATTTCTTCCTTCCATGTATCTTCTTCTTTATTTCCAAGTTCTCCAAGTAGAACCTTCTCTTTTGGCATTTTAGAGACTGTTGGTAAATTCTTTAACTTGGATGTACAACTTCTCTGAGGTGGAAATAGTTTTGATACAATGTGTTTATATTTCCAACTACCGCTTGAACAGGTGTGTGCGTTTCGATAGAATCCCCGCCGATGGGCACTGGTTAGTAAGAGTAGTTCCTTGTAATCCGCTAACTCGTTCTCCGTATATTCTTCTGGCTTCTTTTCGGTTAATAGCTTTAACAGACCATCTGATAGGGGATATTTTTCATTCTCAATCAATAAAATGTTATCGTCAAATTCAACCGGTGTGTTTCCAATAAACCACGTTGGCCCATCTGTGCGAAAACCAAACACGTTTTCACCGGTCATTGCTGCTAGTTTTAATTTAATTTTACGACTTGCCATCTTTATCGCTATGACGTATGCAGTACTAATGGGGGATGCTAACAGATGTTAATGCCTTTATTTCTACACAACGACCACACTACATCCACACAACGCCGACACAACGTCTACACTACGCCTACACAACACCAACACAGCGCAAAACACCTACACAACAATAAGACAAACGTCACACAACCATAACACAAACGCAACACGACGTTGTTGAGAATGGGCTCTACTTAAGTTACAAATTTCGCCTGTGCTATTCCCATGCCCCATGGATAAATTGCTATTTCCTTATTCACTGTTGCTTTTAGTTGTAGTATTGTAGCTTACTAAATAAATGTATTAAATAAAACATGTAAAATATCGTTTTGTTTTCATTTATTTCTAATCAGCCTTTTCAGTACCTAAGACTGCTGGGGTTTACTTTTTAATCGAAATGTTCTTGCTGTGTATACAAAAAAATTATACATATTTTATTTATAACAAAAATGTCGTAAAAAGACCCCTTTTTGACCTTTGTTGAAAGGTAAAATGTTTTGATTTACGAATTATGTTTTAAATCCTATTTTATTAAAATTACTTAATTTTACTATACTGCAGCTTATTATTATTATTATTATTCAATAAAATATTTCACTATACATGTACAATAGGTTCATTGTGTTTTTAGTAATTTCTGATAATAGCCGGAGATTTGGTCCAACCATGACCTTTGAACAATACTAACTATGGGATGTTATAACGGAAAATTACTGGTTTCAAATAAAATTTGAAATTTATTATAATTTCAAAAATTTTATTGTACAAATTGTAACAAACTCTACATTTACAGATAGAACCGAAAAATATTTTGTTTTCCACATGAATCTTATCTTGTTCCATTTTGGTATTCACATATGTGGCAAATTTTTTTTCTAATCAGTCTCCTCCCTTTCCTTTTCTGTTTTCCAAACTTAAGTGGTGCTGGAAGTGATGGTGATGAACTCTCTTTCTGTTCAGTGCTTTTTTCCTTTTTCTTGTCCTCTTCCCATTGATTTCGAAACCAAACTAACCAATATAGACAGGCCATGTTAAAACAATCCCCAACATGGTCTAAACACTTTCCACACAAAAATCTTCGATTTTTTAATGGTTTGGAACATCGACTACATACCATTTTATCACTACTTTCTTTGATGATGGTTCCAGTTAAACGAGTCAATCGAAAGCCTACTAGTACTGATTCTAGACAAAAGTTCAGAAAGCACTTTACAATTTATATAGGAAATTCTAACGCATGAGCACAGGTTCGGCTAGGCTACTAGGCCAGGCTAGGCATGGCTGCATCGAAAAAAATCTTCCAATTGAATACCACCAATGTAATGCAGGCAAAGTTTGTCTAGCTCTCACTTTAAGCATGTTTTCACCCACATCAATCCTAACCACGTCACGTCCGAGCTCACTTAAGATATCATTTTCAATGTTTATTTATTCAACTCGGTACCGTGGCGTCCTTGGTTCTATAGCTGGGAATACGAAATTTATTCACATGGTGTGTGCGGGTTCAATCCTCACCTTGAGCAGAAAAACTTTTTTCATTGCATCCATATAAAATAAATATGAGTTTTCCTAGTTAATGACTACATAATTTTTCATATCCGGTTACGGGTTCTTATATAATTATCACTACTAGTTTACACTTTAAACGTCCCCCCACGGAACAAATAAAACAAATTATTTTTAATTTTTATTTATAAAATTCAATTACACCGAGTTTTTCAAGCTCTTTAAGAATAGGCATTATTTCTCTATGATTAATATTGTTTACATTGCTTGTTTCTAAAGATTTTAATTTATCTACTAATACGTTACTAGTTGTGTCAACATGGTTCTCTTCTGAAGAATCCTCATCTTTTTGTTGCTCTTGCATTTTACAACTAAATTCGCAATGCTTTGTCATTAGAGCTCTCTGTTCGATTTGTTTTTGTTTTCTTAATGCATAACTTCTTTTCGGCGGAAACAGTTTTGCAATTATATTCTTATATTTCCATCCCATTGTTGCCATAACTTTCTTGTTTGCATTAAAGTATTTTCTATGTCCATTGGTAAGAAGTAGGATCTTTTTGTATTCCATCAAATCGTTTGCAGAATAGTTCATCGGTTGATTGGTAGCTAGTAAATTAGTCAGCCCAGCTGTTAAGAAAAAGTTCTCATTATCAATCTGGAGCCTGTTTTCGTTGAAGTCAACAGCTTTGTTACCAATAAAATATTGTAAACCTTCTTTTCTTAGACCATATCGACCAAGTGGTGTTTCTAGGAGGAGATATTTTATTTTCTCCGAATACATCGTGTCACCTTGGGATCTCCAATTAAACTCCAAAACGTCTGTATGTGTGGGTTCTTTTCTATTGTTAGACCAACAGTCAACCGTCAGTCAACCATCAATCAACCCCCAATCAACCACCACAACCATCAATCAACCACCAGTCAAACGTAAGTCAACCCTCAATCAACCCCTAGTCAGCCGCGAGTCGAACGCCTATTGAAATGTTTTTAGTTGTTTCCTAGTTGTTTTCCAGGAATAGGAGATGTTTTTAGTTGTTTTATAGCTAGTTAGGAGCCGATTTCCAGAAAGAGGTGTTGTTTTTAGCTGTTTTAGCTGTTTTAGCTGTTTTAGCTGTTTTTAGCTGTTCTTAGCTGTTTTTGTAGTGGTTTAGGAGCTGTTTTCCCGAAACAGGAGCGGTTTTTAGCTGATGGTAACTCGTCCGTCTGCCTGTCAACGCTCTCGCAGAATCCCAGCCCGTGAGGGAACGTAGAAACCTGTAATTTACCTCGAAGATATTTTTTTCAAAATTTTTATGGAAGTTTTCGTTACACATGACTTCTAACATCATTCTCAACAATTACGTATGTTAAATTTTTCTTTTGGCATTTGATCAGTGTCCAGTGGCAGTTGATATATCTTAAATGATGGGATGACAGCCGCCATACTTTTACGCATGACTTATAGCGCCATTTTGGACATGTGACGTATGCTAAATTTTTATTTTGGCATTTGATAAGTGGCAGGTGACAGTTGACATATCTTACCTGACAGGTGACAGCTAACATACTTTTATCCATGCCTTCTAACGCCATTCTCATTCCATTCCGTATGTTAAATTTCTAATTGAAAACGAACGCTCTTCTCGCGCATCTCCAACTCTTGCTTCTACTCCTACTACTCCAACTACTCCTCCTTCTACACTAACGTCATCTTTCTCCGAAACTCTGAACAGTATTTCTAGTACTGCTGCTTCTACACTAACGCCATCTTTCTTCGAAAGTCTGAACAGTAGTTCTAGTCCTGCTACTTCTACACTAACGCCATCTTTCTCCGAACCTATGAACAGTATTTCTGGTTTGCTTGTATTCGTAGCAGTAGCCTGTTTACTATTCTTATTAACTAATTTTGTCTATAAAGTTGTTAAATATCGATATATCTTGTGGTTAAATAAGGAAAAATTTTGAAAAAATTTTTTGGTCAACTAGACCTTTAATCTACCCTGTATCTCCTATTTTCTTTTGAAATATAAAGAAACCCCATTCTGAAGAAACCTATCGATTTTTTGGAACAATAGGTCTTTAATCTACACGCGTACTTCCTCGTTTCTTTTGAGCTCTAACGATCCACTATTCTGAAGAATTTTGGAGATAGTAATTTACACTGTCAGCGAAATAATTTGTATCGTTTAGGCGCGTAATTTAGTTTTTATTTATCTATCTATACTCCTGACACTTTAAAACTCTTTGTAACCCTCTAGCGCCTAAACGGCTTCACGGAATTCGATGAAATTTGGGGTATATATTTTCTTAATCCTACCCTTAATTCCTCTCTAAGCCAAAACTTTTTAAGGCCCTTCTGGCCTACGCAGGAGACATTGTCCAAATGGCCTTAATATTTTTGTGGTTTCTCAACCTGTATATCTAATGGTCTTTCTGACTTCTATCTAACACCAAAATTTGAATTCTTCAACACTTACCGTTTAAGCGCTAGCCGAAATTTAGTTTTTTATTTACCGTCATCAGTTCCTGTGCTCCTGATACATGAAACACTTTTGTAACCCTCTAGCGCCTAAACGGTTCAACGGGTTTCGATGCCATTTGGGGAATATATTTTATTCCTCCTACCCGTCATCCCTATTTAAGCAAAAAAAATTTAAGGCCCTTTTGGTCAGCGTCGGAAGAATTGCCTAAATGGCCTTCATATTTTTGGGGGTTTTGAACCTGTATATCTAATGGTCTTTATGACTTCTCTCTAACACCAAAATTTTCCTTCTCCAACACTTATCGTTTCGGGGGGAGGCCTCTATGAATTTCAAATATTAAATATTAATTTTTTGTTGTTGTCTAGATACACTTAGCGTTATTCACAGCGAAGCTCGACTGGCTCAGTGGTAATGCGTTGGGTCGTCACACGGATGGCGCGGGTTCTAATTCCACCGATGGCAGGACTTTTTTTCATATTCATACTTATGCAGGATGGCGTTGCAGATGACAGTTCTAGGTTTGGAATAGTTGGTTCAGGTTAGGTAGTAACCGAATGGATTTCGGAGTGGTAGGTGACAGATGACGTATGATCGATGACAGCTGACGTATGGCAGTTGACAGATGACAGATGACGTATGACAGTTGACAGATGACAGTTGACAGATGACGTATGACAGATGACAGATGACGTATGACAGTTGACAGATGCGCGCGCAGATGACGCATGCGCAGTTGATTTGGGCGATGGGTGGATGCAGAACATATCATCTCTCACTACTGAGTCTTTTGGAAAATCATACTTAGTTCTTGAGATTAGACTGTGACAAAGTGAAATAATTGTCTGACTTTTGTCCTTTGATTACACGAGGTGTCTTCCGAAATGTTCCTTCAATCTCCAAGATGAAAACATTGAATGGTAAAAACTGATAATTCAGTGTCACAGAGACACAATTGTCAGTATTGGCACGGTCTACTTTTATGGTGAAAAGTAATCTAGCATTTAATTTGAAAACATATCTTTGTTTGTTATGTTTAAAATTTCATCAGTAATTTGTGCCACAAATAAATCTAGAATTTCAGCAGTAAGGGGTCATCCATTATTTACGTCACACGTAAAGGGGGAGGGAGGGGTCCACAAAGTATGACAATACGTGACAAGGGGGGGGGGGAGGTGTCATAAGCTTCGTGACGTCACATTTAATCTAAAATGTTAAAACAACTAAATAGGGCATAGGGCCACGGGCGAAATGAACCTTATATATGTATGTTATTTTGAAGTGTAAAATTGTTTGCCTTTGGTAACATTCACCATATTTGTTTTCAATGTTACCAGGTATACCGTTTACCGGTTGGGTTTGGGGTTTAGGGTTGGGTTTTCGGCCTCGACCTTCTGCCCTACCGTTTTCGAACCTGATTCTAGCGTAATTTTTAATCTGAATAATATACAGTGACCGCCAAAAAGTCTGCACCATATGAGAATCTTTTTTAAAATTTGATTAAGATCAAATTTGACTTTGGCATCAATTTTTGCTTGACCAAGAACCTTAAATGACATACATAAAGATAGTCACGTGATCCATGTTAGTTGTCAAAAGTTACATTTTTTAAGAAAATGTCCTAAAAATGGTATTATTTGTAAAAATTTCGAAAAATGTCTTAGTAAAAAGTTATGTGGTTTGTCATCGAGATTCCATTGTTAAAGTTTTGTTCAAAAATTTGAACTTTTACTTTTTTACATATTTTTTAATTATTTAATATTATCATAAATTTGTTTAAATGTTTAACGTTTGTCTCGTTATTATTAAGTTTAAACGCCATATTGCAACGTTTCTAAAGATGAGGTATACATTTTCTAAAGTTTACAGAGTTTTTATAGCACAAAAATTAATATTTTTTTAAATTCCCTGAGCGCTATTGGACTATTTTTACTTGATTTTTTTAGTGCCACAGAACTTATTATTAACCATATCAAATACAACGGTTAGAAAAGCATATCATCTATAGGATTTTAGAAGCTAACTAATAAAAAACTTTTTTATTAGAACTTTTATTTCTAAACTAAAACAGGAATAAAAGATCAAAAATTTAAAGCTTATTCTTAAAACAAAAAAAAAAGTTCACATTTTAGTATGCCGTCCTTCCCTTTCCATACATTTAATTGTTTTTCTGAAAAACCCTTTTGTTACATGTTTCAGAAATCTTGGTGGAGTTTCAAGGCAAGCCTTTCCTATAGTATTTTCCAAGTGACCCACGATTAGAAACGGCCGTTTACGGTACACTTTTTGTTTGAGATAGTCCCACAAAAAGAAATTCATGACAGTTAGGTCAGGTTTGCTAGGAATATCTGATAATCCATTTTCGTCTGAACAAATTGTCTAAAAAATTTCTGCCCTCAACCGTGCTGCGAATTGTTGGTACCACAATATCAATCTTTCCGGTAGTGACATGCTATCAACAACATTGGTTATCTTATAATATATATAATATATCTTATAAAGTTTAAATAAATTACTGCGTTTAAGGGGTTATATACAGTCAGAAGGCCTAAAAATAGCGATTTTTCAAGAATTTTTCCTGAGAAGACTTTTAAATTTATTAATATAAAAATTTGTACACAGATTATGGTAACTCTTAACTGTATTTTAAGATTTTTGTATTTGTAAAAATAATAATTTTGAAAGCTGCTATAGCTGATCTCCAGGAGTTCCTCTCAAAAAAGGCATCTTGCGGTGACAACGATATCTCTGGACTGGATCAAGAATCAAGCCAAGCCATCGTCGAAAGATATCCAAGCTTGCTCCGGACTCGGTCGTATTTTAAATTTCCCTCATAGGTTTATATGTGCTATATAAAAGTATTAAAACCAAGAGAGAAACAAACATAGGCGTTTTACGAAGATAAAAAGAGACAAAATTTATCGACGGCAGTAGTACAAGAAGAGGGACTGACCCCCACCCGCCACCCGGGTGGATCTTATCTTGTGATCTATGACGTCATAGCTCGGCCACCTCTGCGCATGTGGAAATTTCAAGTACGTCATCGAAGTCTACGTCAGTGGAGCTTACGTGAGCGATATAAATATCAGCTGTCAAATGTCAAATGTCACCTGTCAACTGTCACCTGTCACTTGTCAAATGTCAAAATTAAAATTGAACATACGTCACGTGTGAAGGATGACGTCATAAGACAGAAGAAGAAAATTAGCCGGCTGTCACTTGTCATTTAAGATCTGTCAACTGTCACCTGTCACTTATTAAACGCCAAAATTAAAGTTTAACGTAGGTCACGTGTTCAAAATGGCGTCAGAAGACATGTGTAAAAGTATGGCGGCTGTCACCTGTCATTTAAGATCTGTCAACTGTCACCTGTCACTTTTGAAACGCCAAAATTAAAATTTAACGTAGGTCACGTATTCAAAATGACGTCATAAGACATGTGTAAAAGTATGGCGGCTGTCACCTGTCATTGAAGACCTGTCAACTGTCACCAGTCACGTGTTAAACGTCAGAATAAAAATTTAAGATACGTCACGTATTCAGGGCGGTGTCCGAAGACGTTTAAAAAAAGAATGGCGTCGATCGGCCTTAGGGTTCCGGAGATATAGTTTTTTTGCGATTAGCGACCTAACGGCTGATGGTGGAGAGCCGAAATTCGCATGGGGGATAGTGACGGAGCAGATCTTTCGATTTGTCAAATTAGTTTTCAAAAATCTCGACTTTGAGGAAAAAATTAGATTTCAAAATTTTTACATCACCCTGTATAGTAAATTTTGAATTAATTATATAAGTTATGAATATTAGGGGATTTGGTAATAGAAAAATAGGTATTAGATCATCGGAACTAGTAAAAAATTAGATCTCAAAATTTTTATATCACTGGACATAGGAAATTTTTTAATTTAATTATAGAAACTATGAATATTATTTGATTGAATTTTATGGAATAATAACAGCAAAAATATGTATTAGTGCCGCGTGAAACATAGGAAGCTGCGGTTAGCAGTTTCCGGTGATAAGGCTGGCTTTGTGGTTGCCATTTCCGGTCGATAAGGTTAACACTTGTTTTAATTTATGCATGGTAACCGCATCGTAGGTAGCGGATGTAGATAAAGAAAATGCGATGTAGGAAAAAAATCGGTTTTAATTAATAATGTTGTCGAATTGTCTTACAAATATTAAATATTACATTACTTAACAATAATGAACAAGCTATAGTTATAAATATAAGTAAATTCAAAACTGTGTTTGATGATGATGATGATGATGGCATGCTAGTTAATGTACCCCCACGAAGTATTGTCTTCCAATCGGTTTCGCCAACGGTGTTATCTCGAAAGATGAACTTTACTTTGTAGCGAAGAAGGCTGCTTGATGCTGCTGCTGCTGCTGCCGTAGGAATCTTCATAGAGAAAACAGGCGTTTGCTGATGGTCTATTCTTTCGTAAACCATATGTAACCACGTATTATTGGAGGGAAAATCCTCGGTTTCCATCATGATGGCGGCATCCTTAACATTATTTGGCATGTATACGTAGAATACGTTTTGCACTACCGCAACGAGCAGAATGTAGGTCGAACTTAACGCTGCCATGACTGATGTCAAAATGATTTAAAACTTGGAATGATAGAGATTTATAAGGTCGTATATGTGTATCAGTCCGCTGTACGATAGTACCAAAAGCGGTATTAAGAACAGAGAACTAACATGGAGAGTTGGGAGCGGTTCCGGCTGTTGTATCTTCGTCTTCCTCTTCAAGCTTTGGGGCGATGATGATGATGGTGGAACTACCTTTTTCAGTTGGCGACATTTCCACAATACTTTAGCTAACGGGCAATGTTGGGAGTACTTGTAGTGGTCGGCTAGCGGATCATCTCCCTCTTTCCAATCAGTAAAGTCACAGCGGCAAAAGACACATTGAACGATATCCAATCGCTGGGTGTAATAAAAACCAGCCTGTGCTAGGTCTTTAGGACTAACTTTATTGGTCCAATTTGCAAACGTGATCAGTCGTTCTTCAAAAGTACGAATAAAGCCGAGACCGTCGTCTAAGCAATCAGTACAATCTACACTACGACCAGTCATTTTACAGCGGCTTTCTACTTAGACTAATCGAGCTATACTAAGAAATAAAACAGACAAAATCTGTTATATACTTTTATTCCATATCATTTAAAAAACAATGTCGGAAATTATACAATAACTTAGCATTATTACAGGCACAATGCCAAACATTAAAGTCCTTATGGTGGAAACATTCCACAACTTTCTTATATTTACTTAATTTAGGTTCAGTTTTTAAAGGAATACTAAATATAAGGGAAGAATCAAAAATCTGCTTTAAACAAGCTGCCTTTAAATCGCCCTTAACCAGAAATTTCGGAGAGTCATACTGAAGCCATATGTTACGTAAAACACTTTCAAATTGATTCAAGTCCAAACAACCAGACTCCCACATTAGTCCATGGTAGTTTTCCTCCAAATATTCGACAATCTTGAGATCTTCAGGCTTTAAAAATTTCCCGCTATACGGAGGTTTGAAGAGAAAGCTGCAAAATCGTACGCCATCATACACAGCCAACTCCTTCGGTATAAACCCACTGGCTAAGGGGTAACCTTGAAGATCGATGCAAACTTCCTGACGTTCTTTTGACATCTTGCACAGACACGCTTATGAGACTCAAAGACGTGTGTTTTAAGGTTATGTAACAAGTCACGACAGGTCTAGACAGGCTACAACTGACTGCAAGGAACGTCGGAACAACTATGAAAACTCTGCCGGAAATCGAGTGGTTTTATGAGTAACAGTAGGATAAGGGTGAGAGGAAAAAAAGAAAGGAACCGAGAGTTGTAAAAGATTTATTATTATAAGTCATCAGAATACATATACAGTTTATCAAAGTCATCTAACAATTTTTGCAGGTTGTAATGCAATAATTCCAACATGTAATAACTTTGTTCAGATGGGTTTAAATTACAGAGATTGGTTACAATTTCAAAAAAGGTGTCCTTAATATTAACAAAACATTTTGCATACTGCAAAGTATCGTCATAATAGCTTCTAAATTGTAAACGTTCGACTAACTTTAATCTATAGTTAATTAAATGCCTAATGCTAACAATAGAATTTATATCATTGGAAGAAAACGTGAAAGTTACATCATCATCATTAATCTTGAGTCTAAATAATCGATCGTTCAAAAGAATAGCACTGGATACGGTAAAATTTTCCGATGAAGACATCTGCGTTGTTGTCACACTTCCATCAGTATCGGCAATCATCTTGTCGATAATCTCCAAAAACTCGATCCAATCAGAATGGCAGAGGGAGAGCTGAAGATGTTCGGGTGTTGTTGTTGTTGTTGTTGTGGTTAGTTTTACACTTGGCATCATCCCCCTGGCAATACTAAGGCCCACAATTACTGTAACATTGCCAGTAGGATAGCAAAATTCACCCAAGAGTTTCTTCTCGTTGCGAATTTCTCGGTTACTTCGGAGAATCATACTGTCCAGATATGTCCAATAGGGCGATGAGCTTCGGGAACTGTCGTCGTTGTCTTCCATCACCTCAGAAGCAGCAGCAGGAGCGGTACAACGTTTACTGGCCATGGTTCGCACGAAAATAATGACGTCAGCCAACGTATTAGGATTAGTATGAGTTTAGAGGAAACTAGACCCCCACTCCACATTTATTGATGTTAAGTTCGAGAAACAGCAGTTTGGATAACGCCCATCCGCTTCCCATCTCGGTGAATTCGGAAGCTTTTTTCACTAGAGAGATCTGATATTCGCTGTAAAAGTCCTCCAAATTAGTGTTGGGGGAAATAACACTAAATTTTGTATTAAACGATTTTATGTCTTGTTCTTGTGTGGATGCCAACAGATAACGACCATATAGCTCCATATTAACTTTAAGCTGGGGATAAGTCTTTAAAGGATCGGTGAGTAAAGTAATAACCGTATCTTTTAGATCTTCTAAATATTGCTTAACATCAGTCGAATGTAAGTCACTTGTCAGATGGTAAGTTAGTATCCGTTGTTTAAAAGCAGTTCGAACTAATTTTACCCGAGAGTACACGTTCTCACTACATTGCTGCTTATGTTTTAGAGTGCGGTTATGAGCACTATGAGATAAAATTTCACTATCACACTCTTTGCAATACGGCATAGTTTTAACTGATCGAAAGCTGGAAAATGCTGTCTATTTATACAAAGAACGAGCGTTTAAACCACATCCTTCACTATATCTATCCAACTGTTATGAGACTTATCAAACCCAAGCCATTTTACATACATCTTTTTGCCCTTTTTACGCAAAATTTGTTCAATAAGAAATACATCAGATTGTTTGGTTTTTTGCAATTCCTCTTCATAGAATCCCCCACTAATGGGTTGACCGCTCGTATCCTCGAGCAAATAAGTCGTTGGATTTGTAATCTTAACCTGAGATACTTTAAACAACTCAGTGGTCCAATTAGGTACATAACCCTTTTCAAACACGTGTTTGGCCTTACTGATGCGAACAATGTCGCCAACTTTGAATTTTTGCTTTCCCACAACCTTTAAACGACTATAAACCGAGTCCAAGATTTTCTTCTCATTACTCTTGCTAACATCCTTCGGCTTCATGCGGATTGTGTGATGTTTGGTGTTATTGTAAGTATTTGTAACTTGTTCCAACAAGTCGATCCATTTATGATTACCATTCAAGGTAAACAACTTAAACAGGTGTTCTTTGAGCGTTCGAATTACTCGTTCAGCAATAGAAGCCTTTAAAATACTAAAGGTACTGTAATGATGTATCCCATGCTTCTTCATAAGACTTTGAAAGCTCGCGTTGTAATACTCTTTCCCATTATCTGTCACCAGCTTTTTCGGAATCCTCCGAGACTGTTTGAGTATATGATCCATGGCATTAGTCACATCCTGAGCATTTTTCGACTTTAGAGGTCTGGTCCAGAGAAATTTGGAAAAGCAATCAATTACAACCAAGATGTATTTAAATCCCTTGTTTTCACGAGCGTACTGATCGAGCTGCGCAAGATCGGAGGCAAACGTATCGTCTAAACCATACTGGATAAATCTGCGACGTTTAAATTTGATTCTAGCGGGTTTATGTAGTTCCTTAACAACTTGTTCTCTAGCCTTCGTAATGCCCTTGGCCATTATTTCTCAAAGAATGAGGTTCTGCAGCAAGATATCGAATTATATACGTCTACATTTTAAACAGTTGGTGGACGGGAAGATCCTTTCTTTAGCAAATCAACTGTTTGTAATAATTTGGAGAGTTCTTCACGAATCTTTCCCATATCCATCCTGACTGGTCTGAGAGCATTTTGAATAGCCTGATTGGTGTAAACTTTTAGGAGTTTTTCGAGGTCCTTGAATTGGGTAGAGAGACGATCCAGGTTTGTATTCAAAACTAAAGTCTCACTCTTGAATTTGTTGTCAAGCAGCTTAAGTTGGTTGGATACCGAGTCTACAGAACCCTTATTAGTTTTTGTAAAGGTCTTCATTTGTTTTACAATACTACCGTTAGAGTTGTTTACTTTTTGTTCCAACACCGTTATTTGTCTCAGCATCTCCACGTGGAATACTTGTATTTTATCATTCAGCGATCTATCAATGGTAGTAGAAAGTGAAGTTAGCATACTCTCTACAAACTTTTTATTTACAGCATCAGCGATATCTGCTGGTGATTTAACGTTACAAAGCCGATGATCTCGAATATTGTAATCACCATCTTTTGTAAGAGTGATCAAGTTGGGTGCTTGCAACACTCTCACTCTTTTCTGATTAGACGACGTGGGCAAGGAACGTCCAAACTTATTCATGATTACTGCGGTACTAAGACATAACAGCTTTAACAAACTTATTTATAGAATTCAATTACTCCAAGGTGTTCCAATTCGTTCAAAATGCTCCAAATCTCGTTCATGTTATTATTGTTGCCAACCTGATTGGAAGCGTCTAGCTTTTTTAACCTGTCAACCAGCTCATTTACGTCATCATAGTAGACATATTCTTTGGGTTTTTCGTTGTATTCCATTAAGGCAGATCCGGATTTCACAGATCCAGATTTCTCCGACTTCGATCTTGTCAATATTTTAACCCCGGGCGAAGGAATTTTACTGGTAGAACCTTTCGAAATTAGTGGTTTCACAATGGCATTGTATTTGTGGGATCTATTACCTTTCAACTGACCATTGTCTTTCAAGTATAAATCTGTTCGCTTTAAAATATCTTTGTATTGTTCTTCATCGGCAGCGGTATTAAATTGAGGAACCTTGAGAAACAATAAATCGTATAGTCCCAGAGTTCCTTTATACGTAAAGGGGCCAACTTGAATATCGCCATTCTTTAAGAAATTAACCGGTTCTGAACCTAAGCTCCAAGAATCAGTCACCAAATCATATTTCAGGCTGTTAGCATCTATTTCGCTAGAGTCCGTCCAATATAGTTTCAGATAGTCTTGAGCAATCTTCGGATACTGCTCGATAAAAGTCTCAAACACTTCAGATTTTTGAAGAGAATCTTCAAAATTCTTTCTTATGTGCTGCGATGATTGTGTCGCAGGATCCTGAGCTGGTTCTTCAAACACATCATCAGCAGCAGCAGCATCATCCCCGTAGTGAGTTTCCTCGGTTAAGAATTGTACAGGAGGTTTCACTTCTCGAGTTCCTATGGGTGGTTTAACTTTGGGTTTTACACCAACACTCTGTTCCCCTTTAATCTTACGTTTCTTAGATTTTGCAGTGGCGGCGGAAGCACTCACAAGCTTATTCAGAGGATCGGTAATCGGCATTAATAATTTATTAAGAGCTTCATCTTCTTCGCCTCGCTCCAACTTTAATGCTAAATACTTCTTTCTTATTGTTCGTGCAGCTTGGATAATCCTACGTTTAACGTCTTTATCGAGCTGGCTCATGGGGGTAGACATACTTAAAAAACAGACCCTGTTTCGGGAAAAACAGCTAAAAAACAGACCCGGTTCTGGAAAAAACAGCTAAAAAACAGACCCTGTTCTAGAAAAACAGCTAAAAACAGACCCTGTTCGGGAAAAACAGCTAAAAACAGACCCTGTTCGGGAAAAAAACAGCTAAAAAACAGACCCTGTTCTAGAGAAACAGCTAAAAAACAGACCCTGTTCTGGAAAAACAGCTAAGAACAGGCCCGGTTCTGGAAAAAACAGCTAAAAAACAGACCCTGTTCAGGAAAAACAGCTAAAAACAGACCCTGTTCTGCAAAAAACAGCTAAAAAACAGACCCTGTTCTGGAAAAACAGCTAAAAAACAGACCCTGTTCTGGAAAAACAGCTAAAAAACAGACCCTGTTCGGGAAAAACAGCTAAAAAACAGACCCTGTTCGGGAAACAGCTCAAACAACTACTAAACAGACCCTGTTTCTCGAGACTTAACATATCTAGCTTCTAGAACGTCAAGTGTCACACTGAGTCCCGAGGGTTTAGGGTATGATATATGTATCAAACTTGCTACGATATCGGCCTTTAGCAATATCATTGTCTTTCACCATTACTAGGAAACCATACCGATCCTTCCAACATTCGGAGCAAATATGTTTAAATGCATCGAATGTCATGTCTGTATTAACGTGATCGTCGTAGATATGTTTCAAGTTTAAGTCGTCCTGCTTAAATAAAATTAATACATTGTCATTGTCACGAACCAGCTGTTTAGGTATTTTCGAGTAAGTTTGCGATAAATAGAATGAATCAATCGCATGATGTCGACCCATACAAAAATAATTACGTATTTTATCCTGCTTCCCACATGCTACGTCATCAAATATGAATACAGAGTGAGGTCGGGCACTGGCAGGATCTAAAACTTCATCATTATCGCTGTAGCCGAAATAGCCTAAACGGGAATGTTTCATAGCCTGTTGAAGAAAGTCGTACTTGTCTTGCTGTAGAGATTTAGAATACACGTACACATTCTCGAATTTTAAACCATTTTCATCAATCAAAAGACTAATCATTACATTGGTTTTGCCACAATTACTCGGACCACAGATTAACGCTCGAATTGTAGAAGGCAAAAGTTGACCATGTTTGCTACTGAGACACTTTTCTTTTTTCATATCGCAATTATAAACTTGGATTTTGAGTTTCTGCTTCTCTTGACGCATCTCTATAAATACTACTCTACACCCTCCCAGGGCTTCATTACGAATGAAGACTCTGCAGGGTGCAGGTGTGTTAAATACAGCTATCAACAAGCTCCCGTTCGAGCTTCATTTGCCTGGTTATTCCTATTGCGGACCGGGAACCAAACTTCAAGAGCGACTGGCTCGAGGCGATCGACCAAAGAACAAATTGGATAGTGCTTGTCGCGATCACGATATTGAATACGCCAAGTCGACAGAGTTGGAACAAAGACATAGAGCCGATCGAGTGTTGGAGAACCGAGCTTGGGAACGAGTAAAGGCAAACGATTCCAGTTTGGGTGAAAAAGCTTCAGCGTGGTTAGTAACGAACGCTATGAAGGTAAAACGCAAATTGGGTGCTGGCAAGAAGGTGAAACGCAAGTTGGGTGCTCGCAAGAAGAAGATGAAACCCCTATCATCAGTGGTCACTCTGCTTAAGAAACAACTTCGACATACGGGTACTGGTGATGTTAGGAAGAAAAGGACCCTCAGTAAAATACTTAAAGCTGCGCGAGTAACGGTCAAGAAGGTGGGAGGACGTAAGAGGATCAACATACCACGAATAATACCCTTACCGAAACAGGGTGGGTTTCTACCACTTATTCCCATATTTGCAGGACTTAGTGCCCTGGGAGCACTCAGCGGAGGCGCCGCGGGGATAGCTAAGGCCGTTAATGACGCTCAAAGTGCCAAGGAGAAGTTGAAAGAATCGAAACGACACAACGAAACAATGGAGGCGATTGCATTGGGAAAAAAGGGTAGCGGCATGTATTTAAAGAAGCACAAAACTGGCTATGGATTGTTTTTACGAAAACTACCAAAAAACTACCAATAAAGCTACCTGACAAACCGTTATCCGATCATGATATTAAGTCGTACGTCACTCGATTAAAAATACCGCATTTTAGAGGAGTATTTATGCGAAACACTTTACCGAACGCACCCCTCAAAACAGAGTGTGGTGTTATTAATTTGGATCGGAACACAGGCTTCGGAACACATTGGGTAGCTTACAAGAAACACGGTAATCGAGTTGTTTATTTCGATAGTTTTGGCAACTTGAAACCACCCAAGGAATTTGTCAGGTACATGAAAAATGTGAAAATCTATTTTAATTCCGATCAGTATCAGGATTATGGAATGACCAATTGTGGACATCTTGCTCTAGCATTTCTCTACAATGAAACTTTATAAATGCAGGTGTTGATGCTTATTGCTCGCAGTCATGTCACAGACATTCACGTTAAAAGGTCGCTCTCATCGACTTGAAGCATACTTTGTACCTCCCATAGAGCTCGATTCCAGGTTTGATTACTCGTTAGCATTAATTTCGCTAAACACTTGGAACACGATTCCCAATATAGAAGAGGGACGAAACAAGTTTTATTATATTATCAATAATCAGGAGGAACGAGTATTGGAAATACCAACAGGGTCCTACGAGTTGGAAGATATCGAGCAGTTTCTACAGCGTAAGCTCCTAGATCCCAGTGCTCCCGCAGACGAACGGAATCGTATCTTATCGCTGAAACCCAATAACAATACGTTAAAGTGCGAGTTAACCAGTGTCTACGACATAAACTTTAAGCCAAAAGACAGTATTGCAAAGGTGTTGGGATTTTCGTCTCAACTGTTAAAGTCTGGTAAATTCCACGAATCAGATCAACCTGTGGAAATTATACAAGTTGTTACTATTCGAGTAGAGTGTAACATCATTTCCGGCTCGTATTACACAAATAATCCCTCACATACTCTGTACGAATTTTCACCAACTGTTGACCCCGGCTACAGTATAAATATCGAGCCAAGGAATCTAATCTATTTACCTGTGAACCAGAAAAGCATCTATAACATCACTCTCACGCTAGTAGACCAGGATTCTAGACCTCTTAATTTTCGAGGTGAAGAAGTAGTAATTCGATTAGAACTTAGACGAAATGGTTCTAGTATTTAAAAGGTATTTAAACACTAATACCTCAACCGGCAGATCATTCAGTGGTCAGAAGTCGAAGGGGTCACTCACGTTTTCAAATATCTTATATTTGCAGTCTATAAGCAGTCCTTACGGCTACCATGTCAGAAAAACTTCAAATCTTCAATCAGATCAAGAGTGATGAGTCGGTCATTCGCGAAGAATGGCACACTTATCACCCCTTTACCAACTCCTTTAATAACAATGACGAAATCGAGATTGTTATCAATCAGCAAGATGTCTTTTTGGATATGAGTGAAGCTCAACTCTACATCGAGGGTACGTTTAAGGTGGAAGCAGATGCCACTGGTAAGACCGGTACTTGCGATCTAACCAATAATGCCGGAGCCTTTCTCTTTGACAACATTTCCTATGAAGTTAATGGCAAGGAGATTGAAAAGATTCGAGATCCTGGTATTGTTAGCACCGTTAAAAATCTGCTATGTTTAAATGAGCAGGAAAGTCGGGCCCTAGACATAGCTGGATAGAATTGGCCAAGTGGAACTGTCAAGACCTTGGATGAAACATCCAAAGACTTTAATTTTCGTATCCCCCTTTCCCTATTGTTTGGCGTGTTTGCCGATTACCACAATGTATTAATGGGTAAACAGAAAATTAAACTGGTTCGTGCTCGTCATGATGACAACTGCTACAAGTCCACTGGTACTAAGAAGGCGACAATAACCTTAAAAACGGTTGAGTTGAAAGTGAAGCATATTTACCCGAGTGATGCAGTGAAATTAAGGCTTTTGGATGAAATTGCCAAGAACAAACCGATATATATTCCGTTTAGAAACTGGGAACTACATGAACTGCCTGCTTTGAGAACAACAAAGCGTGATATTTGGACCGTTAAGACCATGTCTGAGAGAGCCCGATACGTCATTGTATTTTTTATGAAGAAGCGAAAAGATAACTTTGAAGCTGATTGTACCTACTTTGATAATTTAGACATCACCGACGTCAAATTGCATTTGAATTCTGAAGTTTACCCCTATGAGTCGTTAAACCTAAACTTTGTCAATAGACAGTTTGCAGAAGCCTATCAGATGTATACGGACTTTCAAAAAACCTATTTGGGGAAACAACGATCGGAGCCGCTCTTGGATTTTCTCGCTTTCGCTGGCAGAGCCCTATTTGTTATTGACTGCTCCAAACAAAATGAAGCCCTCAAGAGTAACACTATTGACGTTAAGTTGGAGTTTCAAAGTTCCGAAAACTTCTCGAAGGAGTCCCGTGCCTTTTGTATAATTATTCATGATCGAGTTCTCGAGTATCAGGCTTTAACAGGTCAAGTACGTGATCTGTTGTAATCAGTTACTATTCAACCCTCTCAGCACGATGAAGTTTGTTGTGGTTGACGTTCAGGGATTCAGCGTTCCAGAATTTCAAGCTAAAGAATTGGCTATTTACGATGGAAAGCAAATACGGAACTATCTTTTCAACCCCGTTAAGCCGTTTTATGAGCTGTCCTATGATTGCCAGAAGCAAGTGATGTTTCTATATGGGAACCGACATGGTTTATACTACAATTCCGGCGAAACCGATTACAATGAACTTCACCGCATTATCTACAACGATCTACGGGATGTTGATGTTATCTATGTGAAGGGGCATGTAAAGAAGACCTTCTTGCTGGAAACTTTTTCCACGATGAAATATCTTAAGCATATACCCGATATTGTTAATTTAGAATTTACTGGGGACAGTGTTGCTGTACCGAAATTAGCTCTAAGTAAAACCACGTGTTCTTATCATGCTTTAGAATATTGTATTTGTAGTGCTAAGAATTCAAAAATCTTGTATGAATATATTTATGATTTTTTACCTAAATAAAGAAGTTAAACTGTATTCCCTGTTTAATTTTATCCTATATTATTAGGCCCCCTTGAGAAATTTGATCATTTAGTCTCGAGCTTATGACAAAGACAGTCGACTTGTCAGTTAGATTAGACGAGCATTTGAAAAAAATACGCAAGCTGAAAAGAGATATTAAGTTTTACCAAGAATATAAATCTGTGGTTAGATTGTTTTCGAAACTTACCATTTCAACTTACCAATGGCGGCCTCCTCCTCCTCCTCTTCCGGCTGGGATAAGGTGTTTGAATCGTCCTCTAGATGTCCTGATGTTCCAGCGAAAGTTCTTAAGACTAAGCCTAACCGAGTTTACGAGATTGATGACTTTATAACTGTCATTTTTACTACGTCCGAAGAGGAACGCAAACAAGTAATTTTGGATACTATTGGTTATGGCAAAATTTCTTTCTCTAGTGAGGAATTTGAAGAATTTTTAAGCACTTTTGATTGTGTCAATACCCATTGGGTAGATATATTTATGATAATTGGACAGTATACGCTAGTGTTTCATCTCAATGGTGATAAGAGAAGTCTCAAGTTTGAAGATGCCACAACAGACAAGTATCTATTTCGATGGACCGAGAAGCTAATACACCTATTTGCAAAACATGTTTATGAATTGTATAAGCTTAATATTGAATATTATACTGTTACTAAATAAATAGTCTAACGTTAATTTGTTTTTTCTTTGTTCTAACTAAGGAAATAAAACACCAATATAAACACAAAAATTTATTAAAGTGTAAAAAAAGTGAAAAAAAAAAAAACACAAAATGTGACCGAACAGTGGTCTGTAAATAGAGTAAAATAACAAACAATATAAAAATCAAAAAAGGGTAAACTTGGGTAAAATAAGTTAAAAAAGCAAAAAATCTGACCGAACAGCGGTCTGGAAATAGTAAATATAGTAAAATAAACAAACAATATAAAAAATCAAAAAAAATAGGGTAAACTTGGGTAAAATATACATAGAAACAAACAATATAAAAATAAAAAATAGGGTAAACTTGGGTAAAATATACATATAAACAAATAATAGAAAAATAAAGCTAGGGTAAACTTAGGTAAAATATACATATACAGTAACTAAATGAATACAATAAATAGGGTAGACTAGGGTGAAATACATTAATACAATAAATAGAGTGGAAATAAATGAATACAATAAATAATAAAATAAATAACATATATGCCTAATCTAATATCACATCCTCTAAAGTCATACATTTAGCTACCAAAGGGGATTAAAGGAAAGTTAGCTGCCCGTGATCAGTCTTCGCTCATGGAATTTCCGATGATTCCTTATACTTTTTAATATCTCTATGACCCCAAGCAAGCGTGTTCTCCAAGTCGCCGGGAATAAGGTAACGCTTATCGTCCGCGTGTGATAGCGCTACCTTATTTTTAAGTTCGACATACATATCGTGTAAATGCGAACGGAAAGTGTTCATCTGACGATGAATCTGAGTTCCTTCTACGTCAACCGCCTCCCTATAATCGTCCAGAGTCAGTTCGGATTGGGTGACGTAGTCAGGAACTCCCTTAGCTTTTTTGGTTAACTTTCCCTCCACATTTACACAATATGCCTTCGCCCCGGTACCGTAGAAATCCCAAATGATTTTTCCTGCATACTCATCTTTCATTTTGCCCAAAATTGACTGGTTTACAGGAACATCATGTGGATTTTCCTGTGAGAAATTAGACGTGTCGAATCTATCTAAATTTTGTGCCATATCGCTATAGAAATTTTCGGTTGTAATTTTCAAAACAAGGGAATCGGTGTCAGTGTAGAGTAATACCGCGTTGTTGCCGTATTTTGACTTAATATACCCGTACAGAAAGTCATACATAATAGTCTTGGATATTTCCAAGATACTAAAACCCACGTAAATCGGTTTATTATATGTGACTTTTTGTTTTTTCATCTGGATGGCTACCAGGTTCTCGTTAAAAATAGTGCGATCTTTAAAATGAGGTTTTGAAATTAACGCTTCGGCTCCCAACCTTCTACCAATATTTTCCCAATGAGAAACAAGTTTAACATCTACCCGTTTCTCCACATTTTCCATTGTTTTCCCAAACACGGCGTTGTTCATAAGTTTAAAAAAGTCTTTTTCAAACTTATTTTGCGCTTGATTGCGCATCGCTGTGTTTAGGTCAATGTATTTCTTTAGCCACGGTGATTGGTCAAAAGATATAACGCGATGAATTTTGGTGAGCTTAAGCCCATAATCTAAAGCCTGACGCAAATTTTGGTAATGAATTATATATTTACTTTTAGGTTTAAAATTTGGAATTAGTTTTTCAATATCTTGGAATTTTGATTCTGGTGGAGCTATTGATTGTGGACAAAAGGGTAGTTCGTTGTGTAAATAATGCAACTGTTCGGGATATTCTAAATCTACCTCTAATATATAGCCAGTTTTAGAATCGTTCGCGACATTCATGTAATCTAAACTTTGAATTTCGGTCTCATCCAACCACTTAAAATCCCCCGTTGGTAAATATTGAGACATAGCCGCACCATAGAGGTTGGTAGCGTCCAAATACATGATGTAGGAAGTAGGTTTGGAAGCGTCATAATGAGGTATAAATTTATTGTTAGCAAAAGCTTTTCTAACACTACACTGACTGACCCCACCGCGAATACCGTGTTTAAAGAAGTGTACCATGTCTAGATCTGTCAGTAATTCCAAGGAAATTGATGTGGACTTGAGTGCGGCGTCCATCGCAAGAGAGGGCGCCGTGAAGTACTGCGCAGGATCTAGACCGTAAGTGTTAAGGCACACGTCTCTAAAACTTTCAAAAACATCTGTTAACAATAATACGTCGGATTTTAAATAAATATCTGAATATTCGCCTAAAGTTTTACATTCAAATAAATTCCATACAGCCCCAGCACGCTTGTAATCCTCGTTACTGATGTCTTCTTTTTTCAGTTGGTTATAAAAGTCTTTCTGTGATGGCAGTTTACTCTCATTCAATTTCGCGAAACTATCCACGTAATTATATGGGAAGACACCCTTCTGTCGAATAAGCTGAAACTTATTTTCTTCCGCGAAATATTTTCTCACTTCTCGACATTGTTCTGGTTTTAAATTTTGACTGAGTTTATCGAGACTGCTGGCCATGAAACGAAAACTGTCGAGGAAGCGTAATTTTAAAAATACCTGTCGTTGTTTACCATCTCTGTTCTCGATGTTATCCACCAAAACATGTTTAGTAAAGGAGATATACTTTTCCTTGTTTTGGGGGATAACATCCAACTTTTCTTCGTTGGAAGCCAATTCCTTAACAAACAGGTGGGAGTCAAAGTTGGACATGTTATGGAAAAAGATGGGTATAAATTGAGGGATTTTGTAATTCAGGTTGCATACAGAGTGCGCGGGACCTCGATAGGAGCCGTCTGTATGATTATGTTCGTGCACACGATCGTTTAACGCTACATCAAATGGCTTTTCGCAAATATGACACACCCTAGCTTCTTGATGCTCCCTCTCTTGTTCCGCCGAAATAGGTGTCATTGGTACTACTTCCTTCATAAAGCGATTATAGATTGATTTACAATCAATCTCTAAGCGTTTTACGAATTCTTTGTGAGCATCCGGACCTCTATAACTTTGGTAAATCGAATGAGCATCGTCAAAGTCACATTTGATGTAGTAACCGAACGAGTACGGAACATGTTTGTGTGTTCTCACAGTGTATGACGTATCGGGATCCTGCGCATTTTCCTCTGTATCCAGGGGTTCAAGGATTGTCTCGAAATCGGCATAAACAACAAAAGGCACTTTTAATTTTTTTTCAAAGTTTGTAAATTTCAAAATATTCTCGGGAATCTCTTCACCATATTTATTTTTTTTTAAATTTGTCGTTGGGACTTTAGCTAAAACGTGCCCGCAATCGTGCTCCTGATGAGTCTTTAATTTTTGTTCTGAATAAAAATATGATAAACAACCATCACATAAATACTTAGCTTCCCTGCGTTTGGATAATTGACTTGAGATCAAGCGAGACATGTTTCTTACTAAGCAGTAATGACTATTTCCATAGTCATCACTGATTACTAACAAATTTACGTGTCGCTCCCTATTACGAGATTTTGTAAAGTATAAGGGACCCACGACTTCAATAATATTTTTACCATTGTCAAAAACCCTTTCAAGTCCATAGACATTAATAGAAATATTATTGAGTCGCTCAAACTTAGCGATGTCGATAAGTTTAATCGGAAATTCTATACCTGTAAAGTCCAGTTCGTTCTCAAAAGGCAGATAGTTCGCGACTCTCTCTGCATGTTGAGTCCAATGAAGTGGATGTAGGGCAGCTAGGACTGACCACATGAAACATTTTTGATCCGTGTTCTGGATGTTCAGAACAGCTTTCTTTGCTTCAATCTCCTTTGGCAGCGGGATGTAGGAAGATGGCTTTAGAGGCTGGATCTTGTTGATACCTAATTCTAAGTGGAGGAGTTGTTGGAGCGCCCACCCTGTAACAATAGAAATAGGTATTAGTAAGAAATATTGAAGTTTTAAAAAAATTTTGCAGTAGTTTTACACTTACCACTATCCTTTTCCATAAAGTCTGAATACTTCCGGTCTAGGATAGTGCTGAACTGCTCAAACAGCTCCTCCAAGTCCGTAGCTCCATTCACCAGCTGGTATTTGGTGTTGAAGGACTTCACCTCCTCTGACTCGTTCGACTGCAGGAGGAAGCGGCCGAAAAGCTCCAGACCGACCTTCAGCTGTTCATACTTTGCGCAGATGTCTCCCACCAACTTGACGAATTTTTGTTTTAGCTGTTGTAGATACTGCTTTACGTTGGTGGGATCCTGGCTTGAAGTCAGTCGGTACGTCGCAATTCGGCTTCTGAACGATGTTCTTATCAGCTCTACTCCTTCCTCCTCCTGCATCACGCAGCATTTCTCCCGATGTCCCAGGGTCCTTAGATGACCGCCCCATCGGTTCGCTGGGACATCTATCCGGCATGTTGTGCAATGCTGCGTGGCTGATGTAGATGGTTCTAGAGATAAGAAAAAATAATTAGTATCAAAGTTATCTAAAAACAATTCTAGTCTTAAAAGAAAATTTCAATTTTTAACTACTCACCATCTGTCGAAAGGAGTCTTGCTCTTTTCGCCATGGATGTCTGCGTGGTCTTCGCTGGTCTTTTGGGGGCCGGGTGCTTCTCCTTCTGGTGGCGAAGAAGAGCCCCCTCCGACTTGAAAATCCCACTGCAGACGTCGCAGATCTTGACTGCTAAGCGGCAATCTCCATGACGTTTGAGGTGATCCTTGCTGGTGAATGCACGGCTACAGAAGTTGCACACAAACATTTTCTGGAAAATAAAATATTTTGACTGAGGAAAATGTTTCCGAACCCTTGTTGGTATACTCCTACTATTATGTGACTCCGAGATGTGTGTGGAAACCGAACATACATCATCTTTCCCTACTCGCCGTTTGATAAATTTTTTCTTTCATTAAATTTCCAGTTTTTAGCCTAACTTCAAGCAAAATTAGCGTTTATACATACCCGATAGATAAATTATTTTTTAAAACACTATTACATGCATAGAGAATACTTCGTCAGGTTCTAGTTTAAAAGATTTCTTGTTTGGGTGTTACGTCCCTCTACTGCTAAGGTAAATTAATATTTTAAAAATAATATTTTAAAAATAATAAGTCCCTGCGTTTAAACAAAAAAGAAATAATGAAAAAATAAATGTTTTGAACACTGTCAGCGACTTTAAAATTTTTTCAAACAATATTACATGTATGAAGACTACGAGTGCTTTGTTAGGTTCTAGTTTAAAAGATTTATTGTTTGGAAGCTATGTCACTCTACTGCTAAGGTAACATATTTTAAAAAATATTTTAAAAATACTCAAAGTCACTACGTTTAAACAGCAAACAACTAATGAAAAAAGAAATATTTTGAACACTGTCAGCGACTTTTAATTCTAAAAAGTATGTTTGATCTTAATCTATATAGTTTAAAAAATAAAAAAGGGTTTAAGACCAACCTCCTTTTCTCTCCCTCGATCCCGATTCCCAATATTACTGTAAATAATTGAAGATTTCCATGCTGTTACTTAAACGCGAATTTAAAATCATAATTTTGTGTAATACGGTTGTAAGACAGGCACATCGACAGACTATTTTTGATTTTCCCTGGCAAAGCGGCACTAGGTTGTAAGACAAACACATCGACAGACTATTTTTGATTTTCCCTGACAAAACGGCACTACTATTCTTGTAACTATTCGATATTTCATTTTTGTTAATACGTGCAGACTACAAAACTTTAAGCTAATATCAATCGGTACTTACCCAAAAATTTCAGACTACACTTTCTTCACACAAAAAAACAAAGAACAAAGAACACTCCGACTGGCTGGCAACGAACTTAACGTGCACACTAGGAGATTCAGACGCCAACTGTGCTTTGCAAATTACCTCTTTCTCCCTTTTATGCTTTTCCTTATCAACCGGAAACTGACGGGTCCTAACAAGTTAACGACGCAGTTTGCTGCTTCAAATAAAGTTAATAATTTCTAATTGTGTGTTTTATTTATCAGTACAATACTAATATTTTGCAATTCTTTCTGTTGTTCGCACGTTCGAGCTCACCTTATCACCGGAAATGTTAACCGCAACTTCCTGTGTTGCACGCGGCACTACTACATATTATTATTCACTTAAATAATATTAATACATTCTATTTCTTCAAAAATTTTAAAATCTTAATTTTTACCGATCGGTTCTACGTACATATTTGCTTCTATCTAAACTCACATACCGACTGTTATTTTACAAGTAAATAACTTTTTCAACTAATTACTATTCTCCTGATAAGGACGGAAGTTGCGAAGGCTGACGGCTTCCACCGTCCTTATCGCTGTATACTCATTTCTATTGCCACTAAACGACATGTAAATACGTTTTGATTTCCTTGCAAACAATTTCAAATTAAATCATTAATTTTCTTTAATTGCTAATGCCCTTACCTCTCGGAATTAAGAAACCCGAATAGCGCTATTACTTTATTTAAATTTTTCTCTTTTCTTTGATATCCATCATGACTTTTATCATATTCGACCCCCTTATCATCAACCGGAAGTGCTACCGTCGACTGTTTAAACAGGGGTGTTTAAACAACCCTGTTTAAACAGAGGCGTTTTTAACAGGGAAGTTTCAATAGGGCTGTTTAACAGGGCTGTATAAACAGGGGTGTTTAAACAGCCCCAGTTTAAACATTGGTGATTTTAGCGTGGGTTGTTTAGTTGTTATTAACTTAAATAATATTCCTAAATTATATATATTTCATCGAAAATTTAGTATACAGGGTGATGTAAAAATTTTGAGATCTAATTTTTTACTAGTTCCGATGATCTAATACCTATTTTTCTATTACCAAATCCCCTAATATTCATAACTTATATAATTAATCCAAAATTTACTATACAGGGTGATGTAAAAATTTTGAAATCTAATTTTTTCCTCAAAGTCGAGATTTTTGAAAACTAATTTGACAAATCGAAAGATCTGCTCCGTCACTATCCCCCATGCGAATTTCGGCTCTCCACCATCAGCCGTTAGGCCGCTAATCGCAAAAAACTATATCTCCGGAACCCTAAGGCCGATCGACGCCATTCTTTTTTTAAACGTCTTCGGACACCGCCCTGAATACGTGACGTATCTTAAATTTTTATTCTGACGTTTAACACGTGACTGGTGACAGTTGACAGGTCTTCAATGACAGGTGACAGCCGCCATACTTTTACACATGTCTTATGACGTCATTTTGAACACGTGACCTACGTTAAATTTTAATTTTGGCGTTTCAAAAGTGACAGGTGACAGTTGACAGATCTTAAATGACAGGTGACAGCCGCCATACTTTTACGCATGTCTTCTGACGCCATTTTGAACACGTGACCTACGTTAAACTTTAATTTTGGCGTTTAATAAGTGACAGGTGACAGTTGACAGATCTTAAATGACAAGTGACAGCCGGCTAATTTTCTTCTTCTGTCTTATGACGTCATCCTTCACACGTGACGTATGTTCAATTTTAATTTTGACATTTGACAAGTGACAGGTGACAGTTGACAGGTGACATTTGACATTTGACAGCTGATATTTATATCGCTCACGTAAGCTCCACTGACGTAGACTTCGATGACGTACTTGAAATTTCCACATGCGCAAAGGTGGCCGAGCTATGACGTCATAGATCACAAGATAAGATCCACCCGGGTGGCGGGTGGGGGTCAGTCCCTCTTCTTGTACTACTGACGGCCCCCCAATAATATCGCTTTCGTCGTCCGCGCGGCCGTCGACGCTGCCTGTCTCGGGCCACTGTGGAAATACACTTGAACCGCTCCGTGAAATATACTCTTTCAAAACATTTGGGTTGGACAAAAAAAACTAATTATATTACCTAATATGCGCATTGTATTTGCATAAACTTTTGTTTACATTTCAGTGTTAAAAGAATCAACAAATAAGAAATTTTACAGTTGGGTCCGCCCTCTCTGATGTATGTTGTAAACTGTTGTAATTATCAAGTAAAGGCTACATCAATTTAACTATTGTAAAGTAAAACTAGTTACGCCCCTGTGAAGTAAGTAGTGAACAGGGTCCTAAGAGACGATGTATATTGTATAGGATACTAAACTAGGCACATTATTAAAAAACATTCCTTAATTATAAAAGTGTATTGTGCTTTTGGTATCACTTGTTGACCCACCTGTAAAAAAACTTACGGGCTGCGCCGGATGGGTATGAAAAATAGCCCTAGCGGTCTGCCCTTAACTTTTTTGCAAAAAGTTAAAGTTAATGTTAATTAAAATAATTTCGTGATTTTTGGTAAACACGCATAAAATGACGTCCTAGAAACACATACATATAGGGGTAAAATAATTTTTGTGTGAAAAATAGCCTTTATTTAAACTTTAAAAAAATATTGCTCTGAAGTGCATATAGTTATTAAAATAATTAGCAGTTTTGTTGATTTTATTTTGTAATACTGACGACTGCGTTTCGTATCTGTGAGTTTTCTTGTTATTTGTAATTTTTGTACACAGAACATTATCAATGAGTCATTCCTTGGACAATAAAGCATAATATTTTAAATCGTAAAAAAAATTTGAATTGAATAAGGAGAGCTAGAAAATAATTTAGCACAGACAAACAAAGCACAGATATTATCAAAAGCAATATGCCACCGCTTTTACTCCGAGCGACCGATGAAAATATATTTTCATGATCCTAACAAAGGAAATCAAAAACCTATAATGTATTTAAAGTAAATGTAAAAGGGTGTAACATGTTTTAAAAAATAATCGTTAAAAAATTTAATGTTATTAGGTCTCTTCGTTTGTATTGCACGAAACTGCGCAACTCTATACTTTTACTAGAAAAAATCAGTGCTGGTTAGTGCAGGTTCGTGCAAGACAAATGAACAAACCTATCATGTATTTATTTTAAATTGTTTTTAATAATTTTTGGTTATTTTACTATAATTGACACTTCTATAAAATTAACTGTTGGCCACAGTACCCCAGATCTGGGACAGTACCTAACTATAATAATAAATACTAAACCGTCTCGGCTATAGGTACGGAAAATACCGCAGTAAACGTGACAACGTGGCACTGCATGAAGTCGAAGCGCGTGCTTCTGACGTAACAAATTTCGGAATTTGTTCGGTTCTGTTAAAGTTCGTTCTGTCAAATTATCATTCTGCTTTTGTTGGGTTCTGCAAAAGTTTGGTGATGTGGATGTTCTTTCTGCGTAAAATTCAATCTGTCTGTGTTATTTCTGCTATTGTTCAGTTATGTTAAAGTTAATTCTGTTATTGTTTTTTCTATAAATGTAAATTATGAAAAACTTACATTCTGATAAAGTATAGTTCTGCCAATGTTATTCTGCATTTTGTTCTTTTTGGTGTTTGCTCTTTCTGTAATAGTATGCCCTTCCCCTTTCGTATGTTGCTCCAAAACTTTTGGTTGCTAACATAATAAGTAAAATAACGTCAATGGGAGGACACCCAGGCCAGAATCAAAAAAAATAGATACTTTATTTTATTTGTCATTTTACAGTCTTGTGTTTTGCACTAGCGAAAGAATTAAAGCTTTTACATTTACCGATATATATTAAATATATCGACCGAAGAAAATTCCCTATTTTCTATATATTTACAGAAAAACCTCCTTATATTATCGTACAGAGGTGCACCTGTACTGTCGAAGAAATTCGACGTTATTTCACTTATTATGTTAACAACCAAAAGTTTTGGAGCAACATACGTAAAAGTAGTTTGGCGCGAGCCACTACATCCTACCCATTCATTTCGAACGTTTTGGATATAAGGTCTCTTGTTGATTCTGGTCACAGTGTGGTCTGTACTAGCATCTTACCGGTGCCGGGAACTTCGATCCCGGAAATGTCCCGAATCCGAAGTTAAAAGCTGTATCATACGACATGTCTTGTTATTTCGTGCGGCGTGCCTCGTGCCTCTTATCGCGAGTCGTAACTTAGTTCACTATCCTTTCTAACCTAAACCTACCTTTTTGTCAGGACATTGTGTTGTATTTTAATGTAATTTTTTGCGTTTTTACATGTTTTTTATGTAATATAATTATTATAATAGCTTACCTAAAATAAAATATCAGTGCCCCGAATGTCAAACAAGTTATAGTACAATTTCCAATTTAGGAAAACGCGAGAAAATTTCACACTCAAACGATGTAAGAAAATTGGTGCCTTTACGATATAAAAGTTCTCCTAATTGTAATATTCGATGCAGCATTTGTAGTAAAACCTTTATTCACAAAAAATCTAAGAAACCATGAATTCTTTCTAATAAACGATATTATGTCATTAACAGAATAACAGGTATTAAAAAACTCCTAATTATAGAGCGCCAACGGCGCTCTATATAACGCCCCGTCACTCAGAAAAATGTCCGTGTGTTGTAGTAATCGTGTTTTTCGACAATCTCAATTTTTTTTCTCCGAGATGGTTGCAGGTGGAACGTTCAAATTTTCAGGGTTAATAGAGGGATAGGGCGACTAGCTTCGATAAAAAATTCAGTTATACAGGGTGTTCCGTTTCGGAGTTATAAAACGTCAAAGTCGAAATTTTTGCGATTTACGTTGAAATCGGGTACAGGTCGCAAAACTTAATTAAATCGATTTAAATTTTCAGAGGTGGTGGAGGACCGGGAGCTTCAGAACCCTATTGAAACTGGCGGTATTCGGAAAATGGGAAGTAATTTTTTTGAATTTTTTTATGTCGAAAAATGCCCATTGCAGAGCCATTTTTGGCGCTTAATAAGTCGAAGCCGGAACATCGGACAGAAAAATGTATTTGAACATAAAACTAAAAAATCTCAAATACTTTCTTTTTGCAATACATTTACCTATACCTAAAACGACTGGAAATTGGAAAAATTTGGGAAAAACTGGAAATTAAGGTTTTTCATGCAAATTTTTGACGGTTGTAAATTTTTTTCGGGGTCAAAATGGATCCAAATCGAAATCCCATGTACCTTATCGGAAAGACCTCGCCGAACTACGTTACAAACATATTTTTTGGTTCCCTTATTCTTAATAGGAAAGGAGCAATCGATAATTAAATTTCTGTTTTTAAACATTTTTTTTTTCATGACATCTCTACATTCGAATCACTCTGTATCTTTTCCTATCTAATTTCTTCCAACTTTTTCAACGCTATCCCATGGGGATATAATCAGGCTTTAGAATGAATCCCGAACGGGTGATCCAGGACAGCATTTAGGGGGTAAAAACACATTTTTTCTGTTTTTTTTCCATCAAAATTCATCTTTAAATGGCATTATTATGTATTATTTCTCTTATTTAACAGCTCTTTTTTGGTTTATTTTATTCCCTCATCATCTGAGAATACTGCTAACTAATTAAAATTCCATATTTTTTCGTTAAAGTTATAAATAAATACCTTTTTTGCATCGGTGCAGGAAAAATTTTAAAAAGTGCATATATTAAAAGCCGTGCCTTGACAAAACAAATGAAACTGACCCTCTTTACATCGAAATTAAAATATGACCTGTCAAAATGTCATGAAAATAACAGTTTTTGTAGCGATATTGGAAGCTTCCTGGACCGATTTCGGCTTGAAATATACATGCCAAAGGTAAAACGGACTTTATATTTTTAGTTACAATACATTTCATTGGACGATTTAAGCATTAAATAAGAATTTTTTAAATTTTTCTCAGACCATGCAAATGCATGTCAAAATCAGTTTCATACGGAGAAATGTATTAAAATATGAAGGGTCGAAATGTCGCACAAATGTCAGTTTTCGTTGCGAGATTTTAGGGTTTCTGAACCGTTTTCGACTTGAAAAATACTGGGCAATGCCTCTATAGACCTTCCCGTGTGGATTTCGGAACATATAATTTGAAGAATTAGTCATTAAATACCAATTTTAACAATTTTTCGATGACGCGGCGAAGCATCATAGAAAGGCTATTCCATGAGGTAGTATACGGGGTAAATCATAATGACGGGTCTGATTTAAATTTTGCTTAGATTTGTTATTAATTGAGAACGGATTATTCGATTGAAAAGAGTGATGTGGCAATCGAAAGGGGAGGAAGTAAGCTATTTTATTTGAAAATAATTTCGACATTTCGTTGGCATGACGACGAAAAATTTGCTATTTCCGATATTTATTGAGTTAGAGAGCTGAAATTTGATATATGGGAAGAATTCGGTCAATCATTCAAAATTATATGTGTAAATTTTGATTCGCATGGTTTCTATAGCAACGATTAAGGATAAAGTTGACAATTTCTAACTCACGTACGGCTGATCTGATTGAAACGAGTGAGGTGGCAATCGAAAGGGAACGAAGTAAGCTACTTTTTTATGTGAAAATAATTTTGACATTTCGTTGCCATGACGACGAACAGTTTGCTATTTCCATTATTTATTGAGTTTTAGAGTTGAAATTTGATATCTGGGTAGAATTCGGTCAATCATTCAAAAATATTTTTATAAATTTTGATTCCGATGATTACCATAGCAACGATTGAGCATAAAGTTGATCATTTTTAACTCGCGAACGGCTTATCTGATTGAAACCAGTAAAGTGGCGATCGAAATGTTAGAAAGTACACTACTTTTTTATGTGAAAATAATTTCGACATTTCGTTGCCGGGACGATGAACAATTTGCTATTTTCGTTATTTATTGAGTTGGAAAGTTGAAAACTGATATCTCGGAAGAATTCGGTCACTCATTCAAAAATATATCTGGAAAAATCGATGCCCATGGTTGGCATAGCAACGATTAAGGATAAAGTTGACAATTTATAACTCGCGGACGCCTTCTGCGATTGGAACGAGTGAGGTGGCTATCGAAAGGGATGGAAGTAAACTACTTTTTTATTTGAAAATAATTTCGATTTTTGGTAGTCATGACGACGATCAATTTGATTTCTCCGTTATTTATTGAGCTGCAGAGTAGAAATTTCGCATCTAAGTAGAATTCGGTCAATCATTGAAAAATATTTTTGCAATTTTCAATTTTAATGATTGCCATAGCAACGATTAGGGGTAAAGTTAACAACTTACAACTCGCGAACGGCTTCTTAGATTGAAAGAAGCGACGTTCATAATATGTATGCACAATTTTTTTCCATAGAGACATCAGTGGCGTGCCCGAAGGGCTCGCCACCAATCTTCATCCAGCTCGACCATTTCAGGAAGATGATGTTATCTAATGTATGGTTCAAAGCCGATCGAAAGATGCCAAGTTTAATTTAGTAGGGTTTCAGCGAAATCGTACATATTGTATTTATATGTAATATGTGTTTGTATGTATATAGCGATACGGTTACGAAGGGCGCTCTATTCTGCATCATCAGTCCGTAGGAGTGTGATATCTTCCTTAATACATGGCCTAGAAACACGAAACTTTCAGGGCATGACAATGATGATATTACCGACCTTATAGAGCCCCCTCGGGGGGCGATTAGGCGCTCTATGCACCCTAGTTATAGAGCGCCTTTCAGGCCGCTCTATATACCTAGCTGTGAGTCAGAAAATGTTCGTTGGTTGCCGTAGAATCCGCTATTTTCCCATTCTGAATTTTTTTTCTCGGAAACGGCTAGAGGTTGAGCACTCAAATTTTCTGGGTTAATAGAGGGATAGTTCGTCTAGCTTCGATAAAAAATTCAGTTATACAGGGTGTCGCGTTTCGGAGTTATTAAACGTCAAATTCGAAATTTCCGCGATTTCGTATGATATCGATTACAGGTCGCAAAAGTTAATTAAATCGATTTATATTTTCGGAGGTTGTATAGCACCGGGGCCTTCCGAACCCTATTGAAATTGGCGATATTCGGAAAATGGGAAGTAATTCTTTTGAATTTTTTTAGGTCGAAAAATGGCACTTGCAGACCCATATTCAATTCTACATTGCTCGAAAACGAAGCGTCGGACAGAAAAACGGATTTAAACATAAAACTAAAGAATCTCAAATACTTTCTTTTTGCAATACATTTATCTATACCTAAAACGACTGGAAATTGGAAAAATTTGGGAAAAACTGGAAATTACGTTTTTTCATGCAAATTTTTGACGGTTTTTATTTTGTTTCGGGGTGAAAATGGATTCAAATCGAAATCCCATGTGCCTTATCGGAAAGAGCTCGCCGAAATTCGTCATTTCCAAATTTTTTAGTTCCTTCATTCTTAATAGGAAAGGAGCAATCGATAATTAATTTTCGGTTTTTAACCATTTTTTTTCATGACATCTCTACATTTGAATTACTCTGTATCTTTTCCTATCTAATTTCTTCCAACTTTTTCAACGCTATCCAGTGGGGATATAATCAGGCTTTAAAATGAATCCCGAATGGGTGATCCAGGACCGAATTTAGGGGGTAAAAACACATTTTTTCTATTTTTTTCCATCAAAATTCATCTTCAAATGGCATTATTATGTATTATTTATCATATTTAACAGCTCTTTTTTGGTTTATTTTCTTCCGTCATCATCTGAGAACACTGTTAACTAATTAAAACTCCATATTTTTGCGTTAAAGTTATAAATAAAGAGCTTTGTTTCCATCGGTGCAGGAAAAATTTTACAAGGTACATATTCTAAATGGCTTGCCTTGGAGAAACAAATGAAACGGACTCTCTTTACATCGAAATTAAAATATGACCTGTCAAAATGTCATGAAAATACCAGATTTTGTAGCGTTATTGGAAGCTTCCTGAACCGATTTCTGCTTGAAATATACATGGCAAAGGTAAAACGGACTTTATATTTATAGTTACGGTACATTTCATTGGACGATTTAGGCATTAAATACCATTTTTTTTATTTTTCTGAGGCCATGCAAATGGATTTCAAAATCACTTTTATATGGAGAAATGTATTCAAATATGAAGTGTCAAAATGTCGCAAAAATGCCCGTTTTTCTTGCGAGATTTTAGGGTTTCTGAATCGTTTTCGGCATGCAAAATACCGGGCAATGCCTCTATAGGCATTCCCGTGTGAATTCCGGAACATATAATTTGAAGACTTACTCATTAAATACTAATTTTAACAATTTTTCGATGACGCGGCAAAGCATCAGATAAAGGTTATTCCATTAGGTACTATACGGGGTAAATCACAATGACTGATGATTTAAATTTTGCTTAGATTTGTTATTAATTGAGAACGGCTTATTCAATTGAAAAGAGTGATGTGGCAATCGAAAGGGATGGAAGTAAACTACTTTTTTATTTGAAAATAATTTCGATTTTTGGTAGTCATGACGACGATCAATTTGATTTCTCCGTTATTTATTGAGTTGCAGAGTAGAAATTTCGCGTCTAAGTAGAATTCGGTCAATCATGGAAAAATATTTTCGCAATTTTCAATTTTGATGATTGCCATAGCAACGATTAGGGGTAAAGTTAACAACTTACAAACCGCGAACGGCTTCTTAGATTGAAAGAAGCTACGTTCATAATATGTATGCACAATTTTTTTTCATTGAGACATCAGTGGCGTGCCCGAAGGGCTCGCCACCAATCTTCGTCCAGCTCGACCATTTCAGGAAGATGATGTTATCAAATGTATGGTTCCGAGCCGATCGAAAGATGACAAGCTTAATTTAGTAGGGTTTCAGCGAAATCGTATATAGTATATTTATATGTAATAGGTGTTTGTATGTATGTAGCGATACGGTTACGAGGGGCGCTCTATTCTGCATCATCAGTCCGTAGAAGTGTGATATCTTCCTTAATACATGGCCTAGAAACACGAAACTTTCAGGGCATGAAAATGATGATATTACCGACCTTATAGAGCCCCCTCGGGGGGCGATTAGGCGCTCTACATATGCTAGTTTATATACCTAGTAATTATTCTGTTTTTCTGCCTATAAATATTTAAGGAATAAAAATAAATACCTATTAAAGCACACAAAACGTTTTATATTAGGTTATAACTAATTAACCCCCTCCCTCCGACCCTCTTAGAGGAAAACAAGTCTTAATACTTACACACTCTTGTAAGAATAGGGTCGCCAACCCTCCCGGTTTAGGCGGGAGGCTCCCGATTTTCCAATAAATCTCCCGCTTCCCGACTAACATATTAAAACTCCCTCTTTTCCGTTTTTAACGACTCATCTCATTCTCGTAACATAATCACAATAAACATTGTGTTCAAGTTTAGCCCCAAACAAACGACAATAATAGTTCGGCAAAATTCGGGATTGAAGTTCGCGGCACCGACTAGACGCTAGTGTGGTCTCTTCGTCGGTCACTCTGGGTGTGAGCCGGCCGGATGAAGGTTAAGCGCCCAGAAATCGCGATAGCAGGAGGATATATATATATATATATATATATATATATATATATATATATATATATATATATATATATATATATATATATATATATATATATATATATATATGTATACATATATATATATATATATATATATATATATATATATATATATATGTATATATATATATATATATATATATATATATATATATATATATATATATATATATATATATATATATATATATATATAGGGTGTCCCAGGATAGGTGTTACGATAGGACAAATGGGTCAAAGAATTTTGAATTTGAAAATGGCATTTTGGGAACATGCCCCGCTTGGTCCAAAACTGAGGAATACAAAATTTCACTCGGATTGGTATTATACAGGGCGAGTTATAACTAAAAATATGAAAAATGGCCAAGAGTAAAGTACTCTTATTTGTCCAAATGGAACAAAAGCTTAGTAGAAATAGTTGTTCAGAAATGTAACTAAAATCATAATTTGAAATTACAGCTTTCTAGTCAATATTTTTATTTTTGTCAAATTTTTTGAAATGTAATAGTACATTTTCCACCACTATCGTATTCGGTTTTTTATTATACTTGGAAACTATGTTTTCTAACATGTAATATGTACATTTACCAGGTATAACCTAATAATGTATTGTAATACGATATTGGTGGAAAATGTACTATTACATTTCAAAAAATTTGACGAAAATAAAAATATTGATTAGAAAGCTCTAATTTCAAATTATAATATTAGTTTCATTTCTGAACAACTTTTTCTACTAAGCTTTTGTTCCATTTGAAAAAATAAGAGTACTTTACTCTTGGCCATTTTTCATATGTTTAGTTATAACTCGCCCTGTATAATACCAATTCGAGTGAAATTTTGTATTCCTCAGTTTTGGACCAAGCGGGGCATGTTCCCAAAATGCTATTTTCAAATTCAAATTTTTTTGACCCATATGTCCTATCGTAACACCTATCCTGGGACACCCTGTATATATATATATATATATATATATATATATATATATATATATATATATATATATATATATATGTATGTTACCGGTCAAACCCGATTTCAGGATAAACTAGTTTTTCCTAGGCCAAACCAGTCTATCCGAAAAGCGATATTATGAACTAGTTTGTCCTGAAACCAATGTAGGGTTGCTAGGAAAAACTGATTTGTCCTAGCCTATACAAGTTCTAACTGCGATTTTACTTTATTTTGTAGGATTAACTAGTTTAACCTAGTTAAAAACAGGCTTAGGTCGTGTTTTTCCTAGGACGTTTGACGGGTTTGCTCAGTATTATTAGTCGATCAGTTTTTGTCTTTAATGATATAGCAAAAAATATTATTATGTTATAATTAAACACAAAAACTGATTAACTAATACTGAGCAAACCCTAGGGCCTGCTGGTTTATCCTAAAAAGTACCAGGCAAAACCTAAAAAGTCCTAGGAAAAACGCAAACGTCCTAAAACAACGATAGAAAGTTTTAATATTTCCTAGGCCAAACTAGTCTATCCTGAAATCGGGTAGGACAAACTAGTTCATCCTATCGCTCTTCGGATAGACTGGTTTGGCCTAGGAAAATCTAGTTTCTCCTGAAATCGGGTTTGGCCGGTAACATATGTATATATATATATATATATATATATATATATATATATATATATATATATATATATATGTTCATGTTCATTTGTACCTGTGATATCAGGTCATTGAACCACCAAGGATGATATTCCGTGGACAACACGTTGGCGTAGTGTGAGAATAGTATTTTCAATATCGTTCCCAACGGACAAACCCAGAATCAATCGTGTAATTCAATGCCGGTAGGGGTATTAGCCCTCGGAGTAGTTGTTTCGGTTGGTTCGACCATTTAACACCTGCTCGACACAGAGCAATTTGCTCTGTGTCGAGCAGGTGTCCCCGGCCTGAATGAGATCTAACAGTATCGAAACCGGTCGTCGGGGTGGCTCTGTTCATTTGTACCTGTGATATCAGGTCATTGAACCACCAAGGATGATATTCCTTGGACAACACGTTGGCGTAGTGTGAGAATGGTATTTTCAATATATATATATATATATATATATATATATATATATATATATATATATATATATATATATATATATATATATATATATATATATATATATAGAAGCGGTGGGTAGTCTTGGCTGACTAGTTGATAAACAAGAGTATATTTTGGGGTAACAGCCAGAGGTATTAGGGCTCAATGAATAAAAAGAACTCTTATTTACTACGCTAAGCTTTCGGAAGCATTTATTCCTTTTTCAAAGCTACAAATATGGAGTACATTAGATATATTATGTCTAATAACATTATTATTTATTATTACCTGGGTGTAAGTGAGTTTCAATAAAATGAAAAAAAAACACTCATCTTCACAGTAATCTTAATGCAGGAATTATTGACTAACTTGTGCAATGATACTACAAAATCTTGTTGAAAAATTTCAAAGTGACAATTGTCAATTGTCATAAGATTCTGTTGAGAAGGAGAGTTTTTACAATGGTGAATTATTTAAATATTACAGGTTGCTAATTAAAAGTAGTAGATAGGATGCAGTGTGTGTTTATGGTGAGATAATTGTTACTTATTACATAATTTAGTATACATTTTAAAAGAGGAGAAATGATAAAAATAATATTGAATTTTTATATGTATAATGGTTGTGTACCAGGAGAAATGAAATTGTGCATATTGTTATTCAACATCTGTAATACTAAGAGAGTTATTAGGATTTTGTTTTATCTTTATTTTTGTTAAGTGTATTTGTTTGAGTATATATCTCTGTCATTTCGAGAAAGATTCTTTTTTTAGTATTTTTTTCTTGGTGTAATATTTTTGTAGATTCAAACGCAGGGATGTGTCCTGTATCGATATTATGTTCAGCCAATGCACAAGAACGTTTTCCTAGTCTACAATCACTTTTATGAGATGTAATCCTGTCTTTAAGGACCCTAGAGCTTTGACCTATATACAATTTTTCACATTCGGAACAAGGAATACTATATACTACAGCTGCCTTCTTCAAGGATTCGTCTGTGTCTTTTATTTTTGAAAAAAGAGTTCCTATATTTTTTTGAAATTTTTGGGTTATCTTGATGAAAGGTTCGTATTTAAAAACTTTTGTGATTTTATTAGTTATTGATTGAATTGCAGGTACAGAGAAATAATATGTTGGTTGGTTGTTTGTTAAAAAGGCACTGATTTCAGGAGTACCAATCTGGATATTATTCCTTTGTAGGATGGGTGTAATAGATGTGTTAAAAATAAGTTTTTTTAATAGACGTTCTGGATAAGAGTTCTTCAAAAGAATATTGTAAAGTAAATTCAGGTTTTTCTGTCTTAAAGTAGGGTGGCTGATTCTGACAATCCTTGATTTGAACCCCAACACAAGATTAATTTTCATCTTTTCTGTGTGATAAGAGTTATAATTGATGTATCAACCACAATCCCAATATACAATTCACGATTGAAAATGAAACCACCATGAGTGTACCTTTTTTGGACACCAAACTGATAAGAGCAAATGATAACAAAATCATACTTGACTGGTACATAAAACCCACCAGTTCAGGTAGATACATCAATTATAACTCTTATCACACAGAAAAGATGAAAATTAATCTTGTGTTGGGGTTGAAATCAAGGATTGTCAGAATCAGCCACCCTACTTTAAGACAGAAAAACCTGAATTTACTTTACAATATTCTTTTGGAGAACTCTTATCCAGAACGTCTATTAAAGAAACTTATTTGTAACACATCTATTACACCCATCCTACAAAGGAATAATATCCAGATTGGTACTCCTGAAATCAGTGGCTTTTTAACAAACAACCAACCAACATATTATTTCTCTGTACCTGCAATTCAATCAATAACTAATAAAATCACAAAAATTTTTAAATACGAACCTTTCATTAAGATAACCCAAAAATTTCAAAAAAATATAGGAACTCTTTTTTCAAAAGTAAAAGACACAGACGAAGCCTTGAAGAAGGCAGCTGTGTATATAGTATTCCTTGTTCCGAATGTGAAAAATTGTATATAGGTCAAAGCTCTAGGGTCCTTAAAGACAGGATTACATCTCATAAAAGTGATTGTAGACTAGGAAAACGTTCTTGTGCATTGGCTGAACATAATATCGATACAGGACACATCCCTGCGTTTGAATCTACAAAAATATTACACCAAGAAAAAAATACTAATAAAAGAATCTTTCTCGAAATGACAGAGATATATACTCAAACAAATACACTTAACAAAAATAAAGATGTGACAGATCTTAGCATAATTTATGCAAATTTAATAACTTTAAAAAAACAAAATCCTAATAACTCTCTTAGTATTACAGATATTGAATAACAATATGCACAATTTCATTTCTCCTGGTACACAACCATTATACATATAAAAATTCAATATTATTTTTATCATTTTTCCTCTTTTAAAATGTATACTAAATTATGTAATAAATAACAATTATCTCACCATAAACACACACTGCAACCTATCTACTACTTTGAATTAGCAACCTGTAATATTTAAATAATCCACCATTGTAAAAAATTCTCCTTCTCAACAGAATCTTATGACAATTGACAATTGTCACTTTGAAGTTTTCAACAAGATTTTGTAGTATCATTGCACAATTTAGTCAATAATTCCTGCATTAAGATTACTGTGAAGATGAGTTGCTTTTTTTCATTTTATTGAAACTCACTTACACCCAAGTAATAATAAGTAATAATGTTATTAGTCATAATATATCTAATGTACTCCATATTTGTAGCTTTGAAAAAGGAATAAATGCTTCCGAAAGCTTAGCGTAGTAAATAAGAGTTCTTCTTATTCATTCAGCCCTAATACCTCTGGCTGTTACCCCAAAATATATTCTTGTTTATATATATATATAAAGAAGAAGGGTAGTCTTGACCGACTAGTTAAACAACAAAACTGGTTTGTCTTGGGGGTATCGGTCCTGGTGATGGCTTTTTTGAATAAAACGCTTTTTAGCTACGCCAAGCTTTTGATAATGTTTATTATCTTCATCAGGGCTACAATATCAAACCCAACCTGGCTTATATTTAATAGTAAAGAAAACAGAAGAAATAGAATAATTAATGGATGACGTCTACATAACTAAATTACTTACTTACTGCTAGTGCATTTCTTTCTTAAGATAGTTTCCACAAGAAACAGTCATTATATTATTACAATAATTAGTATTTACATTCTTTTAATAATTTTCTGGCCTATTTACGTGGATGGTAAAAATGATTTGATCCCGAAATGATAGTGAAGGAATTTGTCGGAGTTTTTTTCAGTTTTTCTGAATTTTCTTATTAGTTAAGCTATGATTTATTCGGTGTTGGTTAACATTCTACTAACTTAGCCGTAACCTTAATGATTATTTAATTATGTAAGACATTGGTAAACAAACTTTTTCGGATTGTTAAATTGTCACCTGATGTCATTTACAAAGAAAGGAGGTATTATGAAAGTGAACTGCAGAAGGGCTGGTTTAGTTAAATAGATAGATCAGCACTTTCGTTGTTGGTAGTACTGTTTTTGTGGACATTTAAAGTTAATATATATATATATATATATATATATATATATATATATATATATATATATATATATATATATATATACATCACCCTATCATTTTTGCTTCCGAAAGGGGTCTAATCCCTATCATTTCTGCTACCGCTGCAAACTTGCTGCCGTATATCGGACGCAAGATTAACTTAGGCGTTTTTCTCGAACATGGCTATAAATTTTAAGTCCCACATTGTCGCAATGGCTGGTCCAAAGTACCATACCTTACGTAAAGAAATTGTTCTTTGACAGTTTAAAGCATAAACTAGTGGCGGGGAATAATAGCGGTACGAAATGGAAGTAAAAATGATCGAAAAATAAATGAAGACGTATAAATTTTAGTTGTAAAAATTTCCGATAGAGGCGCAAAATTATACATGCGTATATTAAAAGTTTTACTGGTCGGTGGATTTTGCTACCAGAAACTTGGCAACGCTAAAGTATGATAAAATTGTATTTAAATATTAGTTCTATAATTATGAAGTGTCCGTGACGCAGTGAACAGCATTTTCGCTAAGCGGTGTGCTTTTTAACCGTCTTCTCAAGAGGAGGTTATCAATTATTCGGCCCGCATGTGAGATTCTTTATATGTTCACGCATAATTCTTCAACAGACTTCTTCAACTTGGTTTGTCGATGAGTTTTTCCGAATGGTCTCGTTTTAAGTTTTTTTTTGCTGAAGTTATGTGTTTTTTTTTTCATTAAAAAAATATACAGCATGTCTTCGAAATGGAAAAAAATTTATTATTGATTTTACGAAAAAAGTGCCTGTTTATAAAAAGTTCCGCATCGTGAGAAAATAGCATTGCTATTCAAAAATTTGATCTAGTACATACAGGGTGGCTCAAAAATAAAAAAGTCCTGATCTACGTGACGCTAAGAAGACAAAATCGTTATTTCAAGGTAAACTGCCACTGCAAATGTACAATTCAATAATATGTTTTTTCATTAAAAAAATATACAGTATGTCTTCAAAATGGAAAAAATTTTGTTATTGATTTTACGAAAAAAGTGTCTGATTATAAAAAGTTCTGCATCGTAAAAAAACAGCATTGCCATTCAAAAATTTGATACGTACAGGGTGGCTCAAAAATGACAGTCATAATCCACGTGAAGCTAAAAAGACAAAATCGTTATTTAAAGGAAAACTGCCACTACAAATGTACAATTCAATAATGTGTTTTTTTTCATTAAAAAAATATACAGCATGTCTTCGAAATGGAAAAAAATTATTATTGATTTTACGAAAAAAGTGTCTGTTTATAAAAGGTTCTGCATCGTGAGAAAATACCCATTGCCATTCAAAAATTTCATCTAGTACATACAGGGTGGCTCAAAAATAAAAAAGTCGTGATCCACATGAAGCTAAGAAGACAAAATCGTTACTTAAAGGTAAACTTCCACTGCAAATGTACAATTCAATAATATGTTTTTTCATTAAAAAAATATACAGTACGTCTTCAAAATGGAAAAAATTTTATTATTGATTTTACGAAAAAAGTGTCTGATTATAAAAAGTTCTGCATCGTAAAAAACAGCATTGCCATTCAAAAATTTGATCTAGTAGGTACTTACAGGGTGGCTCAAAAATGAAATATTCATAATCCAAGTGAAGCTAAAAAGACAAAATCGTGATTTAAAGGAAAACTGCCACTGCAAATGTACAATTCAATAATATTTTTTTCATTAAAAAATGTACAGCATGTCTTCAAAATGGAAAAAAATATATTATTTATTTTACGAAAGAAGTGTCTGCTTATAAAAAGTTTTGCATCGTAAAAAAACAGCATTGCGATTCAAAAATTTGATCTAGTATGTACAGGGTGGCTCAAAAATGACAGTCATAACCCACGTCAAGCTAAAAAGACAAAATCATTATTTAAAGGAAAACTGCCACTGCATATGTACAATTCAATAATATGGTTTTTTCTCCTTAAAAAAATATACAGCATGTCTTCGAAATGGAAAAAAATATTATTGATTTTACGAAAAAAGTGTCTCTTTGTAAAAAATTCTGCATCGTTAGAAAATAGCATTGCTATTCAAAAATTTGATCTCGTATAAACAGGGTGACCCAAAAATAAAAAGTCCTAATCCATGTGAAGTTAAGAAGACAAAATCGTTATTTAAAGGTAAACTGCCACTGCAAATGTACAATTCAATATGTTTTTTCATTAAAAAAATATACAGTATGTCTTCAAAATGGAAAAAATTTTGTTATTAATTTTACGAAAAAAGTGTCTGATTATAAAAAGTTCTGCATCGTAAAAAAACAGCATTGCCATTCAAAAATTTGATACGTACAAGGTGGCTCAAAAATGACAGTCATAATCCACGTGAAGCTAAAAAGACAAAATCGTTATTTAAAGGAAAACTGCCACGACAAATGTACAATTCAATAATGTGTTTTTTTTCATTAAAAAAATATACAGCATGTCTTCGAAATGGAACAAAATTATTATTGATTTTACGAAAAAAGTGTCTGTTTATAAAAGGTTCTGCATCGTGAGAAAATACCATTGCCATTCAAAAATTTGATCTAGTACATACAGGGTGGCTCAAAAATAAAAGAGTCCTGATCCACATGAAGCTAAGAAGACAAAATCGTTACTTAAAGGTAAACTGCCACTGCAAATGTACAATTCAATATGTTTTTTCATTAAAAAAAAATACAGTACGTCTTCAAAATGGAAAAAATTTTATTATTGATTTTACGAAAAAAGCGTCTGATTATAAAAAGTTCTGCATCGTAAAAAACAGCATTGCCATTCAAAAATTTGATCTAGTATGTACAGGGTGGCTCAAAAATGAAATATTCATAATCCAAGTGAAGCTAAAAAGACAAAATCGTGATTTAAAGGAAAACTGCCACTGCAAATGTACAATTCAACAATATTTTTTTCATTAAAAAATGTACAGCATGTCTTCAAAATGGAAAAAAAATATTTATTTTACGAAAGAAGTGTCTGTTTATAAAAAGTTCTGCATCGTAAAAAAACAGCATTGCGATTCAAAAATTTGATCTAGTATGTACAGGGTGGCTCAAAAATGACAGTCATAATCCACGTGAAGCTAAAAAGGCAAAATCATTATTTAAAGGAAAACTGCCACTGCATATGTACAATTCAATAATATGTTTTTTTCTTCTTAAAACAATATACAGCATGTCTTCGAAATGGAAAAAAAATATTATTGATTTTACGAAAAAAGTGTCTCTTTATAAAAAATTCTGCATCGTTAGAAAATAGCATTGCTATTCAAAAATTTGATCTCGTATAAACAGGGTGACTCAAAAATAAAAAGTCCTAATCCATGTGAAGTTAAGAAGACAAAATCGTTATTTAAAGGTAAACTGCCACTGCAAATGTACAATTCAATAATATGTATTTTTCATTCAAAAAATATACAGCATGTCTACGAAAAGGACAAATTTTTATTATTGATTTTACGAAAAAAGTGTCTGATTATAAAAAGTTCTGCATCGTAAAAAATAGCATTGCCATTCAAAAATTTGATCTAGTACGTACAGGGTGGCTCAACAATGAAATATTCATAATCCAAGTGAAGCTAAAAAGACAAAATCGTGATTTAAAGGAAAATTGCCACTGCAAATGTACAATTCAATAATATTTTTTTTCATTAAAAAATATACAGCATGTCTCCGAAATGGAAAAAATGTATTATTGATTTTAAGAATAAAGTACCTATCTGTTTATAAAAAGTTCTGCATCGTAAAAAACTAGCATTGCCATTCAAAAATTTGATCTAGTACGTACAGGGTGGCTCAAAAATGAAATAGTCATAATCCAAGTAAAGCTAAAAAGACAATGTCGTTATTTAAAGGAAAACTGCCACTGCGAATGTACAATTCAATATGTTTTTTTTTCATTAACAAATATACAGCATGTCTTCTGCATCGTGGGGAAATAGCATTGCTATTCAAAAATTTGATCTTGTATAAACAGGGTGGCTCAAAAATAAAAAAAGTCCTAATCCACGTGAAGCTAAGAAGACAAAATCGTTATTTAAAGGTAAACTGCCACTGTAAATGTACAATTCAATAATATGTTTTCTTCATTAAAAAATATACAACATATCTTCGAAATGGAAATTTTTTTATTATTGATTTAACGAAAAAAGTGTATCTTTATAAAAAGTTCTGCATCGTGAGAAAATAGTATTGCTATTCAAAAATTTGATCTTATACTTACCGGGTGGCTCAAAAATGAAAATGTCATAATCCACGTGAAACGATTTAGCTTTAAAAAATAATAAAGGGGAGGAGGTGAGAGGGGATAAAACCGGAGCGACTGAGAATTTTTTAAAAATGTTGACTAATATGTCATTTTCGGGGTTATTGAGGTCAGAATTTTTTTTTCTAGCAGGAGTTAAAAATTACCGTAGGGAGGGGGGGGGGCGAATAAAAAGGGGCAGCTGGGAATTTGTCCAAAAATGTTAACTAATGGGCCATTTTCGGGATTACTGAGGTCAGAAAATCTGACTTTGTGTAACAGATGCTAAATAAAATTTACAGAGAAGGGAGGGGAGAGGGGATAAAAGGGCGGCTGAGAATTTCTCCAAAAATGTTAGCTTAGTATTTTCAGAGTTATTGAGGTCAGAAAATCTAATTTTGTTGGAACTGATTTTTAAAAAATTAACGGGAGGGGGAGATATAAAGGAGCGAATGGGAATTTACCTAAAAATGTTAAGTAATAAGGCTGCCCACTTGAATGCCACACCAGGGGCGCCCTTGGAAAAAATATGCGTCCGGTGAGCGGGCGTCCTTAAGAAAAATACGCGCCTAGGGAGCGGAAGACCTAAGGAATAACACGCGTCGGGGGAGGGAGCGACCTTGAGGTAAATAAGCTTCTTTAAAACGGACGACCTTAGAAAAATACGCGTCTGAGGAGCGGGCGACCTTGGGGAAATACGCATCTAGGGAAGCGGACGACCTTGTAAAAATACGCGTCTGGGGAGCGGGCGATCTTGGGAAAAATACGCACCTGGGAAGTGGACGACCTTGATGAAAAGTCGCGTTTGAGGAACGGAGGACCCTGGGGAATAGACGCGTCTGGGGAACAAACGATCTTCGAAAAAAGTACGCGCTTAAGGAAAATACGCATCTAGGGAGCGGATGGCCATGGAAAGAATTACGCGTTTGGGAACCGGAGGACCTTAGAGAAATGGGCGCCTGGGAAACTGACGACCTTGGGAAAATACGCGTCTGGGGAGCGGACGCCCTTTAAGAAAATACGCATCTAGGTTCCGGACGACCTTGGAAAAGTACGCGTCTGGGGAACGGACGACTTTGGGGAAAAGGAGCTCATGGGAATTTCTTCAAAAATGTTAACTAATATGTTATTTTCGAGGTTATTGAGGTCAGAAAATCTAATTTTGTGTAATGGATGTCAAGAATAACGTGGGGAGTGGGGTGATATTAGGGCGCAACTGGGAACTTCTCCAAAAATGTTAACTAATCTGTCATTTACGGGGATATTTAGGTCAGAAATCTAATTTTGTTGAAACCTATATTTAAAAAATTAACGGCGGGGGGATAAAAAGGAGCGACTGAAAAAATGTTAACTAATTTGTCATTTTCGGTGTTATTACGGTCAAAAAATGTACTTTGGTCTAACATATTTAAAAAAATACAACGAGGGAGAATAAAAACAGGCAACTGATCATTTTTCAAAAAAAGTTATCTGATATATGATTTTCAAGGTTATTGAGGTCAGCAAATCTAATTTTGTTTAACGAATGTAAACAAAATTAACGGTGGGGCAGAGGGAACAAAAAGGCGCGGGGTTTGGAATTTCTCCAAAAATGTTAACTAATTTTGGGGGTTACTGAGAACAGAAAATCTAATTTTGTTGAAACTCATTTTTAAAAAAATAACGCCGGGGGGGGGGGGGGGGTAAAAAGGAGCAACTGGGAAATTATCTAAAAATGTTAATGTTGTTTTCGGGGTTATTGGGGTCAAAATATTTAATTTTGTCTAACATTTAAAAAAACTAACGGGGGGGGGGGTAAAAACGAGCGAATGGCAATTTCCCCAAAAATGTTAACTAATAAGTATGTCAATTGAGGTCAGAAAATCTAATTTTGTCTAACGAATGTGAAGAAAATGAACGGCACGGAACGGAATATTTCATAAGTTTTTAACGAAGACTTATTAACTATGACAGGAAAAAACCTGTCAAAACATACCTGATCAACTAGAAGATCCTAATTTAAACCATGCAGTACTAAATCTTAAACCTTCTTAGTGTATCTGAGAGTTAATGTTTAAACACGTGTTTTTTTTTTCAGTTTTCAATAAATCAACCCCTAAGGGGGTATTACGATGGTATTTAAAGTTTGTAATGGAGTAAAATTGTTATACCATGGAAGAAGTTGCGGGCGAAAGCTAGTTATTAAATAAAACAGCGATGCATGCCTGCATATCTTATTTGAATAGGTATACTGCAATTGCTGCAATACAAAATTATCGTTAAAGTGTCAAAAATCAATGGTGTTGTAAGTGGAATGTAAAGTAGAAATAGAACAGTTGTACTGTACAGGGTGTCCCATTTTCGGCACTTTTGCGGGGTATCTCCCTTATTTTTAAAGATAGAAGGTTGCGGTTTTCGCGACAGTGTGCTACTTTTTGATGAAACGAAAGATGGCATAAAAATATTTTTCATGGCACCCTTCGTTTTTGACATACAGGGCGAAATTGATTTTTTTCCATTTCCGGACCCCCCTCGCATTTCAGTTATCTTGTAACTTATAAAAAAAGTAAAAATGGATCCTATTAGATTTTTCTACGTAGAATCGAGTGTCGTGGTTAGATTTTCATCAGATGTGATATTTTTCGAGATATTAACCAAATAAATGTTTTTTTAAATGGAACACCCTGTATATTTCTTAACCATTAAGTTTCCCCTTTCGAGAGCATTTCAAAAATATATAACACTTTATAGTTATTTTTTATTTTTAGCCCTTAAATCGAACTATTTAATTTTAAACTTTAATTTTGCGTAGTTGGCCGTGTTTAACAAGTGGTTTAACGTCAATTCAGGAATTTAGATTTAAAAAAGAATCTGGTTAAATCCTGTATTTTCATTAATTTATTAAAATTGGTATTATTTTTTAAACTACAACACTACTTGTTATCTATATAGATATAGAAAATCCTAACCAGAACTAAAACTGCTTAGTTTTTAATAACTTGAAAATTAAATTAGTTGTCTTGAATTATTAATAGCAAATAAAAGTCAAATTTAAAAACAAAACATACAAAACTTTAGGTAACGAAAAGAGTTAGTCCATTTAATTGGTTCTAGCTCTTTTCGTTACCTAAAGTTTTGTATGTTTTGTTTTTAAATTTGACTTTTATTTGCTATTAATAATTCAAGACAACTAATTTAATCTTTAAGTGATTAAAAACTAAACAGTTTTAGTTCTGGATAGGATTTTCTATATATCTAGATAACAAGTAGTGTTGTAGGTTAAAAATAATACAAATTTTAATAAATTAATGAAAATACAGGTTTTAACCAGTTTCATTTTTAAATCTAAATACCTGAATTGACGTTAAACCAGTTGTTAAACACAGCCAACTACGCAAAATTAAAGTTTAAAATTAAATAGTTCGATTTAAGGGCTAAAAATAAAAAATAACTATAAAGTGTTATATATTTTTGAAAAGCTCTCGAAAGGGGAAACTTAATGGTTAAGAAATATACAGGGTGTTCCATTTAAAAAAACATGTATTTGGTTAATATCTCAAAAAATATCACATCTGATGAAAATCTAACCACGCCACTCGATTCTACGTAGAAAACTCTAATAGGATCCATTTTTACTTTTTTTATAAGTTACAAGATAACTGAAATGCGAGGGGGGTCCGAAAATGGGAAAGAATCAATTTCGCCCTGTATGTCAAAAACGAAGGGGGCCATGAAAAATATTTTTATGCCATCTTTCGTTTCATCAAAAAGTAGCACACTGTCGCGAAAACCGCGACCCTCTATCTTTAAAAATAAGGGAGATACCCCGCAAAAGTGCCGAAAATGGGACACCCTGTACAGGGTGTAAGTTAGGAACAATGAAATTTTATTTTCTATTAGATACAACAGCCGCGTAAAATTTTCTTTTCTTGTTGGAGCTTTAAAAGTTTTAGTACTTTTAATTTTAAGGCTTTTTTATTACAAAAAAATCTATACCATTTTATATTTGTTTCTAAAATATAACAAGTAATCGATTTGGGATATAGTTTGTACTAGCCCATTTTAAAGGTATAATATCAAGAAATAATCGCACTTTCTTATGGAAATTACCACTTCATTATAACTGGAGGTTATTAATTTTAATTTGACATTTCTACACATCCTAAATTTATCTTTTCACGGAATATTTTTGCATTTTTAAAAATCATTTCTAATTTTAGTAATTTCAACTTTTTACTTCTCTCGCTAGAAAAAAATCACTTCCCGGGATTTTTTCAGATCTTTACGTGTTGAGGTCCCTATATCAGATGGTCTCCCATTTTCGTCGGTTTGTCTGTCCGCCTGTCTGTCGGATTGTCTGTTGGAGCGAACGCTTAAAACTGCTTGACCAAAAAGAAAAGGAAAAATTTTGCATATGGACTACTTTTCAACCTGGCTTGGAACAGGCTGTATTTCCGGTGAAATATATACAGAGCACCTTCAAAATTAGTTTCTATTTTTTGTTGCTCAAACTCGAAAACGATTTATGTTACAGAAACTGTATTTTGTACATATAGTTGACATATAAATTGCAAAACTTTTTGAAGCTTAAGTTTAACAAAATGAGTAAGTTTTATAGACGTTTTAGATACGTTTCCTGTGTAACATTTTCACCTATTTCGATTGATGCGGTTTTTCGAAAAAATAAAACTTAAAAAGTTATTTAACAAAAACTACATTTTGGAATTTATTTGTTAAATAAAAAAACTAGCTCGCCAGTTACTGTGGTCGACATTTTACATTATCTTTGTAGTGTATTAAAAAGGTTTATTTCGGTTGGTAAATTTAACTGTACTTAACTGTTATTTAAATCGCTCTTTTCTTTATAAGTTGGCGAGAAAAATTAAAAAGAAACTAACAGTATAAAATTTGGTTGTCTTATCTTAACACTTGCCAATTTAAACCCTTAATTATATAAAGCTGAGCACTGAGCAATGAGCAAGACTTTAATTGCCAAATTACACCTGTCTTATCAATAGTGATTCCAGCCAAAAAGCATTAAGAAGAAACTTGCTTGTGTCTGTCGACATTAAATATATCTGTTTTAGTTTTATTAGGTGGATAATTTTTGTTGGACGCCTTGTCATATTTTGAGCTAATCTGGTGACTTAACCCAAATAAAATAAACGAAAGTTATAATAAAAATAGGTTTTTATTATAATTCGCAATCTTATTTCCAGGTTCCAGCAAAACAACTCAAAATAAACTTAAATCATGGAATGAGGTAAGGAGAGTCCATGGCTCAAAACTCCTTTTTATAGCGATCTCATATGTAAAGAATGCGGAGAACTCTTGGTAAAAAAGCGCCATTCTGTGATAGCAATGTGTACATGTCAGTAAATTAAAATAAAAATTGTCAGCCTTGATCTATCACCTATATATTAATTATCACTTTTACCAAAAGGAGGGCAAATGTCTGACACCGTTACTGTTATGAAAAATTGAAATTTGTCGACGGCTAAGCATTCCTAATTTCACATAAAAATAAACTAAAAATAATATTATATTCTATAAGCATGGAAAATACTTACAATATTGTTATTCATATTACTATTGTTATCAATCTTTTTATTCTTCAATAAATTTTACAAATTAAGAAATAAGCAGTAAAAATGTATATAATATTAATATTATTTAAACTTATATTTTCAACTTGCATTTTAGGTTAAAAAAATAAATTATAATTTAAAAATCTAAAAAAAACGCTTTTATGAGTAGCGCACTAAAAAGTTCAAAATAATTATTTTTCTTTTGTAGTTACCTAACAGTAAACCGTATAGTTTTTTAAACTATACCTAATTTATTTTTAACTTTTTAGTGCGCTACTCATAAAAGCGTGTTCTTTTAGTTTTTTAGTGAATTAGTTTTGGAACATACACGAGGTCTCAAAAATAAAATTAATTTTTTTATTACCGATTTTACAAAAAAAGTACCTATATCTTTATGAAAAGTTCTACATTGTAAAAGAAGCATGGTTATTCAAAAACTTGATGAAGGACAATACAGGGTGGCTCATAAAGCTGAAAGTCCCAATTTTAATTTAAATTTTTAGCCACCCTCTATGCCCTATAAAAATATTTAAACCATGCTCTTTTTTCACAATGTAGAATTTTTTATGAAGATATACTTTTTTTGTAACGGCGATTTTAAAAAATTAATTTTACTTTTGGGACCTCCTGTGTGTTCCAAACATATCATAAAAATAACTCTTGTATGTACATTTGCAGTGGCAGTTTACCTTTAAATAACGATTTTGCCTTTTTAGCTTCATGTGGATTATGACTTTTTCATTTTTGAACCACCCTGTACGTACTGGATCAAATTTCTGAATGGCAATGCTATTTTTTCACGATGCAGAACTTTTTATACAAATACACTTTTGTCGTAAAATCAATAATACATTTTCTTCCATTTCGAAGACATGCTGTATATTTTTTTAATGAAAAAAACATATTATTAAATTGTACATTTGCAGTGGCAGTGTACCTTTAAATAAAGATTTTGTCTTTTTAGCTTCACGTGGATTATGACTTTTTCATTTTTGAGCCACCCTGTACGTACTGGATCAAACTTATGAATGCCAATGCTATTTTTTCACGATGCAGAACTTTTTATAAAAATACACAATTTCGTAAAATCAATAATACATTTTTTCCATTTCGAAGACATGCTGTATATTTTTTAATGAAAAAAACATATTATTAAATTGTACATTTGCAGTGGCAGTGTAATTTCAAATAAAGATTTTGTCTTTTTAGCTTCACGTGGATTATGACTTTTTCATTTTTGAGCCACCCTGTACGTACCTACTGGATCAAATTTCTGAATGGCAATGCTATTTTTTCACGATGCAGAACTTTTTATAAAAATACGCTTTTTTCGTAAAATCAATAACAAAAATTTTTCCATTTCGAATACATACTGTATATATCTTTTAATGAAATGTCCCATTACAATGTTATAAGTCAAGCTAATAAAAGCATGTTAATAAAAGATCGATGGTTTTGTAATAGACTCATAGCACCTTGGTTATCTCATTCTGCTCTTGGCGTAAAGATTTACATGTCTTCATCATATTATGAGGAGACAATTAATTATACCTTTAAGTTATAAACAGCCCAGTCCCTCAAGCTGTTTCTGGTGACAGATTAGTCATACCTATCATTGGTTCAAAAGCGCTGTGTAATCTTTCCCACCTTTCGGACTTTTCAAAATTCTGGCAACAGGGCAGTAGTAAAAATGATAGAGAAGTGTCCAAATATTATACGGCTCGGAAGCAAATTGCGTCGACAAATGTACAAAATTATACGCCGGACGCAAATTTGATTATAATATGAAAGGAGTTGAAAATGCTGCATTATAAAATAAAAGGTATATTTTAGTTTTAAGAGATATTTAAAAGAAAAATTAGGAGCAATACAAAAAAAGGGAAAAAATCGATATACACTTGAAATACAAAGCCTAAAGCCTCTATTTCTAGGGGACGCAAAAATGATGGATTATGAAAAGACGCAGAAATGATGAAAGATGTATATATATATATATATATATATATATATATATATATATATATATATATATATATATATATATATATATATATATATATATATACAGGGTGGTGCAACCAAGATGGGGTGGATGATTGTAAGTAAACGTTGGGGAATTTCGAAAAAAAATGTATTTCATATTATCGATAGCCAAACACGCTATGTTTCAAAATTATAGCCATAATACAGGGTGGTCCGAAGAACTCGTGGCGAACCAAACTTGTATTTTTTTAAATGGGACACCCTGTATATAATTGTTCCAATTGATTCTCCTGTTCGTTACGATCATTTTGATATAGGGTTTATTGGGTCTAAAATTTATAGTAAGGGAATGGGCCGCGGTTAAAGTTGAAAAAATGCTCAGAGTTCGGCCATTTTTCATAAAAATTTGAAACAGGTATGGAAAAACCAAATATTCCATAAAACATTACATATCCTTGAACACATTAATCGCTTGCAATTTGTTTAAAATTATTCACTGTTATACAGGGCGGTCAAGTTTTGCAAATACGCCCTGGACTCATTTTTTTTAAATGGAACACCCTATATATTTTATTTTCATGTTAAAGATATCATTACTAGCTTTCAAAAAATACCATACATGATGCCTTTCTGACCAACAGTTTTTTAGTAAACTAGCCGTGAACGCAAGGTTTCTTCATTCTAATACGATTATACTGAATTGACGTTGTTTATTATTAAATATCTAATATTAGGAGGCCATGACACTATCATAAATGAAACAAAAGATTGACGAACTTGTCAAAGCTACTGCCGCATAATCCATTATTTACAAGTTAAGCGTAGGTGAGGTAAGAAAACTGAGACCCGAAACCTTTATTTACATGTTTATTAGAGATATTTCAAGAAACAGAACGTATTGTTTTTAGGTAATGTAAAGTAATTAATAAACCAGTTATAAACAACTTTTTGAGAAACGAGTTGCCAGTATTGCTTGAAGATTTACCTTTAATGGTAAGGGGATCCTTATGGTTTCAACATGATGGTGCGCCCCCGCATTACCATAGGAATGTAAGATATTTTGTCGCTAATTGGAAGACAGATCGTTGGATTGGGCGAGGTGAACCAGTTAAGTGGCCAGTCAGATCACCCGACTTAACACCACTAGATTTTTTCTAAAGAAGTCTATAAAGAGGTTCCAACCAAACCATATGAAGGCGAGAATAAGAAGCAGTTTTCGCAACATTTCAGAACAGACTTTGGGAAAGTGAAACTTTCACTTATGGATAGACTTTGGCTTCAGCAAAATGGTGGCTTAGTTGGATACCTTTTATGAGCTTTTTTAATTGTTTATATTAAATTAGGTTGACAAGTAAGTACATAACACATAACTAAATAATTTTAAAAGGTGTTCTGTTTTTGCTTGATTCATTTTCTTACACTATTAATAATACTGATAACTGATTATCTTTGTTTATAACTGGCTTATTAATTACTTTAAATTTCCTAAAAACAATATTTTCTATTTTTTGAAATATCTCTAATAAACATGTAAAGGTTTCGGGTCTCAGTTTTCTTACCTCACCTACGCTTAACTTGTAAATAATGGATTATGCGGCAGCAGCTTTGACAAGTTCGTCAATCTTTTGTTTCATTTATGATAGTGTCGTGGTCACCTAATATTAGATATTTAATAATAAACAACGTAAATTCAGTATATTCGTATTAGAATGAGAAACTTTGCTTTTACGGCTAGTTTACTAAAAAACTGTTGGTCAGAAAGGCATCATGTATGGTATTTTTTGAAAGCTAGTAATGTTATCTTTAACATGAAAATAAAATATATAGGGTGTTCCATTTAAAAAAAATGAGTCCAGCGCGTATTTGCAAAACTTGACCGCCCTGTATAACAGTGAATAATTTTAAACAAATTGCAAGCGATTAATGTATTCAAGGATATGTAACGTTTTATAGAATATTTGGTTTTTCCATACCTGTTTCAATGTTTTTTTTTTTAAAATGGCCGAACTGTGAGCATTTTTTCAACTTTAACCGCGTCCCATTCCCTTACTATAAATTTTAGACCCAATAAACCCTATATCAAAATGATCGCAACGAACAGGGCAATCAATTGGAACAATTATATACAGGGTGTCCCATTTAAAAAAATGCAAGTTTGGTTCGCCACGAGTTTTTCGGACCACCCTGTATTATGGCGATAATTTTAAAACATAGCGTGTTTGACTATCGATAATATCCAAAAAAAAGTTTTTCGAAATTCCTCACCGTTTACTCACAATCGTCCACCCCATCTTGGTTGCACCACCCTGTATATATATATATATATATATATATATATATATATATATATATATATATATATATATATATATATATATATATATATATATATGTTTGAACGTAGACTTTCACGGATGGAGAAATGTGAAGAAATATTGATCCGGGAGTACATCCGTTCGTTTGTTAAATTCCTGTTGGAATCTGGCAGACGTTTCGCCAAGGTCTCACTTGGCATTATCAATGCTTACTCGTTGCTGTCAAGTCGTAAACTGATGAATCTTTGTCGTGACTCTCGATATTTATGGCCTGCGCCGGAGGTTGTAGCGGTTCTGGTTAGCTGGCGTTGGCTCCGCCCCCTCAGTCGTTGCTTCGTTGGCTGTTTGTTGTGATGTGGTTGCGAGTTGATGCGCTTCGGCTTGCCGTTTTACTATTGTTTTCCATGTACTGGACAAATGCAGAGCGTCGTCCCTTTTGTTTAGATGACCGGTCTTTTCTATTTCGATGGCTTCTCGTATTATCCTAGTTTTGTAGTTTTCGACGTTTGCCAGTTGTCTGCAGCTATCAAAATTGATTTTGTGTCCTGTTTGATGTTGATGTTGAAACAGGGCCGATGTAGTTTGTTTGTTTCTGATACCCAGTTTGTGTTCTTCTAACCTGGCTGAAATTCGTCTGTTGGTTTGTCCGACGTACATTTTATTGCAGGTACCGCATGCTACACTATACACACCTTGGTTTTCTAGTTTAATTTTCTGTTTTGGATTTTTTAATGTTGTTCTTATGGTTTGATGTGGTTTATATACAGTGGATATATTATGCTTACGAAGAATGCGACCAATCCTATCAGTAGTTCCTTTGATGTATGGCAATATGGTTTTTGGTCTGCTTTCAGAGTCTTCCTGTTGTTTCTGCCTTGGATGCTGTTGCAGTTCTATTGCTTTTCTGATTGTGTTATCTTTATATCCATTCTGTTTTAGAGCCGTGGTTATCTTTTCTAGCTCCTGAGGCCTGTTGTTGTCGCTGGTGAGCCGGATGGATCTGGAGATCAGCGTGTTTGCTACTGCCTGTATTTGTGATGGGTGGTGATGTGATTCGGCATTCAAGTATCTATTGGTGTGAGTTGGTTTCCTGTATACCGTGTGTTCTAGTCGTCCATGTTCATTTTTAAATACATGCACATCTAGGAAAGGAAGCCGATTGTTTTCTTCGAGTTCTAGTGTGAATTGAATTCGTGCGTGTATCGAATTTAGATGGTCTAAGAATTTCCGAAGTTTCTCTTTGCCAAAGGACCAAACAACAAAAACATCATCGACGTATCTAATCCATAGTTTTGGCTTAAGATTCGCTGACTCAAGAGCTTTCTTTTCGAAATACACCATAAAAAGATTGGCTACTGCAGGTGACAGTGAAGACCCCATAGCTGCTCCATCAATCTGTCGGTAAATTTGTCCATCGTACATGAAATAGGCGTTTTGTAGGCAGTGTTTTGACAGTTCTATTATGTGCGTTGGGAGCTGTTCGTTATCTGCTATTTGTTGCAGTGCTTCATTTACTGGTATGCTTGGGTACAGAGATTTGACGTCGAAACTTGCGATGATGTCGTGCTGATCTATGGTGAGGGAGTCTATAATATGGGTGAAGTGTTCAGAATTTTTAACATAAGAGTCTGCTTTTTCAACTATGGGTTGCAGTATACTAGCCAGGTATTTCTCTAAATTATGTGTAGGAGAGTTAAAAGCGCTGACAATTGGTCGTAAAGGGGCTCCGTCTTTGTGGATTTTTGGGAGACCGTAGAATTTCGGGCATCGACTCGATTTTTCTCTAGGAATGAGCTTCTGTTTGATATCTTCGTCTATGGGTGATCCTATAATTTTGGACTTCGTTGTTTTTTCCAAGTATGTTGTAGGGTCTCTGGAGACAGGTTTGTAGCTTGGATCGTTTAGGAGTTGTTTCATTTTTGTGTTGTAGTCCTCAGAATTCATGATGACAGTGGCATTTCCTTTATCAGCTGGCAGAATAGTGATGAATATGGCTGAAAACATCACTATTCTGCCAGCTGATAAAGTAAATGCCACTGTCATCATGAATTCTGAGGACTACAACACAAAAATGAAACAACTCCTAAACGATCCAAGCTACAAACCTGTCTCCAGAGACCCTACAACATACTTGGAAAAAACAACGAAGTCCAAAATTATAGGATCACCCATAGAGGAAGATATCAAACAGAAGCTCATTCCTAGAGAAAAATCGAGTCGATGCCCGAAATTCTACGGTCTCCCAAAAATCCACAAAGACGGAGCCCCTTGACGACCAATTGTCAGCGCTTTTAACTCTCCTACACATAATTTAGAGAAATACCTGGCTAGTATACTGCAATCCATAGTTGAAAAAGCAGACTCTTATGTTAAAAACTCTGAACACTTCACCCATATTATAGACTCCCTCACCATAGATCAGCACGACATCATCGCAAGTTTCGACGTCAAATCTCTGTACCCAAGCATACCAGTAAATGAAGCACTGCAACAAATAGCAGATAACGAACAGCTCCCGACGCACATAATAGAACTGTCAAAACACTGCCTACAAAACGCCTATTTCATGTACGATGGACAAATTTACCGACAGATTGATGGAGCAGCTATGGGGTCTTCACTGTCACCTGCAGTAGCCAATCTTTTTATGGTGTATTTCGAAAAGAAAGCTCTTGAGTCAGCGAATCTTAAGCCAAAACTATGGATTAGATACGTCGATGATGTTTTTGTTGTTTGGTCCTTTGGCAAAGAGAAACTTCGGAAATTCTTAGACCATCTAAATTCGATACACCCACGAATTCAATTCACACTAGAACTCAAAGAAAACAATCGGCTTCCTTTCCTAGATGTGCATGTATTTAAAAATGAACATGGACGACTAGAACACACGGTATACAGGAAACCAACTCACACCAATAGATACTTGAATGCCGAATCACATCACCACCCATCACAAATACAGGCAGTAGCAAACACGCTGATCTCCAGATCCATCCGGCTCACCAGCGACAACAACAGGCCTCAGGAGCTAGAAAAGATAACCACGGCTCTAAAACAGAATGGATATAAAGATAACACAATCAGAAAAGCAATAGAACTGCAACAGCATCAAAGGCAGAAACAACAGGAAGACTCTGAAAGCAGACCAAAAACCATATTGCCATACATCAAAGGAACTACTGATAGGATTGGTCGCATTCTTCGTAAGCATAATATATCCACTGTATATAAACCACATCAAACCATAAGAACAACATTAAAAAATCCAAAACAGAAAATTAAACTAGAAAACCAAGGTGTGTATAGTGTAGCATGCGGTACCTGCAATAAAATGTACGTCGGACAAACCAACAGACGAATTTCAGCCAGGTTAGAAGAACACAAACTGGCTATCAGAAACAAACAAACTACATCGGCCCTGTTTCAACATCAACATCAAACAGGACACAAAATCAATTTTGATAGCTGCAGACAACTGGCAAACGTCGAAAACTACAAAACTAGGATAATACGAGAAGCCATCGAAATAGAAAAGACCGGTCATCTAAACAAAAGGGACGACGCTCTGCATTTGTCCAGTACATGGAAGACAATAGTAAAACGGCAAGCCGAAGCGTATCAACTCGCAACCACATCACAACAAACAGCCAACGAAGCAACGACTGAGGGGGCGGATCCAACGCCAGCTAACCAGAACCGCTACAACCTCCGGCGCAGGCCATAAATATCGAGAGTCACGACAAAGATTCATCAGTTTACGACTTGACAGCAACGAGTAAGCATCGATAATGCCAAGTGAGACCTTGGCGAAACGTCTGCCAGATTCCAACAGGAATTTAACAAACGAACGGATGTACTCCCGGATCAATATTTCTTCATATATATATATATATATATATATATATATATATATATATATATATATATATATATATATATATATATATAGCGGGCCAGGTGACGCTTCCCATGTAAAAATCGCGGTAAGACTGGCCTCCGCGGCACACTGGCCTCCGGTAGACTGAGTCCAATTTGAAATTGACCTGTAAACTCATAACTGCCTATAAAATATTACAAGTAACAAGAAAATGGTGGAATTGGCCGGAGCCCAATTTAGGCCAAATCTGTACAAAACTATATATCGTAGTCCGGTGTGTCTACCGTTTGGTGGCTCTGTCGTCGGTCACCAATATACATGAGCAATCTAGATGGCGGCTAACCTGGCCTCCAAGAATCGTGGCAACATTGCCGATAAATTGAAGATAAATGTGCTATTCTTGTTATTTCCACTTTTGGGAGATGATGGTGCTTTTATAATTAGAGTTACGTTAGTTATAGGAGGTTTTATATAAATTTTATTCGGCACTATACTTTGCCTCCTACTTATAATACAAATTTTAAAGTATCTATATGATTTAAAATAATCATGTAAATAAAGGGATAAATTCTTTTAAAATAGAGATTGGTAAATTTTCTAACAATTGCTTTCTATTTATTTACATGAAAATAAAATGCAAAGAATAATTTTATGAAATAAATCTATGCTTTTTTTTCATTTGGAGGCATATTATACACAGAGTCTGCCGAAAAACATGTTATAAATAAAAATTTTGTTTGTTCCTATAATTTGTCAAATAATTTTTTGCAGGGAATAAGATCTGTTTTTAAGAATAGTTTTTTTGTTTAATTTACACTTTAAATAGTAAATTAATAAAAATTATTGTATTTTTTTGTAAACTTGAATTTTAATATTTTGCCTGTCCCCGATGCAAATAAACCTAATCTCTATATATAAAAGAACAACCTGACTGACTGACTGAATGACATATAAACGCACAGCCCACACCGCTGCGTGTAGAAACTTCAAATTTTGCACAGAGGTTTCTTACAACGTAGGCATGCACTAAGGAAGGATTTTTTAAAATTCAACCCCTAAGGGGGTGAGATAGGGGTTCAAACTTTGTATGGAAAAAATTATTATATGGTCCTATTAATTTGAAACTTTAGGGGCGTAAAATGGGGATTCAAAGTTTGTAAGGGAGTAAAATTGTTATACGGTTCTATTACCTTAAAACTACGTAAAATACTCTAAAAAATAAACACATCTAATAATCTAATCATTATAAAATTTTAGAAAATCTAATTTTGTGTAATACATGTTAAGAAAATTAACGTGGGGGAGGGGGGGGGGGGGGGGGTTGGAAATAAAAAGAAGCGGCTGGAAAATTTTCCAAGATAATAATATGATTTTCGGGGTTATTGAGCTTGTCTAACGGTTGTTAAAAAATATAACGTGGGGGGGGGGGGGAGATAAAAACAAAAAATGTTAGATGTATCATTTTTGGGGTTATTAAGGTCCAAAAATCTACTTTTGTCTAACAGATGGTAAAAAAAATAACGGAAAGCGGTGGATAAAAGAGAGCGATTGACAATTTCTTCCAAAAATATGCCATTTTCGGCGTTATTAAGGTCAGAAAATCAAATTTTGTGTAATAGATGTTATGAAAGTTAACGTGTGGGAGGGGGGTAATAAGAAGCGACTGGCAATTTTATCAAAAACGTTAACTTATGTGTAATTTTCGGTGTTATAAATGTCAAAAATCTAATTTTGTATAACAGATGTTAAAAAAGGTATCGGGGAGGGTTGATAAAAGGGAACGACTGAAAATTTGTTGTATGTATGTTAAAAAAAATTAACGGGGAGGGGGACAAAATGGAGCAGCTGGAAATTTTTTCAAAAATGTTAAACGTGTCATTTTTGGGATTATTGGGGTCATAAAATCTAATTTTATCTAACAGATTAACAGATGGTAAAACCAATTAACGAGGGGGGGGGGGCGGTTGATTAACATTTCTTCCAAAAATGTTGTAATTTTTGGGGAGATTAAGGTCAAAAAATTTTAATTTTGTCTGATACATTCGATTAACTTTATTTTTTAACATATTTTCAAATACCAAATTCTTTGCTAAATAAAATGCTTTAATCGTTATTTTTCTTCGAAAACAGTTTTTAATTTCTAGTGACCTTTAGGCCGGCGCCGGCCGCACATCAAAAAGATTTGAAAAGCGAAACAGGAAACATGAAACTGGCCTATTTTTTTTACATGCATGTTTTTGGTGTGATTAAAAGTTCACCAAAAACATAAATGAAAAAAACAGGAGAGTTCCATGTTTCCTGTTTCGCGTTTCAAGTTTCTTTAATGTGCGGCCGGCGAGTTTCCATTCCTATTATTTTGTTTCGTTTAGCCTTGCTGTTCTGGAACAAAAACATTTCAGCATAAACATTCAAAAGAGACATGACCTAACATAATTAATTAAAGAAATTAAAGTTTTATTTGGTAATTTTCCATTGCGCCCGCCGCAGAAATTTAACATACTTATAGAATTTTTGCGGGACACGGTACAAAAAGGGAAAGTACAAAACAAAATTTTAATTTCTTTTGATGAATTTTGTCTCTTTTGTGTGTTTATGGGCGAAAGTCATTGGTTTTTGATAGCCAATAACTAAGCAGCAGCAATGTAAATAGAGAAACAAAAAAGTAGAGATGACAACTCTTAAGGGAGATTTGACTATATAACTAAACTGAAATGTATACGGTGGACCAAAAAAATACGATAATTTTATTACAAAGTGAATTGTGAAAGATGTTTGAAAATAAAAATTTTTCGCTGAAAGTAAAGTTAGTAAAACAAAAATTAATTAATAATTATCTAGTTTATTTAAATGCTGTATCTCCTAGAACAAGAACTTCTAAGATTTATTGACTTTCAGTTCTATACGATTCAATTTCTATGTTTCTAAAATGTTGATTATTAAGTTTTTCTATTTCTTATTTTTGGCACATTGTTTCCGCGGATCAAGAATCGTACGTTTGCAAGTACTCGACGCGTCACAGTTTGACAAATCAAAACACTACACAGACACTAATATGTTTATTTGGCACTTATTGTGTCATTTTGTCACATGAAGAAAACAGTCAGACAGTCATCGATGATATTCGATGTTGGTCTGGAGAAATTATTGTCTATTACAACTGGGTAAATATGTTTAACTTTTCTAACATGATTATAAAATGAAAGATAGCCGATAACAATGATTGTTGTCATTATCTTTACAATGACTAACAATCAAATTTATCCTATAATCGATGTAATATAAATTAACGGTTTTTTATTTAGACCGCGAGGCTGAACAGCAAGAGTTTTTTTTTAAATTTCCCCTCTGTATTACACAGCAAAGAAAACTAAAATTTTAAATGCATTTTTAAGGCTTTCAAAAAAGAAATATTTTACCGCGGCGCAAACCCTAGGTCCGTATCTTCATTTTTTTAAATGGCAAGCCTATAGAAATTAAAAATCGTGAAAAAAAGATTAAAAATTTAAAAGTTGTTGAAAATGACCACCATGAACTTCTTGGCAGTAATAAAGTCGATTTTGGAAATCTGCCAAGAAAAAACACCTGCCATTCTCAAAAATGAGTTCCAAAATCGACTTCATTACTGCCAAGAAGTTTATGGTGGTCATTTTGAACAACATTTACAAGCGAAATAAAGGTATTTAAATTTTAAAATTTTTTCGCGATTTTTAATTTTTAAAGGTTTGCCATTTAAGAACAAATTAAGATACAGATCTCGGGTTCGCGGTAAAATGTTTCTTTTTTGAAGACCTTTAAAATGAGGTACCACACAGCATGGGGTTGCATTTAAAATTTTTGACCTCAACTCCCTAGCGTCGCCCCTCAAGGGGGTACAAAAAGTTAAAAACAAAAAATGCAGTCAAGTGCAGGCTACGCTTGCACAATTAGTCTTCCGTGCCATCAGACCCCCCCCCCCACCCACTTAACCTAAGCAAACCTCGGCCGCCAGATCTCCGTCCATCTGCCGCGCTACCCGCCGTCGACGGTACGAACGCTGTATCACATCGCGTATGCGCGAAACCAAAATCACACACAACAAAAGTTGTTTCTTACATCAAGAAAAATATTTTTTGTTAAAAAACTCTTTCTCTTAAACCAATGGTTTAGCAGAGTTATAAGAAAATAAACAATTAAATTGTTTATAACAATTGATCGCGCTACAATTTTTCAATGCTGATAACTTGCGTTCAATCGACACCTAATTCTTAATGTTCATGATTTTTTTCAGATTTTTCAGTGTGATCGTTCTGGTAATATGGGTGAGGGACGGCGATTTTTAAGTGTTTTTACCAACAAATCTTTAAAAAAATGCTTAAAAAATGCATCGTATATATTGTTGAATTGGTGCTTTAATAAACTTTCATTTGATACACTACATGACGCCCTGAAAACAAAAATATGTTTTCCCATGTCCCACGTTACCCCCTGAAATTAAATCCCAGAATCAAAATTTAAGTTTTCATACTTCACATTGGCCACCACGCTTTATCTCTGTGCTAAATTTCAAATTTTTACGTTGAATAGTTTTAGAGAAAATCGCCTGTGACAGACGGATGGACACCGAAGTGATTCCATAAGTGTTCCGTTTCACGAAACACTAAAAAGTAGATTTATTAACTAGGGTGCATAGACCGCCTAATCGCCCCCCGAGGGGGCTCTATAAGGTCGGTAATATCATCAGTGTCATGCCCTGAAAATTTCGTGTTTCTAGGCCATATATTAAGGAAGATATCACACTCCTTCGGACTGATGATGGAGAATAGACCGCCCTTCATAACCGTATCACTACATACATAAAAACGCCTACACGTAGAAACTATTTTTGCCAACGAAAAACTTTTCGGACACCCTGTATACATACATACAAACATAAACACATATTAATACAAATGTATTCGATTTGCGTGAAATCCGACCTAATAAAGTTTATCTAAGTAATTATAGGAATCCCATACCAAGACTTTTCGGACACCCTGTATACATTCAAACTAACACCCACACGTTTAAATAGGAATATAATCGATTTACTTAAAATCCGAATTAATTAGGTTTATTTCGGTACTAGTAGAAGTATTTTACCATACCAAGACTTTTCGAACACCCTGTATACGTATATACAACACATATAAAAACAAATATAATCGATTTTGCATGAAATCCGGTTTAATTACATTTATCCTGGTACTACTAGGAGTATTTGCTCCAACAATGACTTTTTGGACAGCTTGTATACAGACATATACCTCCGTACACATAGAAATGCAAATGTATACGATTTGCTTTAAATCCGACAATTAAGTTTATATTTGTACAAATAGCAAAGGTATTTGTCCATACAAAGACTTTTCGGACACCCTGTACTATACATACATACAAACACAACAAACACGACACATAGTACACAACTATCCAAATCAATACATTACGGAAATAGCAAATTATTCGTCGTCACGGCAGCGGAAAATCAAAATTATTTTCAAATTAAAAATTAGCTTACTTCCTTCCCTTTCGATTGCCACTTCAGTCGTTTCAATCAGATAAGCCGTGCGTGAGTTAGAAATTGTCAAATTTATCCTTAATCGTTGCTATAGAAACCATGGGAATCGATTTTTACTGATATATTTTTGAATGATTGACCGAATTCTTCCCAGATATCAAATTTCAACTATCCAACTCAATACATTACGGAAATAGCAAATTATTCGTCGTCACGGCAACGGAAAATCAAAATTATTTTCACATAAAAAAGTAGCTTACTTCCTTCCCTTTCGATTGCCACTTCAGTCGTTTCAATCAGATAAGCCGTGCGTGAGTTAGAAATTGTCAACTTTATCATTAATTGTTGCTATGGAAACCACGCGAATCAAAATTTACACATATAATTTTAAATGATTGACCGAATTCTTCCCATATATCAAATTTCCAATCTCCAACTCAATAAATACCGGGAATAGCAAATTATTCGTCGTCACGGCAACGAAATGTCAAAATTATTTTCACATAAAAAAGTAACTTACTTCCTTGCCAATCGATTGCCACCTCACTCGTTTCAATCAGATCAGCCGTGCGTGAGTTAGAAATTGGCAACTTTATCCTTAATCGTTGCTATAGAAACCACGCGAATCAAAATTTTACATATAGAATTTTGAATAATTGACCGAATTCTTCCCATATATCAACTTTCAACTGTCCAACTCAAAAATTAACGAAAATAGCTAGTTGTTCGTCGTCATGCCAACGAAATGTCGAAATTATTTTGAAATAAGAAAATTGCTTAATTCCTTCCCTTTCGATTGCCACCTCACTCGATTTAATCAGATAAGCCGTTCTCAAATAATAACAAACCTAAGCAAATTTTAAATCAGACCAGTCATTGTGATTTACCCCGTACACTAACTAATGGAATAAAACCATTCTATGCAGCTTTGCACCGTCATCGAAAAATAGTTTAAAATGGTTCTGAATGCCCAATTCTTCAAGTTATATGTTCCGTAATCCACACCGGAAGGTCTGTAGAGGCGTTGCCCGGTATTTTTCAAGCCCAAAACGGTTCAGAAGCCCTAAAATCTCACAAGAAAAACTGGCATTTTTGCGACATTTCGACCCTTCATATTATAATACATTTCCCGTATAAACTGATTTTGAAATCCATTTGCAGGGTCTCAGAAACATAAAAAAAATTGGTATTTAGTGCTTAAATCGCCCTATGAAATGCACCATAATTAAAAATATAAAGTCCATTCTGTCTTTTCCATTATATTCCAAGCCTAAATGGGCCCAGGATCTTTCCAAAATCACCAAAAATATTGACATTTTTGCATAATTCTGACAGGTCATATTTTTTAATTTCGACGTAAAGATAGGCTGCTTCAACTGATTTTCCAAGGCAGACTATTAATATATGCATTTTTTAAAATTTTTCCTGCACCGATGCTAAAAGAGCTTTTTATTTATAACTTTAACGAAAAAATATGTAATTTTAATTAGTGTGGAGTGTTCTCAGATGATGTAGGAAGAAAATAAACCAAAAAAGAGCTGTTAAATAAGAGAAATAATACATAATAATGCCATTTAAAGATAAATTTTGATGGAAAAAAACAGAAAAAATGAGTTTTTACCCCCTAAATCAGGCCCTGAATCACCCGTTCGGGATTCATTTTAAAGCCTGATTATATCCCCAAGGGATAGCGTTGAAAATGTTGGAAAGAGTGATTCAAATGTAGAGATGTCATGAAAAAAAATCGTAAAAAATCTAAATTTAATTATCGATTGCTCCTTTCCTATTAAGAATGAAGGAACAATGGTACATGGGATTTCGATTTGAATCCATTTTGACCCCCCAAAAAATTCAAAACCGTCAAAGATTTGCATGAAAATTCGTAATTTCCAGTTTTTCCCAAATTTTTCCAATTTCCAGTCGTTTTAGGTATAGGTAAATGTATTTCAAAAAGAAAGTATTTGAGATTCTTTAGTTTTATGTTCAAATCCGTTTTTCTGTCCGACGTTCCGGCGACCGAGTTATTTGGTGCCAAAAAGGGGTCTGCAAACGGCATTTTTCGACCTAAAAAAATTCAAAAGAATTACTTCCCATTTTCCGAATATCGCCAGTTTCAATAGGGTTCTGAAGCTCCCGGTCCTCTACAACCTCTGAAAATTTAAATCGATTTAATTAAGTTTTGCGACCTGTAATCGATCCCATAGGAATTCGCGGAAATTTCGACTTTGGCGTTTAATAACTCCGAAACGGAACACCCTGTATAACTGAATTTTTTATCGAAGCTAGACGCACTATCCCTCTATTAACCCAGCAAATTTGAACGTTTCACTTGCAACCATCTCGGAGAAAAAAAATCGAGATTGTCGAAAAACACGATTTGTCAACGGACATATATTTTTCTGACTCACAGCTAGGTATATAGACCGCTGTTGGCGGTCTATAACTAGTACGGATAGACCGCCTAATCGCCCCCCGAGGGGGCTCTATAAGGTCGGTAATATCATCATTGTCATGCCCTGAAAATTTCGTGTTTCTAGGCCAAGTATTAAGGAAGATATCACACTCCTTCGGACTGATGATGGAGAATAGACCGCCCTTCGTGACCCCATCGCTACATACATACAAACACCTACACGTAGAAACTATTTTTGCCAACAAAAATACTTTTCGGACACCCTGTATACATACATACAAACATAAACACATATTAATACAAATATATTTGATTTGCTTGAAATTCGACCTAATAAAGTTTATCTAAGTACTAATAGGAGTATTTGCCCATTCCAAGAATTTTTGGACACCCTGTATACATTCAATCTAACACTCACACGTTTAAATAGGAATATAGACGATTTTCTTGAAATCCGCCTTAATTACGTTTATTTTGGTCGTATTAAAATGAGTTGCAAATACTAAGACTTTTCGGACACCCTGTATACACACGTACAAGCATAAACACATAGTAATACAAATATAGACGATTTTCTTGAAATCCGCCTTAATTAAGTTTATTTAGGTCCTAATAAAAGGAGTTGCACCCTGTATACACACGTACAATCATAAACACATAGTAATACAAATATAGACGATTTTCTTGAAATCCGCCTTAATTAAGTTTATTTTGGTCCTAATAAAAGGAGTTGCAAATAATAAGACTTTTCGGACACCCTGTATACACACGCACAAGCATAAACACATAGTAATACAAATATAGACAATTTTCTTGAAATCCGCCTTAATTAAGATTATTTTGGTCCTAATAAAAGGAGTTGCAAATAATAAGACTTTTCGGACACCCTGTATACACACGTACAAGCATAAACACATATTAATACAAATATATTCGATTTACTTGAAATTCGACCTAATAATGTTTATCTAAGTACTAATAGGAGTATTTGCCCATTCCAAACTAAGACTTTTCCAACACCCTGTATACAAACATATAAATCCGTACACATAGAAATGCAAATATATACCTACGATTTGCTTTAAATCCGACCATCGAGTTACTATTTGTACGAAAGGCAAAGGTATTTGCCCATTCAAAGACTTTTCGGACACCCTGTATACATACATAAAAACACAACACAACACGACACATGGTAATTTAAATATTTTCGATTTTCTTGAAAACCGACCCTATTAATTTTATCTTCGTACTTATGACAAAGTTATTTGCGCATATAAAGACTTTTCGGACACCCTGTAGGCATATACAGAATCACCCACATGCCGAAAGGTATAAAATGTACTTTCGAATCGTTCAGGTTACTTTAAAAGGGAGTCAATTCATTTCCCTAAAATTAAATTTGGCAAAGATATTTCCCCATACAAAGACTTTTTGGACATTCTGTTGTGTACCAACATATAAACAACCACACAAAGGAATGAAAAATTTACGATTTCCTTGAAATAAGACTCATTTAAGTTTTTCTTCGCTCTAATGACAAAGATATTTGCGCATACAAAGACTTTTCGGACACCCTGTAGACATATATACAATCATGCACATGCCGGAAGGTATAAAATGTATTTTAGAATCGTTCTGGTTACTTTAAAACGATCCGAATCAAGTCATTTCCCTAAAATTAAATTAAAATTATTCAATAATAATTAATATATTGCCCCAAAAGTATACACGCTCATGGTTAGAAAATAAAATGCATATTTTGGGATTTTTTCGATGCCACTGAGCTTCATATTAGAATCTTCAATGATGCTTTGTAGCGTCATAGGAAAATCGATTAAAATGGTATTTAATCGGTATAATATGAAATGAAATGTCTTTCTACCGAAAGTATAAGGTCCCTAAATGCATTGCCCGGTAAATTCGAGGCCGAAGTTGGTCCGGACTCCTTCCAATCTCGCATCAAAATGCTGACATTTTAGCCAAATTGTGACATTTCATACATTATAATTAAATGAATAAATTTCCCCGTATAGCAATTGATTTTTAAATGCCTTTGCAGGACCTCAGCAAAATTAATGAAATTGGTATTTAATGCTCAAATCGTCCAATGAAATGTACCGCTATTAAAAATATAAAGACCATTTTACCTTTGCCATGTATATTTCAAGCCGAAATCGGCTCAGGAAGCTTCCAATATCGCTACAAAAACTGTTATTTTCGTGACATTTTGACAGGTCATATATTTTAATTTCGATGTAAAGAGGGTCCGTTCAATTGTTTTGTCAAGGCACGGCTTTTATATATGCACTTTTTAAAATTTTTCCTGCAGCGATGCAAAAAAAGGTATTTATTTATAACTTTAACGAAAAAATATGGAACTTTAATTAGTGTGGAGTGTTCTCAGATGATGTAGGAAGAAAATAAACCAAAAAAGAGCTGTTAAATAAGAGAAATAATATATAATAATGCCTTTTAAATATGAATTTTGATGGAAAAAAACAGAAAAAATGAGTTTTTACCCCCTAAATCAGGCCCTGGATCACCCATTCGGGATTCATTTTAAAGCCTGATTATATCCCCAAGGGATAGCGTTGAAAAAGTTGGAAGAAATTAGATAGGAAAAGATACAGAGTGATTCAAATGTAGAGATGTCATGAAATAAAATCGTAAAAAATCGAAATTTAATTATCAATTGCTCCTTTCCTATTAGGAATAAAAGAACTAAAAAATACGTTTGTAACGTATTTCGGCGAGCTCTTTCCGATAAGGCTCATGGGATTTCGATTTGGATCCATTTTGACCCCCCAAAAAATTCAAAACCGTCAAAGATTTGCATGAAAATTCGTAATTTCCAGTTTTTCCCAAATTTTTCCAATTCCAGGTATAGGTAAATGTATTGCAAAAAGAAAGTATTTGAGATTCTTTAGTTTTATGTTCAAATACGTTTTTCTGTCCGATGTTCCGGTTTCGACTTATTCGGTGCCAAATTAGGGTCCACAAAGGGCATTTTTCGACATAAAAAAATTCAAAAAAATTACTTCCCATTTTCCGAATACCGCCAGTTTCAATAGGGTTCTGAAGCTCCCGGTCCTCCACAACCTCCAAAAATTTAAATCGATTTAATTCACTTTTGCGACCTGTACCCGATTTCAACGGAAATCGCTGAAATTTCGACTTTGACGTTTTATATCTCCGAAACGGAACACCCTGTATAACTGATTTTTTTACCGAAGCTAGCCGCACTATCCCTCTATTAACCCAGAAAATTTGGTTGCCCTCCCTCTAACCGTTTTCGAGAAAAAAAATTGAAAAGGTGGCAATGTCGAAACGGACGACAACATACATACACACATTTTTCTGACCAAGGGCTCGGTATAGAGACCGAGCCTGAAAGGCGGTCTCTAACTAGTACGGATAGACCGCCTAATCGCCCCCGAGGGGGCTCTGTAATGTCGGTTATATCATCATTGTCATGCCCTGAAAGGGGGCTCCATAATGTCGGTAATATCATCATTGTCATGCCCTGAAAGTTTCGTGTTTCTAGAGCATGTATTAAGGAAGATATCACACTCCTTCGGACTGATGATGCAGAATAGACCGCCCTTCATAACCGTGTCGCTACACACATACAAACACCACATGTAGAAACTATTTTTGCCAAAACATAAACACATATTAATACAAATGTATTCGATTTGCGTGAAATCCGAGCTAATAAAGTTTATCTAAGTAATAATAGGAGAATTTGCCCATACCAAGACTTTTCGGACACCCTGTATACATTCAAACTAACACCCACACGTTTAAATAGGAATACAGTCGATTTACTTAAAATCCGAATTAAGTAGGTTTATCTCGGTACTACTAGAAGTATTTGCCCATACCAAGACTTTTCGGACACCCTGTATACATACATACAAAGATAAACACATATTAATACAAATATATTCGATTTGCATGAAATCCGACTTAATAAAGTTTATCTAAGTAATAATAGGAGTATTTGCCCATACCAAGAATTTTTGGACTCCCTGTATACATTCAAACTAACACCCACACGTTTAAATAGGAAAATAGTCGATTTACTTAAAATCCGAATTAAGTAGGTTTATCTCGGTACTAGTAGAAGTATTTGCCCATACCAAGTCTTTTCGGACACCCTGTATACACACACAAACATAAACACATATTAATACAAATATATTCGATTTGCGTGAAATCCGACCTAATAAAGTTTATCTAAGTACTAATAGGAGTATTTACCCATACCAAGATTTTTGGACACCCTGTATACATTCACACTAAGACCCACACGTTGAAATAGGAATATAGTCGTTTTACGTAAAATCCCACCTAATTAAATTTATTGGTACCTACTAGTAGAAGTATTTGCCCATACTAAGACTTTTCGGACACCCTGTATACGTATATACAACACAAATAAAAACAAATATGGTCGATGTACTTAAAATATTAATTAGTTAAGTTTATCTTGGCACTAGTAGAAGTATTTGCCCATACTAAGACTTTTAGGACACCCTGTATACAAACATATAAATTCGTACACATAGAAATGCAAATATATACCTACGATTTGCTTTAAATCCGACAATTGAGTTACTATTTGTACAAAAGGCAAAGGTATTTGCCCATTCAAAGACCATACCAAGATTTTTGGACACCCTGTATACATTCACACTAAGACCCACACGTTTAAATAGGAATATAGTCGTTTTACGTAAAATCCCACCTAATTAAATTTATCTTGGTACCTACCTACTAGTAGAAGTATTTGCCCTTACTAAGACTTTTCGGACACCCTGTATACGTATATACAACACAAATAAAAACAAATATAATCGGTTTGCCTGAAATTCGGTTTAATTACATTTATCCTGGACTACTAGGAGTATTTGCTCCAACCAAGACTTTTTGGGTAGCCTGTATACAGACATATTATGTAAATCCGTACACATATAAATGGAAATATATACGATTTGCTTTAGATCCGAAAATTAAGTTTATATTTGTACAAATAGCAAAGGTATTTGCCCATACAAAATTTTGTACTTTTCGGACACCCTGTAGACATATATACAATCACGCACATGCTGGAAGATATAAAATGTATTTTCGAATTGTTCTGGTTACTTTAAAACGATCCGAATCAATTCATTTCCCTAAAATTAACTTAAAATGATTTAATAATATTAATATATTGCCCCAAAGGTATACACGCTTATGAATTAAAATGCATATTTTTGGATATTATAACTTTATAACAAATATTTCGATGCCACTGAGAGCAATATTAGAATCTTCAATGATGTCTTGTAGCGTCATCGGAAAATCGATAAAATTGGTTTTTAAAGCCAAATTTATCAAATGAAATGTCTTTCTACATAAAGTATAAGGTCCCTAAATCCCTTGCCCGGTAAATTTGGATCCGAAGTTGGTCCAGAGTCGTTCCTATTTCGCATCCAAATGCTGACATTTTAGCCAAATTTTGACATTTCATACATTATAATAATTAAGCGTCACCAGTTCAATTGTTTTTTTTCATGGCATGGTTTAACATTCGCGGTTTTTAAAATTTTTCCTGCGCCGAAGGAAGAAAACCTATTTATTTATAACTTTAACACAAAAATATGGAGTTTTAATTAGTTAGCAGTGTTCTCAGATGATGACGGAAGAAAATAAACCAAAAAAGAGCTGTTAAATAAGAGAAATAATACATAATAACGCCATTTAAAGATGAATTTTGATGGAAAAAAACAGAAAAAATGTGTTTTTACCCCCTAAATCAGGCCCTGGATCACCCATTCGGGATTTATTTTAAAGCCTGATCATATCCCCAAGGGATAGCGTTGAAAAAGTTGGAAGAAATTAGATAGGAAAAGATACAGAGTGATTCGAATGTAGAGATGTCATGAAAAAAAATCGTAAAAAATCGAAATTTAATTATCGATTGCTCCTTTCCTATTAGGAATAAAGGAACTAAAAAATACGTTTCTAACGTATTTCGGCGAGCTCTTTCCGATAGGGCACATGGAATTTCGATTTGAATCCGTTTTGACCCCCAAAAAATTAAATTCCGTCAAAAAATTTCATGAAAAATCGTAATTTCCACTTTTTCCCAAATTTTTCCAATTTCCAGTCGTTTTAGGTATAGGTAAATGTATTGCAAAAAGAAAGTATTTGAGATTCTTTAGTTTTAAGTTCAAATACGTTTTTCTCTCCGATGTTCCGGTTTCGACTTATTCGGTGCCAAAGTGGGGTCTACAAAGGGCATTTTTCGACATAAAAAAATTCAAAAAAATTACTTCCCATTTTCCGAATACCGCCAGTTTCAATAGGGTTCTGAAGCTCCCTGACCTCTACAACCTATAAAAATTTAAATCGATTAAGTTTTGCGACCTGTAATCGATCCCATAGGAAATCGCTGAAATTTCGATTTTGGCGTTTAATAACTCCGAAACGGAACACCCGGTATAACTGAATTTTTTACCGAAGCTAGTCGCACTATCCCTCTATTAACCCAGAAAATTTGGTTGCTGCCCCTCTAACCATTTTCGAGAAAAAAAATTGAAAAAGTGAAAATGTCGAAACGGACAACCGACATACGGCCATACATACATACATACATACACACATTTTTCTGACCAACTGCTCGGTATATAGACCGCTCGGCGGGCGGTCTATAACTAGATTGCATAGAGAGCCTAATCGCCCCCCGAGGGGGCTCTATAAGGTCGGTAATATCATCATTGTCATGCCCTGAAAGTTTCGTGTTTCTAGGCCATGTATTAAGGAAGATATCACACTCCTAAGGACTGATGATGCAGAATAGAGCGCCCTTCGTAACCGTATCGCTATATACATACAAACACATATTACATATAAATACAATATGTACGATTTCGCTGAAACCCTAGTAAATTAAACTTGTCATCTTTCGATCGGCTTTGAACCATACATTAGATAACATCTTCCTGAAATGGTCGAGCTGGATGAAGATTGGTGGCGAGCCCTTCGGGCACGCCACTGATGTCTCTATTGAAAAAAATTGTGCATACATATTATGAACGTCGCTTCTTTCAATCTAAGAAGCCGTTCGCGAGTTGTAAGTTGTTAACTTTACCCCTAATCGTTGATATGGCAATCATTGAAATTGAAAATTGCAGAAATATTTTTCAATGATTGACCGAATTCTACTTAGATGCGAAATTTCTACTCTGCAACTCAATAAATAACGGAGAAATCAAATTGATCGTCGTCATGACTACCAAAAATCGACATTATTTTCAAATAAAAAAGTAGTTTACTTCCATCCCTTTCGATAGCCACCTCACTCGTTCCAATCGCAGAAGGCGTCCGCGAGTTACAAATTGTCAACTTTATCCTTAATCGTTGCTATGCCAACCATGGGAATCGATTTTTCCAGATATATTTTTGAATGAGTGACCGAATTCTTCCGAGATATCAGTTTTCAACTTTCCAACTCAATAAATAACGAAAATAGCAAATTGTTCATCGTCCCGGCAACGAAATGTCAAAATTATTTTCACATAAAAAAGTAGTGTACTTTCTAACATTTCGATCGTCACTTTACTGGTTTCAATCAGATAAGCCGTTCGCGAGTTAAAAATGATCAACTTTATGCTCAATCGTTGCTATGGTAATCATCGGAATCAAAATTTATAAAAATATTTTTGAATGATTGACCGAATTCTACCCAGATATCAAATTTCAACTCTAAAACTCAATAAATAATGGAAATAGCAAACTGTTCGTCGTCATGGCAACGAAATGTCAAAATTATTTTCACATAAAAAAGTAGCTTACTTCGTTCCCTTTCGATTGCCACCTCACTCGTTTCAATCAGATCAGCCGTACGTGAGTTAGAAATTGTCAACTTTATCCTCAATGGTTGCTATAGAAACCATGCGAATCAAAATTTACACATATAATTTTAGATGATTGACCGAATTCTTCCCATATATCAAATTTCAGCTCTCTAACTCAATAAATATCGGAAATAGCAAATTTTTCGTCGTCATGCCAACGAAATGTCGAAATTATTTTCAAATAAAATAGCTTACTTCCTCCCCTTTCGATTGCCACATCACTCTTTTCAATCGAATAATCCGTTCTCAATTAATAACAAATCTAAGCAAAATTTAAATCAGACCCGTCATTGTGATTTACCCCGTATACTACCTCATGGAATGGCCTTTCTATGATGCTTCGCCGCGTCATCGAAAAATTGTTAAAATTGGTATTTAATGACTAATTCTTCAAATTATATGTTCCGAAATCCACACGGGAAGGTCTATAGAGGCCTTGCCCAGTATTTTTCAAGTCGAAAACGGTTCAGAAACCCTAAAATCTCGCAAGGAAAACTGACATTTTTGCGACATTTCGACCCTTCATATTTTAATACATTTCTCCGTATGAAACTGATTTTGACATGCATTTGCATGGTCTGAGAAAAATTTAAAAAATTCGTATTTTATAGCGGCGTTCGGTAATTCAATTTTTTCCATCGTTTTGCTCAGCATTTTTGACAGGCACATGACTCATTGTTGTCATAACTACGACTGATCACGTGGCTGTCAAAGATTCCGAGCAAAACGATGAAAAAAATTGAATTACCGAACGCCGCCAATGCTTAAATCGTCCAATGAAATGTATTGTAAATAAAAATATAAAGTCCGTTTTACCTTTGCCATGTATATTTCAAGCCGAAATCGGTCCAGGAAGCTTCCAATATCGCTACAAAAACTGTTATTTTCATGACATTTTGACAGCTCATATTTTAATTTCGATGTAAAGAGGGTCAGTTTCATTTGTTTTGTCAAGGCACGGCTTTTAATATATGCACTTTTTAAAATTTTTCCTGCACCGATGCAAAAAAAGGTATTTATTTATAACTTTAACGAAAAAATATGGAATTTTAATTAGTTAGGAGTGTTCTGAGATGATAAGGGATGAAAATAAACCAAAAAAGAACTGTTAAATCGGAGAAATAATATATAATAATGCCTTTTAAAGATGAATTTTGATGGAAAAATCAGAAAAAATGAGTTTTTACCCCCTAAATTCGGTCCAGGAGCACCCATTCGGGATTTGTTTTAAAGCCTGATTATATCCCCACGGGATAGCGTTGAAAAAGTTGGAAGAAATTAGATAGGAAAAGATACAGAGTGATTCAAATGTAGAGATGTCATGAAAAAAAATCGTAAAAAATCTAAATTTAATTAAGAATGAAGGAACCAAAAAATACAGTTCGGCGAGGTCTTTCCGATAAGGTACATGGGATTTCGATTTGAATCCATTTTGACCCCCAAAAAAATTGACAACCGTCAAAAATTTGCATGAAAAACCGTAATTTCCAGTTTTTCCCAAATTTTTCCAATTTCCAGTCGTTTTAGGTATAGGTAAATGTATCGCAAAAAGAAAGTATTTGAGATTCTTTAGTTTTAAGTTCAAATACGTTTTTCTGTCCGAGGTTCCGGCGACCGAGTTATTTGGTGCCAAAGAGGGGTCTGCAAACGGCATTTTTCGACATAAAAAATTCAAAACAATTACTTCCCATTTTCCGAATACCGCCAGTTTCAATAGGGTTCTGAAGCTCCCGGTCCTCTACAACCTCTGAAAATTTAAATCGATGTAATTAAGTTTTGCGACCTGTAATCGATTTCATAGGAATTCGCGGAAATTTCGACTTTGGCGTTTTATAACTCCGAAACGGAACACCCTGTATAGCTGAATTTTTTATCGAAGCTAGACGCACTATCCCTCTATTAACCCAGAAAATTTGAATAGTCCACCTGCAACCATCTCGGAGAAAAAAAATTGAGATTGTCGAAAAACACGATTTGTCAACCGGCGAACATTTTCCTCACGGACGGGTCGGTATATAGAGCGGCCTGAAAGGCGCTCTATAACCAGTAAGATACACCTAAAATGTGATACCTCTATATTTACTAATAGAAAAGATATTTGTCCATTCTAAGACTTCTTAGACACCCTGTGTATTATATTACTTTAACCGAAGGCTTTTCGTCTTTCGCATTTTCTAATTACACAATGTAGGTAAATAAATATTTGTATTTTAGTTTCAAATCGGATCCAAATTTTATTTACAAATAGTGTAGAGACACCCCTGGCATGGGCGCCCGCAGACTTTTTTCTCAGGGGGGGGGCAAATTAAAAAAAAATAATACCTATACATTTGTAAAGATTTTATTTCTAGTGATTTATACAAATACACTAATAATTAAAAACACAAAATTCGGTCAAGTGCAAGCTATACTTGCACAATTAGTATTCCGTGCCATGAGCCCCCCACTTAACCTGAGCAAATCTTGGCCGCCCGATCTCCGCCCATCTGCCGCACTACCCGCTGCCGACGGCACCAACGCCGTATCACATCGCGTATGCACGGAGCTAAGTGGGGGAGCGGGTCGAGTGAGCCAAATTAAAAATTTTAAACAACGTGTAACAACAAAAGTTGTTCCTTACATCGTGAGAAATACTGTTTATAACAATAATTGTTCGCGCTAGAATTTTTCAAACCTGATAATTTTAGCTCAATCTACACCTGATTCTTAATGTTCATGATTTTTTTCAGATTTTTCTGAGCGATTCTCTTGGTCATGAGGGTGGGGGGCAGCAATTTTTAAGCGTTTCTCCAGAAAATTGTTAAAAAAATGCATAAAAAAAGACATCATATATATTGCTGAATTCGTGCTTCAATAAGATTTCATTTGACACTCCACACGATGCCCTTGAATTTTTTTTTCATTTCCCAATCTCCCCTAGAATCAAAATTCAACTTTTTATACTTCACATCTATGATTGGGCCACCACACTCTATCTCTGTGCTAAATTTCAAATTTTTACGGCAACATCTTTTGTGTATCTAATAATGTCGATTATTATTATTATTATTATTATTATTATTATTATTATTATTATTATTATTATTATTATTATTATTATTATTATTAAGAGTTTCAGATAAAATCGCCTGTGACAGACGGACACCGAACTGATTCCATTTTGATAATTTTAGCACGGAACACTAAAAAACATGTTAAAAACTTCTTCATAAAATAAACATGCAGCCTGCAGAAAATTCATAGTAATTTGGCTGCCAGCTGCATTGAGTTAAGACTGGGTTTAAATAATATTCCGAATTCTAATTTAATTTTTTGTACGTGGCTTTATAAAGATGTTCAAACATTAGAAAATTAGACAACATTTATCATAAAAAGAGATATTTATTATAAAAATAATAGATATCTGGCAATTCGTCCAACAAAGAGTACGAAGTATGATAATCCTACAATCTCAGGGGCGGCCACGGTCTCCCTGGCCCTCCCCTGCGGGCCCCCATGGCCCTCCCTTGCGGGCCCCCATGGCACCTGGACTCACCTATGTTTAGAACTCTTGTTTGTGAAATATAACTAGAAATGTGATTTATTGCGAAACTTCAAGGGAAATTTCTACTTCTTGAATAACAAAAATTAGTAGTTAAAAAATCTATGTCCTTTATTTTTTGATCTTCCATATTACTCGTACCTGTGTACCAAATTTCATTAATAATAACCAGTTATGTCGGTCTTCAGATATAACAAAGTAACATTAATCTAAAATAATGCTGTGCTTTGCTTTTTACAATCTGACAACACTGTAAGGAGTATGCCAAATTATGAATAATCATGTAGAGTATACAGATGGATGCCAACCTTACCGTCTGTTGTACGGAGGCTAACCAGAACTTTGCACGAAACCCTATATATATATATATATATATATATATATATATATATATATATATATATATATATATAGATATATATATATATATATATATATATATATATATATATATATATATATATATATATTTATATGTTATATATACAGGGTGTTTCATTAAGGGTGATGAGGTCCTATATCTCAGGAATTGATACTCCAGGAGCTTTAGAAAAAAATCCTAATAAGGAAAGTGACCAAGAGAAATTGCTGGAAATATTTTTAAGTTCCTAACTCTTCCGCTAGGGGGCGAAATTGCTGTAGTCATGTAAAAAACACATTCTCCTGGAAAATGTCCCTATAAAAGATATAAAAAAAAATATTACACTGATAATTCTACTAGAATTCTATATCTTTTTGATTTAACACTTTTTGCTGTAAGATGTAAAATTAGGGCGGGAGAGGAGGAGGAAAGTCTACTTATAAAAGTGTCCATAATTTTGGTTTGACTTAACCGAATTTGATGAACTTGGTCTCATTTAAGAAAGGAACTTTTGTTAATTTAAACGAAATAATAGCTGTGTTACATTGACTTTCGCGGCACTCGCTAGAGGGCGTTATTTGAAAAACTGCTTGTTTTTTCATTTTTTCTCCGAAATTTCAAATGCAATGACATAGTTATTATATCATAATCGAAAAGTAGAATACATTTTCAAGAGAAAATGTAAAAAATTCGATTCGATATCTTCATTAGTTTCGGAGTTATAGCCAAAACAATAATTAATATCATGTTAATTGAAAAAAGCAAGTGTGCCATGAAAAATAAAAAAAAATATTTTTAAACTTTTTATTAAGTGTGTTTTTCACTTTTTATTCCATTATTATTGCCTTTAATTCACTTGCCTGTCGTATTATTAAAAAATTATCTAGTAAGCCATGAAACAAAATCGGCAGGTTTTCAGGGAAACAAACAAATTGAAATGTCACTTTAATCAATCTTTGATAAGTATTTCTCAAAATTTTATCATTGATTTTTTGTGAATTTTCAGTTTATCGTTATTCAACTTTTGTGCTGCAAAAATGGCTTGTACCAACGCCGAGGCTTACGATATGCTTGTCGTATATTTTCAGTGCATTGAAAATGCTCCTATTGCGGAACATGAATATGCTGTCAGGTTACTTAATAAAAAGTTTTAAAATATTTTTTTTCATTGCACGCTTGACCACGGACCTATAAAAACAATTGCTTTTTCAATTAACAATGTTAATTATTCTTTTAGCTATAACTCCGAAACTAATGAAGATATCGATCGAATTATTTACATTTTCTCTTGCAAATTTATTCTACTTTTCGATTATGATATAATAACTATGTCATTCCATTTAAAATTTCGGAGAAAAATTGAAAAACAAGAAGTTTTTCAAATAACGCCATCTAGCTAGTGCCGCGAAAGTAAATGTAACACAGCTATTATTTCGTTTAAATTAGCAAACCTTCCTTTCTTAAACGAGACCAAGTTCATCAAATTCGATTGAGTCAAACAAAATTATGGACACTTTTATAACTAGACTTTCACCCTCTCCCCCCCCCCAATTTTACATCTTACAGCAAAAATGTTAAACCAAAAAGATTTAAAATTCTAATAGAATTATCTGTGTAATATTTTTTCGATAGCTTTTATAGGGATATTTTCCAGAAAAATGTCTTTTTTTACGTAACCACAGCAATTACGCCCCCTAGCGGCAGAGTTAGGAACTTAAAAATTATTTCCAGCAATTTCTCTTGGCCACTTTCCTTATTAGGACTTTTTTTCCAACGCTCCTGGAGTATGAATTCCTGAGATATGGTACCTCATCACCCTTAATGAAACACCCTGTATATATATATATATATATATATATATATATATATATATATATATATATATATATATATATATATATATATAATACAGGGTGTTATGAAATTCACTGCATATATTGAAACCAGTAAATCCTGACTTCAATTCAGATTGGGGAAAAATAGTCATAAATGGCGCTTCGCGATAATAAGCCAGGTATCGCCCCTCAAAAAAATTTGTTTAATCACTGCACGCCACTGGTAATAAAACACATGTCCATATAAAGAACAGTTAGCTAGTTGCCGTGTTGCCAGGTCTTTTAACAATATTTCGGGTCTTGAGCAACATACGACTCCTCGAATTTTCAACAAATACAAATTTGAATAGCTTGTCAGACCTCCGGTCGAAACGATAACGAATCGTTTGTGCACTTTATTAACACAGATGAAATGTAAACAAACTTATTTCCGTCTCTTCAATATATTTTTGGGAAAAAAGACTTTATATTTGGTAGTAATCTGATGAGAAACTGTGAGGTAAATAGTTGTTATTAAACCCCATGGGCAAATAAACATAGTTAAGTGAAGTTTTACAACCTATAAACAATTTTTGTTTGGTAAAATATGGTTTATCCGACAATTTTTTTGCTTTAATGTGTTTCTTTTGAGGTAAGCGTTTTAAAAAATCCAAAAATGTTATGAAATTCGTCGTATATTACTCTAGAACCCAATATTTCTATGTAACAAGTTTCATGAACTAATATTTTTATTACATTACCTTTAAATAAAGAAATCCTAGTAACTCTCCTACATTATTCTCACTTTCACAAGGTTAAAATACTACCTATAACACAAATTTAATAAAACACTCTAGAGAACAGCTGTTTAAACCAACATATAACTTCAACTTACTACCAAGGAATTAGGGTTTTTCTAATTTAAAATAAACACGCGCGAACGATATTTTGTTAATATTAAATGGCTTTAACTTTTGTTAATATTTAACAGCTTTAACTTTAACACAAGAATAATGTACACACGATATTATTAAACTCTTCACAATACATCTTTCGCTTGGATTAAACAGCTGCAACTGACGTACGATATCGATTTCTGCCGGCCACTGCATTTAACAATCAGATAGGCGCTTACTATGCGGTATGGAGTCAACAACCCTTCAGCCTGGCTTCGGCGGCTGCATAATATCTCACCGTCGAAAGATATCTACTATTATTATGTATTTAAATAAAATATTTTTTTACCAAATTTCCTTCTGTAATCAAAGATTTTGGTTAAAATTTTATAATACTCTGTAGTTGTGTTCAATTAGTGTGATAGTAAATTATGTGAAACCATATTTGCGACTACCGTCTGTAAATGTGTTAAAATTAGTGGGATACGTTTTAATTTCTACAGTTTAAGCTAGTAGGAATAATTATTATCGCATTATTAACGTAACAGGTAATTCATAATTGTTTGTGTTACCGTATAACATTGAATATTTTATTCTGCTTACAATATCAACCTAATTTCACGAGAACATATTTTCCCATATTAAGTAAATTGATGTTAAATTAAAATAGACATTTTTGGTAAAATATATCTGTGGAATTAAAAATTGGATTATTTTCGGTTTTCACTACAATTGATAAAATGAGATTTCACGATAATATTTAAGTTTGGCAACACCCTGGCTGGATCATTTGTTTTTCTTCATAATATTTGAAGGTATGACGTCAGACTCTTTAGAAGCGTCGGATGCGGGGGTGGTTTAGGGTATTTTTTAAAATAAAAAAAGTGCGATTTGAGGGGAAAAAAGTATTGCGTATGTCTGTAGACTACCCCAGGAGTCACTCATTCAAATATATGCAGTGAATTTCATAACACCCTGTATATATATATATATATATATAATATATATATACAGGGTGATTCAAAAGTACTTTGACAAACTTCAGGAGGTGATTGCTGGAATTATTTTAAGGTGAAAAGTTCATATAAACAATGGTCCTTGGCGGCTTCGTTACGGAGATACAGGGTGTTGAAAAATTAAAAAAAAAATAAGAATTTTTAAGTAGCTTCTAAACGTTTTGAGCTTGTGTTATGAAATTCGGTGGATGAGATAAGCACCTAAGGACACTCATTTTAAAAGTATATCGCGTTCTTTAATTTAACCACTGGCGTCGGCACGAAACTTTCATATAACATTTTTTGTGAAAACTATGCTACGCCACTGACTTATTTTATTTTAACTATTTTGAGTGTCATTTTGTGAGTCCTTGCTTTATTTGCAACAAAAAAAGTCTCTTGGGTTTTTTTCATACGGGGAACGGTTTAAAGGTAAATCATTATTTTATTCGGCTATACAAATGTATTAAAAAATTTGCTTTAACTTGATCAAAAAAATGTATTTTAAATTAATCAAACATTCAGACATTATTAAAATAACAACTAATTTATTTAAATAAATAAGTAACAGTTATAAAATTGCCATAAATAAATTGTTGGAAACGTCCACCCACAGTCAAGATGGAGGCATCTAATTTTTCAACACCCTGTATCTCCGTAACGAAGCCGCCAAGGACCATTGTTTATATGAACTTTTCGCCTTAAAATAATGCCAGCAACCACCTCCTGAAGTTTGTCAAAGTACTTTTGAATCACCCTATATATATATATATATATATATATATATATATATATATATATATATATATATATATATATATATATATATATATATATATATATATATGATCTTCTGACAGCCCACGAAGACCGAAGTCTAAGTACTATGTACCGTGGGTGTACTGGGGAATCGACTCACACATCCAGAGTTGGAAACATCTGTAGGGATTTCACCAGCCCTTTAAGAGGATGTGTGGGGTGGTACCACCTCGGTCGAGGAAGAATTCCTCTACCACCTTCCAACAACAATCACAAAATATCCATGGTCGGAGCGGGATTCGAACCCGCGCCTCTCGTTTGCAAAGCTGGCGCCGTACCAACTCGGCCACCGGAGACCCATATACATAAAACTTGAAATGCTTATATCTGTAAAACAAACTGGGATAATTAATTTCTATAAAAAGGTTTCGGTAGGTGTAGTCGGTCTCTATAAATTAAAGTGAGAATTAGACCGACGCCACTGATGGCCCAGGCGTCGCGATGCCCCTAATATATCAATCGATGGCAGGTATCTTAAAAATATCCTATTTTAAAAGTTCGTTAAATTCTAAGAGATTTCCGTTCTTCACTCAAATTTGATGTCTCCACTCGTATTTGAGATATAATCGGTCGAACAGCCAATTTATTTTATTATATATCGAAAAATAAATAAGGTTTTATAAAGGAAACTTTTCATGCTTTATCATAATTCACTTCTGAAACTCCGGATAGACGGTGCGTCTCTAAGAGATCATCAGGTAAGTTTTTAAAATACGGACCTGTACTTTTTATCATTTATTTTAAAAGCTTTTTTTCCTGTTTACAAACATTTACGTATTATACTTAGAAATTTAACAAGATTTTGGAGGCTATAGCTTGAGATAAATCCATAAGACAGAAATGGAAATAATGTTTTGTTGAATGTAGGTCGTTATATATGTTGTCGTTGCGTTCTTAAATGGGCAATTTTTAAATTTTGTAATTTTTGCTGTAAGAAAACATGTATGCTCAAATTATGTTTTAACAACGACTAAGTTTATTAAATTATTACTTCAAAAATAACAACATAAATCGGATACTAGTTACTAGTGATCTCACAATAATATCTATAATAACAATAAATCATACAAATTGTCCGAATTGCCTCCTTTCGGCTCTCACACAGGCGTCGAAGTTTCTCAACAATTTTCTGGTTGTAGCGTTTAAAAGGGTTCTGCTAGAAATGGCCGCTCAAGATCCGTAAATTTTGTTTACAAGATCTGCCATGTCTTCTATGGGTTCTTCGTATACTTTGAAGTGTCCCAAAGGAAATAATTCAGTGGACTCACGTGCGGTGATCTTGCCGGTCACTGTACTGGTCCATAAATGCCCATTTATCCGGATAATGATGATTTAAAAAATCCATCACAATCTGTGAACTGTGAGCAGGAGCTCCATCTTGTTGTAACTTAAATCCTGCCTAGCCTGAATGGATATTTCTTCCAAGAGTTCATGGAAAGTTGACTGAAGGAAGGTTAAGTATCGGAGTCCGTTTAACTACCGTCATAAAAGTGAGATCCAACTATGTAGCCATTTAACATGCCGCATCACACATTTATACCAAAAAGGCACTGATTTTCTTTTTCAATTATCCAGAGAGGATTATTTTGGGACTAATAATGGTGGTTGTGCCTGTTTACAACGCCATTATTATTAAGTCGGCACTCGTCACTCCATACAATTTTTGAGCAAAAATTACAAAGTTGGGAAATGGGGAAAAAAGTTTTCAGTTTATTAATGGTGCTATGGTATGTGTTTATAGTGTTGACCATTTATAAGAAAACAAAATATCTCGTAGTGTTTGTTGGATTTTCATGTTTTAACCAAACGGCAAGGTTGTATTGTGTAGTAATAGTAATAAACTTTATTATTGTTTAAACAGCGTGCGAGTCCGACAGAGAAAGTTCGTTTCATTTTGGATTTTATTTCCAGTCAAGAGCCTCGTAATGCGTCGTTTGGAAGCGCCTTCGTTTTATAGTTGTTTTGTCGAGTTTTGAATTGTTTATCGTAAATAAGTGCGCTAGGCAAGTGTAAATACAACGATGCTATTTGAAACAACTTTTCCTTGTATCAAAAAAATCTTGACTTGAACTTGACACTGGAAGATGGTATGAAGGTAAAGTTTATTATTAATGTTGTTGTGAGGAATTTCGCTTAAAAATTAAGGACGATATAAATAAACCTGTTAATAAAAGTCAAATCTTCTGTTTAATATGATTTAAAATAGGCAAATAAAAAAAAAGTACATGCTCAAGTGTTAGGAGTTTTTTATTTAAAGCTAATTTGGAACCCAAATTTTTGTATAGGTACTCTTTTTCCTCCAAAAATTTCTGGTCGGCCTAGTTGAACAAAATTTTACTCTTGGTTTGAACAGCTGTTCTCTGGATTTTTTGTGTTGTAGTATTTTAACTTTTTGAAATTAGTTGTTTTAAAAGATTTAGTATGATTTCTTACTTTAAAGATAACAAAAATATTATTTTTTCAAACCTGTCACATAGGAATATTCTAAAGAGAATTGGCAACGTCACAGTGACTACTGACGTCAAAACAAAAGTTTTTTTCTGTAACTGACCTTTCTCGCTATTTTTTATATGGCCATGTATTTATTGCCAGTCGTGCGCCGGTACTAATTTTTTTTTGTGGGACCATATCTACCTTTTTTATCATGAAGTGCCATTTATGAGTATTTTTATTCAGTGTGAATTCATACCAGCATTTACGGGATTCAATATATAACACCCTGTATACACTTCTGGACATATTTAACGCAACACAGCAACATTTTCCATATATTAAATTGAAAACAATTTATTGAATATTATGTGTATCTCGTCTAGTAATGCACTTTATATAATCGATATTGAATTGATGTAGCCTTTACTTGATGAAGATCCATTATTAAAATATTTAAAAATTACAACAACATTGTTTCAATCTTCACTAAATTTTTATTTATAACTATGACAATTGTTTCGACAGCACAGTGTCCGAATACTTAGTATTCGAAACTAGTATGATTTGGATACCAAAATTAACAAGATTGATATACCCAGCAACGCTAAACTTATTTCTTTTGATGTACAAAATCTTTTTCCTAGTATACCACTTACACTCAAAGAAAATCATGGGTAAAATCAACTAAAATGAGCATATAAAAATGCGTCTATCTAGTTCTGTAGTCAAATTAACCAGGAAAGAATAGTTAAACAAATTGTGTCGTTAGACTAAGAATTGTTTACCAACCACAATATCATGTAGACCACCAAGTAAAATTGTAAATTGATCACCTTTTTTGTTATTAAAACATCTTTTGGATCAGTGATCATAATTTTTGGTAGAACAACAAATTAAATAGTAAACCGATCTTCTTTTTTGGTATTCAACCATTTGTTTGATTATTCGCCATATTATTTAGTAAAACAACAAACTTGATAGTATAACCATTTTCTGTTCACTTACCCTTCTTTGCTTGACCTACAATTAAACTCTGTATTTTACTATTTTGTTGTTTACTAAGCATTTCCCCGTTTACGAGATACTCTATCTACAATACTAAATCATTTTAACCCAATGCATGTAGGTTTAATCACACAAACAAATAATAATAGTTTAATTTTTGATCTATTTACTTTTCTGTACAGCAAGTACTTGAAAAAGCAAAAAATTGAAATTGCTTAAGCTACAACTGTTTTAGAGTATCCAATAAAGGGTCTCATGCTGGGTTTCGTTAGATTAAGGTCATCTTCAGGACATCTGGAAAATATTATCCAATTTTAATGTACTCATGAAATTTAAGAGTCACATTACGATTTAGAAATTTTACCATAACCCAGTTCAGATTGACTTTCAATTTTATTAGATTTATTTTTTATTTTACGTAGTACAAAGTAGTCTGAGTGGCCCAATAAATTTTTAATTTTGTCTGTAGAATTTTACGAAACAGCTGTTGTTATCCTGGCCTTAGGGATGATTATATGGAACTCAAATCAATGGCTTGAACAGTTTGATTTTGAAGGTAACTTTTTTACCTAAAGCTTAACCCAATTTCACCACAGCAATGTTTGTTTTTAGTTGGGTAACAACATCAATGGTTTTTTCAAACCTAGTATGTCTTAGTAACAAATAACTGTAATGGGAAGTTCATTGACATGAATACCTACTTAACTTATGACAAACCGAGTGACAAACTTAGTGGTCTGTTGATGTTAACAACTTAAAATAAAATACAGATTTTATCAGAGCTTATTATTTGTTTATATTGATTTAAACTTTTTTATAAATTTTACAACAAACAAAATACAACCTAAAATAAATGATTTAATTAATTCTAAACTAACTAAAGATCTTCTAAACACAAAATCAGTAGTATTGAAACATTTGTTATTTGTTTAAACTAATAAAACCTTATTATAATATAAAATCAAACACAATATTAGACACTTTACAGCCACGCTTTGACTTCGATATATAAATAAATTATTAATGTAAAGGTTTTTATAACAAACTAAAAAACAAAATCAGATATTTTAGAGCCTAAATGTCAATGTGTTGCCCGCAAATATACGTATGTATAAAAAAGTTTATAGGAAAAGCGAACATGCTTTACAACATACTACATATTACATATTACATGCTTTAAAATGATCCTAAAAAATTAAAAATAATGTCAGAGGTTTTACCTCCACTGGTGGTACATGTACCATAGTTTGGGAAACGCCGCGTTAAAGCATACCCAATTTTAAAGTGAAATACAGTATATACAATACAGAGTATTGCAGTTTGATAAGTTTTATTGTCATTTTACTGAAATAACTGATTATAATACGCAAAACAAAATGTGCGGGTTTCAGGTACAACATTGTTATTTTAATAGAACACCCTGAATAGTTCTTCAATATTGTGAAGTTTTGGATCTTTGATCTTGATAGGTGTCCAAATCCCCAACTATCTAACAGATTAAAGCTATATCTTCGTCATTCACAAAATCATAAACGTTTTGGTCACTTCCTAAGGGTTTTATAAGAGAATTTACTAACTCCGTGTACTCACAGCTCTTATCCATTATGAGATTAGTTACTTTTTCAATTGACATTTTATTAATATCAATCGAAAAATGATTTGCTGAGGGAGAATTCTTTCTTATCTGGGCAACTTGAGAGAGATGCGACATGGAAATGGAACAGGACATCAAAGAAAATAAAAGGGTATGTTGGTTTATTTACTGCGGTACTGCACAGCACACAACACACAACCACCGATGAACAACTACTACGCGTTAAGACCCGTTAAACTGGGTAGGGGAACAATGTTATCTTTTTGGAACCAAAAAGACTGTTTGATTTTATACAGAAAAAGTTTAACATTCTATAATAATATTTGTATTAATCGGTTAAAATGGGTAGTGAAACAATATTTTGTTGTTGGAAACACAACACTGGTTGATTTTACAATATTATTTGTTACTTTACTATTATAGGAGTGCGACAAACTAAATCCTGTCTGTATCAACTTCTTAAACTGTATAGCAACAAAAATGTTTTGTTTTAGCAAACCATACTGCGAGTCCACTTACAAAAATTTGTTAACTTACCAATTATAATAGTATAACAAACTTACAAACTATTGTCTGTAACTGGTAACTGGTTTTCAAAGAAGGTAACGTAACAATATTTTGTTTTTAAAAACGAAACTGTGGTTTAGGTTTACGACAATATTTGGTAATTTGCCAATTATAGTAGTTTGGCAAACTGTAATAGTAAGTACTAACCACAATCAGGTGTTAGTTAAAAATAAAACGTACAATTGCTAGTTTGATTTGACAAAATTTAACAAATTAGTTCTAAGATAACAAAATCCTAGTCAGTTTCGCCTGTTTTTTTTTAGTTATTATTTGTTTTGTTCTACTACAATTTATTGTTGGTGGTAGTAACAACCGGCTTTTATTTGAATATACCATAAGTGTAGTTTGATTTAACAAAATTAGGAGGATTGTTAGGTAAACATTTTTTGTTGTTACATTAACACATTATATTTTTTTGAGTGTAATGATGTTATTAATTTAGTAGAAAATTTATTAATTGGAAACAATACCAATCCTGTCATAAAACAAGATATTTTAGAAACGTTGGCAGTGTGTCTGGATCAAAATTATTTTGAATTTAACAATGCCACATATTTGTCTACCGAAGGTTTAATAATGGGAAATCCTTTAAGTCCACTGTTAGCTGAGATAAAATTCATAAAAACAGCTTACGCAGTAATTTTCTTTATTGGTATAGATATGTGGATGATATTCTAGCTTGCTTTGTCGGTACGGAGCGCCAACTCCAAAGTTTCTTGAATTTTATCAGTAATCTACACCATAATATAAATTTCACTTTAGAAATAGAACAAAATAATTCAATAAACTTTTTAGACCTAACAATATCAAAGCAAAATAACAAGCATGATTTTTCAATATACCACCAACCTTCACACACTGATATCACCATACACAATAAATCTAGTCATCCATATACTCATAAAATCTCTGCTTACAACTCTTTTGTCCATAGACTTATTAACATACCAATGTCAGAGGAAAATTATAACAAGGAATTAAATATTATTAAACAACTGGCAGTAAATAATGGCTATAATACTAATATGATTGACCAAATTATTAATAAAAAACAATATAAAAAAGCTATCAATTTAGCATATCCTACTACAAAATCAAAAGCTACACTTAGGTACAAAACACTCACATATACCGGTAAACTTACACAAAAAATCAAAACACATTTAAATAAACTAGATTTGCACATTGCTTTCAAAACGAATAACAAATTAGGAAAATTAATAAAAAACAACAAAAGTAAAATTAAAAAAGAACATAAATGTGGTGTTTACAAACTTAAATCTGGCAGCTGCCCAAAAATTTACATTGGACAAACGGGCAGAAGCTTTGAAATAAGACTTAAAGAACACAGAACCAGTTATAACAAAAAAATTAATAATTCACATTATGCTCTACATTTGAATAACGAGCAACATAGGTTTGATGATAATTTTGAAATTTTACAGTTAGAAAACAAATCGGTAAAACTTAATTTATTAGAAAGTATGGAAATAAATAAATGTAAAAAATTAAACATATTATTAAATGACCAGCTGGACTTGAATAGTTCCCCATTGTTAAATTTATAATTTGTTGGAAATTCCTCCAGCAATAAAACGGTATTGTCATATATAACTTAAAATTGTAAAATAAGGACATTACCTACTCCTAATTGTATTGTAAACATAATCACCAGCTTGTAAAAATTTAGGTAAAAATTTTGTGAGTATTTAATACATATAATAAGAACAGTTAGTTTACACCAACCATCCGACGAAGACACTGTGTTGTCGAAACAATTGTCATGTTTATAAATAAATTTTAGTGAAGATTGAAACAATTTTGTTGTAATTTTTAAATACTTTATATAATCATTTAAAAAGTAAAACGTAAAAAAAGGTGATTCTAAAGTTTAATTTTAATTTCAAATTGATGGCACTGCTTAAGCACTCCAAAGAGTGTTTTGAATTTGCAGCTCAAAATGTTAAATTTTCAAACACCCAGTATTATGCTAAACCTAAATTTTAATTAAATGATATTAGTATTTTCTGGCAATTATGTTTTTTTTTTGTTAGTAATGCTAGAAAATCTTAATAAAATTTTGTTTTAGCCAAATACTGTTTGTTTAAAAATATAACATTTTGAGCTGAAAATTCAAAACACTAACACTCTGTGGGATACTTTAGCATTGTCAACAATTTGAAGTTAAAATTATACTTTGGTTTAATCTTTTCTTAATATTTACTCCTTAAATGGTTTTATTAAGTGCATTATTAGAGAAGATACACAAAATATGCAATAACTTGTTTTCCATTTAATATATGGAAAATTTTGCTTCTATCTACAAAAGAAGCATTGTGACAGGTAAAATTAAAAACTGGTAAAGAAGTTCAAAACTACTTTGAAATTTTTACCAGTTTTAAGTCAAGAATATGTTAAAAATTATTAGTCTAAACTTTGTTACTTACAACGTCTTTCCAGAGAATAGAATATTAAAGATTCATATACTTAACTCGGAACCGATAAAAACGCCAGTTAGGAGATATTGGCAGTAAACAGTTGATGTATCAAAAATATCTGATTGATATTTTCGATTAATATCATACTTTTTCGGTGTGGTGCAAAGACATAAAAAAGACATACTTCATTTAAAAAAATAAAATTGTATTATGTACCTACTTTTCCTTTAAAACCCCGCGCCGCAAAAATTGGGATGTTATAAATTAACCTTAAATTTTAGAAAAATCTTCTTTTACCGTAATAAATAAAAATCGAACCTACAGAATTAACGCAGATTTAAGGAGGGAATATAAAATATTCAACTACCATAAAAATTTTAGGATTATAATTAGATGGAAATTTACGTTCAGTCAGACCATTGTAATCGCGTTTAGTAAATTTTACAGGCACTCAAACAACATCTTCGAAAATGTTGATTTAAAAAAAAAATATCCATAAAATCCTTCCAAAAAAGTCAAAAATTTTCAACCGTCAGATTTTTCTGAAAACTGGTTTTCTTGTCAATTTGATCCCGGAGAAAACGAAAAAAAAACATCCGTCCTATCTCTTCGGGAAATATATTTTTCGTTGAAATATCCGTGTTCAGCAAAAACTTAAACGCTAGTCAGTCCATTGTAATCACGTTTAGTATATTTTACAGGCACTCAAACAATATCTTTGCAAAATGTCGATTTTTTAAAAAAAAATTATAGGAATGGACATAAGACTCCCTCCAAAAAAGTCAAAACTTTTCATCTCTCAGATTTTCCTGAAAATAGGTTTCCTCGTTAATTTGATACCGGAGAAAACGAAAAACAAACATCCATTTCGTCCCATCTCTTCGGGAAATATATTTTTCGTTGAAATATCCGTGTTCAGCAAAAACTTAAACGCTAGTCAGTCCATTGTAATCACGTTTAGTATATTTTACAGGCACTCAAACAATATCTTTGCAAAATGTCGATTTTAAAAAAAAAAATTATAGGAATGGACATTCCAAAAAAGTCAAAATTTTTCATCTCTCAGATTTTCCTGAAAATAGGTTTCCTCGTTAATTTGATACCGGAGAAAACGAAAAAAATTATCCATTTCGTCCTATTTCTTCAGGAGGGTTCAGGTTATATATTATATATATATATATATATATATATATATATATATATATATATATATATATATATATATATATATATATATATATACAGCGTGTGTAGAATTTTACTTGACAAATGGGAAACTTTTTTATTATTGATTTTTCGACAAAAAGTTATTCTTTATAAAAAGTTTTGCTTCCTTTCAAATACCGAACGGCTTAACTAAAATTGACTTAACTTATACATGGTGGTCGGTATTTACCTTCTTTAAAATGGCATTTTTTCTCACTGTTTCATTACTGGTTTTTCGATCAAAAGTTATGTCTAATGATAAGTTTTGGTTCATTTCAAACACAGAATAATGTAATTAAAGTTATTCAAGTCTACACAGGGTGTTCCATAATTAATAATTATAATTTAACTAAAAAAAATTAAATTTAAAAAAAATTCTTGAACAAAAGATTAATCTTCAATCAACCCGCCATTATTTTCCATACATTTAATTAGATTAGTTTTAAATCTTCGAACTGCATTTGCCAGTTGATGCCTCTTCAGGTTTTCACATTCAGTTCTTATTCTATTTTTAAGCTCTTCCCTGTCTCGAGGGCGAGTTTTATATACCCTTTCCTTTAGAGTACCCCACAAAAAATAATCCAAGGGGGTGAGGTCAGGCGACCTTGCGGGCCAATGACAAAAATTGTTGTCCTCGTTGGTTGCCCATCCAATCCATTTATTTGGAAATTGGGTGTTCAACCAGTTTCTCACATGTCTTGAAAAATGACAAGGAGCTCTGTCCAACTGAAAAATTAAATGCCTCCTTTCTTCCAATGTAAGATTTTCAAGTAGTTCTGTGAAATTGCCTTCAAGAAAATTTAGAAAATTGTCTCCTCTCAAGGTGTCCTCAAAAAATATCGGCCCCAACAATTTTTCTCCTAGTATACCAATCCAAATATTAATTTTCTGAGAGTACTGGCTCCTGCACTGAATTGTCCAATGGGGATTATCGGTAGCCAAGTAGCGCGAATGTTGGCTACTCACTGTACCGTTAGTCGTAAAACCGGCTTCGTCTGAAAAAGGAATTTGAAAAGCAAATCTTCGGTCATCCATTATAAATCCTAATATTAGTGCAGAAAACTCTAATCTCCAAACTGAGTCATCTGGTAATAAAGTATGCGTGAATTTTGGTTTAAAAGGTCTAAAATTATGTTTCTTAAGAACAAACCTTACAAAATTTATTCCCAAATCAAGGTCACGTGACATTTGCCTTAAACTTATTTTCGGATTTTCGTGAATGCATAACAAAACTTGAAGTTCGTCATCTTCATTGTGTTGGCCATATTGAATATAGTTGTTCCTGTTATGATCCCGCACCTTGGAAAACTTTGGAGAACACTGCTTAAAACTTCTCAGAACGTTCGCTACTGTTTGGTGGGAAATATCTGGTAGAGATGTCAAACTATCGATAGTGGTGGCGTTCGATATATCGATAGTAACTTGACCAAACTATCGATACTATCGATGGTATTATCGATAGTGAAAAAAAGTAACAAAAAATAAAAACCTTTATTTTGAAGAATAAATAAAAAAAAAAACAGTAATTTCTAACACACAAAAAAACACTAAACCAAAACTTTCCCTCCAAAACAACCAAAAAACGCAGTTTTTGTAACCCTTCTATATAGAATAGAAATAACACCTTGAAAAAATAGTTTAAAATATCATATAACAAGTTAAACTTTGGTTATAAAAAATAAAAACGTAATGAAAAAACCAAAATGTCTTTAGGAACAAATATTAGAAATTTTACGTATAAAAATCAAATACACGTACGAAAATAAAACTAAAAACCTATCCGCTTAATAATAAACATACTTTTATGTTAACCACTTATTTTGGCTTAAAAATATCAACTGATTAGCATGTTTTGATTTTAAGTTTGATCGCCGGTCACTTATAATTTGACCTGCATTGGAGAAAATTCGTTCTGACGGAACAGACGACGCTGGTACGCATAGGAATTTTTTTGCCAAGTCGGCCAACACAGGGTTGCTTTGCGATTGAGTATTTCAAAATTCAAGTGGATTAGTATTAATGGGCAGCACTCTTGACTCCAGATACTGGCTACGAATGAACTAAACGAACCGTAGTGTGGTAGTCTGTACCAGTGAACAGCAAAACGCGACGCGACGACACGAAATACAGTACAAAACAAATAAAAATGCAGAACACAAATAACAATCAATAATATGGGAATTCCCAGTTTCCATGTAGATAGATGAGATGTTGCCGATGTTGTCAGTTGCCACTATCGATAGTTAAATACAAACTATCGATAGTTCGATAGCGATAGTTTTTGCACAACTATCGATATTATCGATAGCCGCTATCGATAGTTTGACACAGGCGCGGAACTACTATGCAGCAAGAGGACGCAATGCGGGGGGGCCCGGGCCTCTAGGGGGCCCACAGCCCAGAGTGTCGTTCATGCAATTACACGTCACGTTTAATACCAGGGCCGTAGCTAGAGGCTCTGGGGCCCCGGGGCAGCAAGTGATCGAGGGGCCCTTTATCTCCTCACTTCGGAGGCCCCTATGCTTGGGTTTGCTCGGGGGCCCTGGGGCACTGCCCCGGCGGTGGCTACGGCCCTGTGTAATACGAGAGCTATATTATTATAATGTTTATAGTACCTAACAATAGAATTAAGAACTAAAACGTTTTAAAGTTTTTATGTCGCCGAATTTTTTATTAAATGCAAATAGTAAACAAATAATTTAAAGCAATTGAATTAAAATATTCCTTTCGCAACGAAACAGGTGTTCTTTGTTCGGCTCCTTTAATTTTTCCGAAAGCTTAGTACTCGGGCAGCGATAGCGAACCGCTCTGAATACCGCACTTGTTTGGTCTGTTGACAAAAAATAATAATTTATATTTATTCGGGCGGCTAAAAAATAAAAATAAAATATAGATGGGTTTTATTTAAAGGAAGTCTCGTTTCCGAAGTTTTAAAAGCATTATCTGTTACCGAGAATTGTTTTATGGATTGAAAATACAGTGTAACCTCTTTAATCCGAACTAATAATTGTACTGGTTGATCCGGATTTTCGAAATGTTCTGATTATCGAACAAAGACAGAAAATATCCATTTTCCTAATTATCTACTATTTTCAACATTCTCACAATGAAAATCTTTTTATTTTCAAATAATAAATTAACAACTGTACTACATATCATATTTTGTTGTAACTTCTTGTCTTGGTTACATCTCCAGAAATGTTGGTTTATCAGCGCAGTAACTTTCTTTATTTGTTTCTCTATACCCCCTAACTATATTTTATCCCTCCACTATGACAATGGAAGATTATCATTTTCACTTCAACCACCATCAACTTTTACTCCAAGGCTTTTGAAGAATTTCTGGCCTCACGTTTTCCCATGCTTTTGCTAGTCCGATCACAATATCTTTTAGATTAACTTCCTTCAGTTCTGCAGCAATATCTGCATCTTTAGAAGCAACAATACGTTTTAAGAGACCTTTTTTGTAATGCAACTTGACCCCTTGAATTACATTTTGGTCCATAGGTTGCACGAGGGGGAGGGGGGGGGGGTACATTTGGCGGCAAAAACATTACAACAATTTTCTTGTATAACCCGCCTCTAAACTCTTAATAACCTCAGTATTTTCTTTAATTGTTAAAGTAACGCGTTTCCTTTTAGAAGTCATCTCTGCTCTAAATTGCAATGCAAACTGAACTCACTAATGGTTAACGGTCTAACGAGCAATGAACAGTAAACAAAACAAATCTTTATACAACATTCCCGCTGTTCGGATTACTGGAGGTTCGGATAAGAGCATGTTCGGTATTAAGAGGTCATACTGTATATATTTTTCATCATAGAGAGTCTTAGTCGGTTAACAGCTGTTAGAGAGCAATAGAGGCAGAAATATATTTGTCATAAAGTATGGAATAAAAAAATCTTATCAATACAAGTGGTGCGGCAAAAAGGCGTAGACAAAAAGAACTTGAAAATGCTAGAAAAAAGCTTCCAAAAATTTCTAATTTTTTTCCGGGCAAGTTAGTAAAATCAGAAGTGCGCGAGACTACGGAAGTGGATATACAATCGGAACCAGTAAGTAACTGTGCAGTCTTGAAACGGAAGTGACTCCAAGTACCAGTACTAGTTCGGTAACGGTAAACGATGAAAAATAACCCATTAGTGTAGATGAGATTCAGACAAATATACATGATTTTCAGAATGGCCTAGGTTATTTTACAAATAAAAATTTGTCAGATAGTTTAAAAAGACAAATAAATCAATACACCTTCTTCTCGCCCTACCGGCCCATTCCCTCGGGATCCCGCACAAAATAATAGAAAGTTCTCAGCTGTGTATTACAAAAAGGAAACATCGTATGGCTTAATTGATAGACAGTGGTTGGGTTATTCTAAGATTCTGGATTCTGTTTATTGCGAACCTTGTTGGCTTTTTTCTACAGCCAAAATGGATAGCTGGCGACAAGGCATTAGGGATTGGCAAGGATTGTCGAGGAAAATTCAACTTCATGAAACATCTCAAGCACATTTATCGGCTCGTTATATTTATGAAAAATGGAAACATAACACTGTGATAGATAAAGAAATAGAAAAAAAATTAAATATGAAACAAGTTTTAGGGTTCAAGTCCTCGAACGTCTAATAAATATAACATTAACGCTTGCTAAAAATAGTCTAGCATTTCGTGGCCATCGCGAATCTTTTTCAGAAACATATAATGGTAATTTCTTGTCAATGGTCCAATTAATTGCTAAATACGATGACGTGTTAAAACAAATTGTTAGCATGCCCAAAGGTACAATAAAATACTTAAGTCATCAAATACAGGATGAATTAATAGATATTTTAAGCAATAAAGTGAAATTAAATATAATTTCAAAAATTGAGAAAGCTCCGTTTTTTGCTATTATGGTGGATACTACACAAGACCTTAGTAAAAAAGATCAATTAAGCCAAGTATTGAAATATGTTGAAATAACAAAAAATGAGAAAGATGAACCCATGAAGTTAGAAATAAAGGAATCCTTTTTAGGATTTACGGAAGTACATGATCATTCAGCTCATGGACTATCATCAAAAATTCTTAAATTTATTGAGGATAGTGGAATCAGTTTTGCCAAATGTCGAGGTCAAGGCTACGATGGAGGAGCGGTTATGAGCGGAATTTATGGTGGAGTCCAAGCCATTATAAAAGAGAAACAAAACTACATTCATTGTGCAGCCCACAGTCTAAATTTGGTAATAGGAGATGCGGTAAAATGTTCTATGGAAATTCAGTCTTACTTTACAATTCTGGAAGAAATATACCTATTTTTTGGAAATAGCTTGACACGATGGGACATACTGTCAAAAATAACAGGAGAAAGCGAAATAACTTAAAACGACTTAATCCAACTCGCTGGGCTGGTAGAGTGTCATAGTAGTACAAGATAGGGGTCTGTGCCCCACCCGCCACCCGGCGGGATCTTATCTTGTGATCTATGACGTCATATCTCGGCCACCTTTGCGCATGCGCAAATTTTAAGTACGTCATCGAAGTCTACGTCACTGGATCTTACGTCAGCAAACCCAACCTGCGCGCGCAGCTGTCAAATGTCACCTGTCAACTGTCACCTGTCACTTGTCAAATGTCAAAATTAAAATTTGACATACGTGGCGTATGAAGGATGACGTCATAAGACATGTGTAAAAGCATGTCAGCTGTCACCTGTCATTTAAGATCTGTCAACTGTCACCTGTCACTTACGACACGCTAAAATAAAAATTTAACATACGTCACGTGTTCAAAATGGCGTCATAAGACATGTGTAAAAGTATGTCAGCTGTCACCTGTCATTTAAGATCTGTCAACTGTCACCTGTCACTTATGAAACGCCAAAATTAAAATTTAACGTAGGTCACGTGTTCAAAATGGCGTCAGAAGACATGCGTAAAAGTATGGCAGCTGTCACCTGTCATTTAAGACATGTCAACTGTCACCAGTCACGTGTTAAACGTCAAAAAAAAAATTCAACATATGTCACGTGTTCAGGGCGGTGTCCGAAAGCGTTTAAAAAAAGAATGGCGTCGATCGGCCTTTTGGTTCCGGAGATATAGTTTTTTGCTATTAGCGCTCTAATGGCTCAGGTTGGAGAGTTGAAATTTGGATGTAGGATAGTAGATGATGAGATCATTCGATTTATCAAATTATTTTTCAAAAATCTCGACTTTGAGGAAAAAATTAGATTTCAAATTTTTACATCACCCTGTATAGCAAATTTTGGATTAATTATATAAGTTATGAATATTAGGGGATTTAGTAATAGAAAAATATGTATCAGGTCATTGGAACTAGTAAAAAATAGATCTCAAAATTTTTACATCACCCTGTAGAGTTAATTTTCGATGAAAGATATAATTTAGGAATTTTATTTAAGTTAATAACAACTAAACAACTCACGTTAAAATCGTCAATGTTTAAACTGAGTTGTTGAAACACCCCTGTTTAAACAGCTCTGTTTAAACAGCCCGGTTTCAACTACCCTGTTTAAAAACACCTCTGTTTAAACAGGGGGCTGTATAAACAGGGGTGTTAGAAATTATTAACTTTATTTTATTGTTAAAATATTATCTGCCGGATGATTATATCAAGTTAAAAGAGCCTAAAACAATAGTACATAAGAGAAAGATTGCATCATTAGTGGAAAAATTCCCAACTCAAGCGAGCTAAAATGACTCAGCACGAGGTAAGGTTAATTTAGACGTGTTTTTCGAGGTACGAATATGTAAGAAAACTAACAATTAGAAAAATTGGTGATTTAACCACAAGACATCGAGATTGAGCAAATTTATATACAAAATTAGCGAATAATAGGAAACAAGTTAGGACTAGGAATACAAGTAAACTAGAAATACGATTCAGAGTTTCGGATAAAGATGGGGTTAGGGTAGAATGAGTACGAGGAAAAGATGTTGCGACGGACGGAAAAACTTTACGAAATTCTCGACGAAGATCATCGATGCAGGTCTTAAATGCTAAATACTTCTTTCTTATTGTTCGTGCAGCTTGGATACTCCTACGTTTAACGTCTTTATCGAGCTGGCTCTTGGGGGTAGACATACTAAAAAAGACAGACCCTGTTCTGGAAAAACAGCTAAAAAACAGGCCCTATTCTGGAAAAAACAGCTAATAAACAGACCCTGTTCTGGAAAAACAGCTCAAAAACAGATCCTGTTCTGGAAAAAACAGCGAAAAAACAGACCCTGTTCTAGAAAAACAGCTAAAAAACAGACCCTGTTCTGGAAAAACAGCTAAAAACAGACCCTGTTCGGGAAAAAACAGCTAAAAAACAGACCCTGTTCTGGAAAAAACAGCTAAAAACAGACTCTGTTTCTAGAAAAACAGCTAAAAAAAACAGACCCTGTTCGGGAAGAACAGCAAAAAAAAACAGACCCTGTTTCAGGAACCCACGGAAACGTCGAACTACCCAACCACTCAACAGCGAAACAACATACTCTGTTTCGAAAAACAACTCCGGAGCAGCTAGGAAACAACTAAGAAAAATGCCTTTGCTTCGGGAAACAGGAATTCGTATTCATACTTGCTCATATATAAACAACATACAGACGATTTTCTTCAAAAATAGAAGGGTACTAATGCTGCTACGAATAATCAAACAGTTATCTGTTAAAAAAAAGCATCCAGTCCATCCTCCTTTTCGAACGGAATTTAAAATAAAAATTTCGTTCAAAGATCTTTAAGAACTGCATACGTAGATACAGGCTATTTTCTTTTAACAGAAAGCTGCCAATAGAACTAGAAAGACTTAGGTACACAACAAGTTTGATACTCAGATCATACCCTAAATCAATATCCGAAAATTGTTCTAGAAGACATATCGAAATATTGGAGAGACAGCTGATAGTGATCTCACACAGGGTCTTAAGCACGATATCGAAACTGATACATGGAAACGGGGAGAGTTACGGGTTGATTTTTTGAAAAATAGTGATATTCAAGTGGGCGATATTGAATACCGAAGAACTGATGGGCTCTACGATCGTTTGTTTTTTTCTAAACCTATTTATCAGAGAAAAGAAGATGAGGAACAATACAAAGATAGGGAGTGATGTATACGAAATTTGTAATCTAAGTGGAATAGCTGATAAGAAATGGTTAGTATACCGTTGACCGGCAGACAATTAACATGGCGGAAATATTAAAAACTATTCTTGCCAACATTGAAGAAGTATTCAGTCGGAACCAGTATTATGGGTCCTGTTTACCGGCAACTTTAATGGTTTGGGAACTTGCTAAAAAATATAATGTACATGTAGAGCCAAAATGTGGAAAGATTTTCTATGAGGAAATAGAAGGTAACATTCATTTTTGGAACGTATTTGAAGGAGAAATTTACGATCCTACCGTGAAAGTTATTAAACATATGATGCCATCTGCAGACCTTACGAAGTTTGTGTACAAAGAAGATCCTAGTATAAACACAGATATGGAGGCAGCACTAATGCTAGATATTTTTAATCAGTTCCAGAGAACAAACACAACACACCAATACTTTTCCAACGCTCCAGATAAACTTAAAACTCTGAGAAAAATTATCCATAGAAATGTAGCTAGATGTATTAAATAAAAGAATTAAACCAAGTCCTTAGATGTTTTACTACCTGAAACAATCAAACCTAACCTCAACAAATATTCTAGTGCAGGTGGTACAAAATTCTTCGAAACTTAAACGATTCTCAGCCTCAAGCTATTTAATAGAACAGGTTCTGTTTCCAAGGGATTCAAGCTTTTCTCAGGACGTTTGTCTTTGCATTGTGTGTGACGCCTCGTTAACGCCCTGTGAACCACCCTATTGTTGTCCGGTTACTGCCCGGTTGTTGTCCTATTAACGTCCGGTTGCTGTCCGGATAACGTCAGGACGTTGTCCTGTATGTGTTATAACGAGGTTTTGATGGATAAAAGGACATGTTCAGATTAAGGGCTTTAGTTGAGAACTGGATGTTATAGTAATAAGATGTATACCAACAAAATAAAGTATCAGCTTCTTGAAACACCAGCTGTTAAATATGGTGTAAGGACAGAGGGGTCTAAGTTCTTTTAAACACCCTGTAAAACCGTAGATATATTAAAAAGAAATTATGCCTGAAAATTATGTAACCGGTTAAGGGCCTTATATCTAAATATAGCCACCGTTAATACAAAAGGTTCTATTCTAAACCTTGTAAAACTAAAACAAAATCCCATTCAAAACTCCTTAAAATAATAACGCTTATTTTCTTATGCTAGGTCTTATATTTTCGAAAAACTGGGTAGTCGGAAGAGAGTCCTTTTTTTTCTTATTCTAAGTCTTAGATTTTCGAAAAACTGCATGGTTGAGATTCTTTCCGGCATTGGTGGTATTTGTAAAACGTGTTTTTCAAAAACACCGCAAAGAAAAGTGCAAACCCAAGCAAACGCTCTCCTTATTGGTAGAGAAATCTACATATTTCGAAAAAATTTACTACTAATTTGTATTTAAGTCGACATTATTTGATTCGACAGTATAAAAAGAATAAAAAGGGTCCCCAAAAGACGCAGGAAGATATGCTTCACAGCTCAAATTGCCCCTTTTGTAGGGAGGTCTTACAAATCAAGCTCCACTATCTTGGTCCTCAGTGAGGATGTCTAAAGGGCCATAATAGATTCTTAGTATACAGATATGACAATAAATCACTAAATGGTTCACAGAAAAATTTCTCGCACCATTTGAGGATATTATTGCATAATATGAAAGACATATTTTAAACAGTACAACCACTAGCAACGTTAGTCGAGATTTTCGAAAAATTTTTGTCAGTCGATAGGTCTTTTTGACCTTACCCAATACCCGCCAAAGATTCTCCGTCCCTTTCTTACTGTTAGGGCACGAATAGGAAAGATATAATATGTTAAACAGTCTAGCCTCTAGTAACGTAATTAGTCAAAATTAGCTCCTTTATAGAGTCAAAACAAGCGAACATATAACAGAGCAAACGCAAAGCGTTATTTTAAGTTGAAACATGGCCGATGGATGGTTCTTTAATAGCCAACAGGCGACAATTAACCCTAATCATGTCCATAAGACATATGGAAAACACTGTATATACCAAACTCCTTTAAGGTGCCAACCCCCTTTGTACAGAGGAATTACCGAACACCGGAGTCAGTACGTCTCCCCTCGGAAGGGTACCTGGCGTGTTTCCATGCGGAAAAAAGTCGACCATCCCTTTATACCCCTTAAGGAGCCAGCTCATTAGCAATAATAGGGAACATACCGAAATCACTTTGAATATATTTTTTCTAATTTTCAAACCAGGATACGCTGGAAGTTGTACATGAACATTAGGGTGGATCGAAAAAATCTTTTTTTGAATTTTCAGTTGACCTTACCTGGCGAAAGTTGTCAGTAGATATCATGATTGCTTTAGCCAAATCTCAGAATTTTCGAACATCATCTTCAGGTTCCCCGCGAGTGTCAAAGTTTAGGGAAAATGTAAATTTTTTACCTTTACCAAAAAAATAACGGAATGTTTTTCTTTAATTATTTTACTTGGGCTGATATGCCCAATCAATGTTGTATTATTAAAAAAAAGCTCGGAATTTTTGATAAACATCTAGAGGTTCCACTGCTGTATACAAATTAAGAAAAAAATTAAAATAAAAAACTTTTTAAAAAAATATATTTTGTGTACTTTTTGTTAAGCAAATGATTTTTGTTTTGCTTGACAGACGAAACAAAATCATTTTTTGGTAGTAAAATATGGAAGCTTGTTCCTAGAGTCTATTTTGCCCCTAATGAATCGGTCTCTAGCTTCTTGGCCTGAAACAGCTAGAGAAGCCTCTGTTACAAGCTTAATACTCCTCTCCACAGCTTGGGTGTGGCATACATTTTAAAATATGCCCCTTCCTACATTTCCTTGCCATACCCAAGCTGTGGAGAGGAGTATTAAGCTTGTAACAGAGGCTTCTCTAGCTGTTTCAGGCCAAGAAGCTAGAGACGGATTCATTAGGGCCAAAATAGACTCTAGGAACAAGCTTCCATATTTTAATACCACAAAATGATTTTGTTTCGTCTGTCAAGCAAAACAAAAATCATTTGCTTAACAAAAATTACACAAAATATATTTTTTTAAAAAGTTTTTTATTTTAATTTTTTTCTTAATTTGTATACAGCAGGGGAACCTCTAGATGCTTATCAAAATTCCGAGTTTTTTTTACAATACAACATTGATTGGGCATATCAGCCCAAGTAAAATAATTAAAGAAAAACATTCCGTTATTTTTTTGGTAAAGGTAAAAAATTGACATTTTCCCTAAACTTTGACACTCGCGGGGAACCTGAAGATGATGTTCGAAAATTCTGAGATTTGGCTAAAGCAATCATGATATCTACTGACAACTTTCGCCAGGTAAGGTCAACTGAAAATCCAAAAAAAGATTTTTTCGATCCACCCTAATGAACATGCAAACATTTTCTGTAAAAAGAAAAGATTTTAACTGACGAAATTCTTCAGACTATACGACACACATTTTTTGATTCATTTTTCTCCCCCAAAAGTTACAGTTTTTAGCGCAATTGAAAAGCAAAACTACAGTTAGTTTTATCTAGGACATCTCACGTAGACTTCAAGCCTAAGTACTAACGAACCGAGGGCGTCTGAAGAGAAGGGATCTAATCTATTGCCACGAGATTTAAAGGATTGGACGTGGGAACAGACAGGGAAAACATCTGCAGGCAATTTTTTCAGAATTCAGGTACTAATATGAGTTCAAAGAACTAACTATTTCTATGTTGTTACTGAAACAGAAATTTAAAATGATACTCGTAAATTTCCGCTTTAAAGATTTTTTTATATAAGTCATCCCACGTAGACGTCAAGCCTAAGTACTAACGAACCGTGGGCGTCTGAAGAGAAGGGAAATGTAAGCTATTGACATGAGAGTTAAAGGAGTGGGTGTTGGGACAGACAGGGAAAACATCTGCAGGCAATTTTTTCCATAATTCTGGTATGAAGGAGAGAAGTTCGAGGTTTTTATCCCCAGATCCCAGTGCTAATATTAGTTCAAAGAACTAACTATTTCTATGTTGTTACTTAAACATAAATTTAAAATGATACTCGTAAATTTCGGCTTTAAAGATTTTTTTATATAAGTCATCCCACGTAAACGTCAAGCCTAAGTACTAACGAACCGTGGACGTCTGAAGAGAAGGGAAATTTAATCTATTAACATGACATTTAAATGAGTGGGTGTTGGGACAGACAGGGAAAACATCTGCAGGCAATTTTGCCATAATTCTGGTATGAAGGAGAGAAGTTCGAGGTTTTTATCCCTAGATCCCAGTGCTAATATTAGTACAAAGAACTAAATATTTCTATGTTGTTACATAAACGTAAATTTAAAATAATATCCATAAATTTCGGTTTTAAAGATTTTTTATCTAAGACATCTCATGTGGACTTCGAGCCTAAGTACTAACAAACCGTGGGCGTCTGAAGAGAAGGGAAATGTAAGCTATCGACATGAGATTTAAAGGAGTGGGTGTTGGTTGGGACAGACAGGGAAAACCTCTGCAGGCAATTTTTTTCATAATTCCAGTACTAATATTAGTGTAAATAACTAAAGATTTATATGTTGATACTTAAACACAAATTGAAAATAACGTTCCATAAATTTCGGCTTTAAAGATTTTTTTTTTGAGTCATCCCACGTAGACATCAAGCCTAAGTATTAACGAACCGTGGGCGTCTGAAGAGAAGGGAAATATAAGCTATTGACATGAGATTTAAAGGAGTGGGTGTTGGGACAGATAGGGAAAACATCTGCAGGCAATTTTTTTCCATAATTCTGGTATGAATGAGCGAGAGAAGTTCGAGTTTTTTTATTCCTAGATCCCAGTGCTAATATTAGTTCAAAGAACTAACTATTTCTATGTTGTTACTTAAACATAAATTTAAAATGATACTCGTAAATTTCGGCTTTAAAGATTTTTTTATATAAGTCATCCCACGTAAACGTCAAGCCTAAGTACTAACGAACCGTGGACGTCTGAAGAGAAGGGAAATTTAATCTATTGCCATGAGATTTAAGAGATTGGACGACGGGACAGAAAGGGAAAACCTCTGCAGGTAATTTTTTTTCATAATTCAGGTAGAAATGAAGGAGAGAAGTTAGAGGTTTTTTATCCCTAGATCCAGGTGTTAATACTAGTACAAAAGAACTAAATATTTCCATGCTGTTACTCAAACGCAAATTTCAAATAATACCCCTAAATTTCCTCCTTCAAGATTTTTTATCTAAGACATCCCACGTAGACGTCAAACCTAAGTACTAACAAACCGTGGACGTCTGAAGAGAAGGGAAATGTAATATATTGACACTGGATTTAAAGGAGTGAACGTTGAGGGCAGACAGGGAAAAACATCTGCAGGCAATTTTTTTCATAATTCCAGCACTACTATTAGTGCAAATAACTAAAGATTTATATGTTGTTACTTAAACGCAAATTTAAAATAGCGCCCCATAAATTTCAGCTTTAAAAATTTTTTATATAAGTCATCCCACGTAGACATCAAGCCTAAGTACTAACGAATCGTGGGCGTCTGAAGAGAAGGGAAATGTAAGCTATTGACATGAGATTTAAAGGAGAGGGTGTTAGGGACAGACAGGGAAAACATCTGCAGGTAATTTTTTTCATAATTCAGGTACTAATATTAGCGCAAATAACTAAAGATTTATATGTTGTTACTTACCCGCAAATTTAAAATACAACCCTCTAAATTTCAGCTTTCGAGATTTTTTTTTAATCTAAGACACCCCAGCCTAAGCCATCAAGCCTAAGTATTAACGACCCGTGGGCGTCTGAAGAGAAGGGAAATGTAATATATTGACATGGGATTTAAAGGAGTGAATATTGGGAGCACACAGGGAAAACATCTGCAGGCAAGTTTTTCTAGTGTAAATAACTAAAGATTTCTATGCTGGTACTTAAACGCAAATTTAAAAAATATTGTCCCTAAATTTCGACTTTTCAGTTTTTATCTAAGACACTCCACGTAGACTTCAAGCCTAAGTACTAACGAACCGCGGGCGTCTGAAGAGAAGGGAAATGTAAGCTATTGTATTATAAAATACTACCCATAAATTCCGGCTTTTTCAGATTTTTTTATCTCAGACATCCCAGTCTAAGTCACCAAGCCTAAGTACTAACGACCCGTGGGCGTCTGAAGAGAAGGGAAATGTAATCTATTGACATGAGATTTAAAGGAGGGGGTGTTAGGGACAGACAGGGAAAACATCTGCAGGTAATTTTTTTCATAATTCAGGTAGAAATGAGCGAAAGAAGTTCGAGGCTTTTTTTATCCCTAGATTCCCATACTAATATTAGCGCAAATAACTAAATATTTCCATGTTGCTACTTAAACGCAAATTTAAAATACTACCCATAAATTTCGACTTTCTAGTCCCCACACAAACTCTTAAATATACCAACTATTAATTTTTAAACCTCAAATAACAATAGTAATAATATTAACACGATTAAATAAAACACTAGAGTACTTACGTTTTATAATACTTAGGGCACAACACACAAACTAATTCACAGTAAAAAATCTAAATGACTACCAGTTCAGCCTGCTAACAAAAAACTCGAACCCGTATTTTGCCCTGATTGAACCAACCGATCACGCGTAAAGATTTGTTACTACCTAAACTCGTACTGGCGAATCTCTTGTATGTAGTTACTAATTAAGATTCTAAGATATCCAGACCGGATGTGTCAAAACCACAAATCTCCCTGTTACCAATAAATGTACACTTATATTATCAGAAAAAGGCTCGCAAATATGTTTAGAACTGTATTTGATTTCTTTATAAAATTATTTAAAATAAAACATCAAATTTCTATAATTGCTAATGCCTTTCCATCTCTGAATTAAGAAACTATACTAGTATCATGAATTTACTTAAATTTTTCTCTTTCATTTGATACCCAACACGCCGTTTATCATATTAGAGCCCTTTTTCGACGCCATATCTTCGGGGGGGAGAGGGTTTAAATTTCTACAACTATATACGATGGACATGATTTTTTAGCAAAAAATACGTAGCAGGGTTGCGTCATCTTTATGAGAAGTAGTTAAAAGGATATTTGTAAAACAAAATACAACCTCCCGTTACATACTCGTGATAGCAACTTGTAAACGTTAACTAATCTGTTTTTGAGAGCAATTTTTCATACCGTACCAAACACCCAAATCCCCACCCTCTGTTTTAGGCCGTTAGGGTACTAACTGTAAAAAACTCGGACCCTGAACCCCGCTGGACGGCTTTTCTTTTTTCAACATCTTCTGACATCATCCTCATCATGTGACCTACGTTAAATTTCTATGTTATCGTTTGACAAGTGACTGGTAACACATCGAAGATGATAAGTGGCCACTGATGTACTTTTACATATGTCTCACGATATCATCCATAACACGTGACACATGTAAAATTTTTATTTTTGAAGTTTCACAAGTGACAGGTGACAGTTGACACACCGAAGATAACAAGAGACATCCTTAACACGTGACCTAAGTTAAATTTTTATTTCTACGTTTGACAAGTGACTGTTTGGCTGAGTTTGCTCAGGTTTGTCTCGTTGGGTTTGCTGAGGTTTGTTCAGGTCTGCTCAGGTTTGTTTCAGTGGGTTTGCTCCGGTTTCTTCAGGTTTATTTGGCTTTGCTTTGGTTTGCGCGTTTAAGGTTAGCTCAGGTCGCGCGCGCGCGCGACCTGAGCTAACCTTAAACGCGCAAACCAAAGCAAAGCCAAGTAAACCTGAAGAAACCGGAGCAAACCCACTGAAACAAACCTGAGCAGACCTGAACAAACCTCAGCAAACCCAACGAGACAAACCTGAGCAAACTCAGCCAAACAGTCACTTGTCAAACGTAGAAATAAAAATTTAACTTAGGTCACGTGTTAAGGATGTCTCTTGTTATCTTCGGTGTGTCAACTGTCACCTGTCACTTGTGAAACTTCAAAAATAAAAATTTTACATGTGTCACGTGTTATGGATGATATCGTGAGACATATGTAAAAGTACATCAGTGGCCACTTATCATCTTCGATGTGTTACCAGTCACTTGTCAAACGATAACATAGAAATTTAACGTAGGTCACATGATGAGGATGATGTCAGAAGATGTTGAAAAAAGAAAAGCCGTCCAGCGGGGTTCAGGGTCCGAGTTTTTTACAGTTAGTACCCTAACGGCCTAAAACAGAGGGTGGGGATTTGGGTGTTTGGTACGGTATGAAAAATTGCTCTCAAAAACAGATTAGTTAACGTTTACAAGTTGCTATCACGAGTATGTAACGGGAGGTTGTATTTTGTTTTACAAATATCCTTTTAACTACTTCTCATAAAGATGACGCAACCCTGCTACGTATTTTTTGCTAAAAAATCATGTCCATCGTATATAGTTGTAGAAATTTAAACCCTCTCCCCCCCGAAGATATGGCGTCGAAAAAGGGCTCTAATATGATAAACGGCGTGTTGGGTATCAAATGAAAGAGAAAAATTTAAGTAAATTCATGATACTAGTATAGTTTCTTAATTCAGAGATGGAAAGGCATTAGCAATTATAGAAATTTGATGTTTTATTTTAAATAATTTTATAAAGAAATCAAATACAGTTCTAAACATATTTGCGAGCCTTTTTCTGATAATATAAGTGTACATTTATTGGTAACAGGGAGATTTGTGGTTTTGACACATCCGGTCTGGATATCTTAGAATCTTAATTAGTAACTACATACAAGAGATTCGCCAGTACGAGTTTAGGTAGTAACAAATCTTTACGCGTGATCGGTTGGTTCAATCAGGGCAAAATACGGGTTCGAGTTTTTTGTTAGCAGGCTGAACTGGTAGTCATTTAGATTTTTTACTGTGAATTAGTTTGTGTGTTGTGCCCTAAGTATTATAAAACGTAAGTACTCTAGTGTTTTATTTAATCGTGTTAATATTATTACTATTGTTATTTGAGGTTTACAAATTAATAGTTGGTATATTTAAGAGTTTGTGTGGGGACTAGAAAGTCGAAATTTATGGGTAGTATTTTAAATTTGCGTTTAAGTAGCAACATGGAAATATTTAGTTATTTGCGCTAATATTAGTATGGGAATCTAGGGATAAAAAAAGCCTCGAACTTCTTTCGCTCATTTCTACCTGAATTATGAAAAAAATTACCTGCAGATGTTTTCCCTGTCTGTCCCTAACACCCCCTCCTTTAAATCTCATGTCAATAGATTACATTTCCCTTCTCTTCAGACGCCCACGGGTCGTTAGTACTTAGGCTTGGTGACTTAGACTGGGATGTCTGAGATAAAAAAATCTGAAAAAGCCGGAATTTATGGGTAGTATTTTATAATACAATAGCTTACATTTCCCTTCTCTTCAGACGCCCGCGGTTCGTTAGTACTTAGGCTTGAAGTCTACGTGGAGTGTCTTAGATAAAAACTGAAAAGTCGAAATTTAGGGACAATATTTTTTAAATTTGCGTTTAAGTACCAGCATAGAAATCTTTAGTTATTTACACTAGAAAAACTTGCCTGCAGATGTTTTCCCTGTGTGCTCCCAATATTCACTCCTTTAAATCCCATGTCAATATATTACATTTCCCTTCTCTTCAGACGCCCACGGGTCGTTAATACTTAGGCTTGATGGCTTAGGCTGGGGTGTCTTAGATTAAAAAAAAATCTCGAAAGCTGAAATTTAGAGGGTTGTATTTTAAATTTGCGGGTAAGTAACAACATATAAATCTTTAGTTATTTGCGCTAATATTAGTACCTGAATTATGAAAAAAATTACCTGCAGATGTTTTCCCTGTCTGTCCCTAACACCCTCTCCTTTAAATCTCATGTCAATAGCTTACATTTCCCTTCTCTTCAGACGCCCACGATTCGTTAGTACTTAGGCTTGATGTCTACGTGGGATGACTTATATAAAAAATTTTTAAAGCTGAAATTTATGGGGCGCTATTTTAAATTTGCGTTTAAGTAACAACATATAAATCTTTAGTTATTTGCACTAATAGTAGTGCTGGAATTATGAAAAAAATTGCCTGCAGATGTTTTTCCCTGTCTGCCCTCAACGTTCACTCCTTTAAATCCAGTGTCAATATATTACATTTCCCTTCTCTTCAGACGTCCACGGTTTGTTAGTACTTAGGTTTGACGTCTACGTGGGATGTCTTAGATAAAAAATCTTGAAGGAGGAAATTTAGGGGTATTATTTGAAATTTGCGTTTGAGTAACAGCATGGAAATATTTAGTTCTTTTGTACTAGTATTAACACCTGGATCTAGGGATAAAAAACCTCTAACTTCTCTCCTTCATTTCTACCTGAATTATGAAAAAAAATTACCTGCAGAGGTTTTCCCTTTCTGTCCCGTCGTCCAATCTCTTAAATCTCATGGCAATAGATTAAATTTCCCTTCTCTTCAGACGTCCACGGTTCGTTAGTACTTAGGCTTGACGTTTACGTGGGATGACTTATATAAAAAAATCTTTAAAGCCGAAATTTACGAGTATCATTTTAAATTTATGTTTAAGTAACAACATAGAAATAGTTAGTTCTTTGAACTAATATTAGCACTGGGATCTAGGAATAAAAAAACTCGAACTTCTCTCGCTCATTCATACCAGAATTATGGAAAAAATTGCCTGCAGATGTTTTCCCTATCTGTCCCAACACCCACTCCTTTAAATCTCATGTCAATAGCTTATATTTCCCTTCTCTTCAGACGCCCACGGTTCGTTAATACTTAGGCTTGATGTCTACGTGGGATGACTCAAAAAAAAATCTTTAAAGCCGAAATTTATGGAACGTTATTTTCAATTTGTGTTTAAGTATCAACATATAAATCTTTAGTTATTTACACTAATATTAGTACTGGAATTATGAAAAAAATTGCCTGCAGAGGTTTTCCCTGTCTGTCCCAACCAACACCCACTCCTTTAAATCTCATGTCGATAGCTTACATTTCCCTTCTCTTCAGACGCCCACGGTTTGTTAGTACTTAGGCTCGAAGTCCACATGAGATGTCTTAGATAAAAAATCTTTAAAACCGAAATTTATGGATATTATTTTAAATTTACGTTTATGTAACAACATAGAAATATTTAGTTCTTTGTACTAATATTAGCACTGGGATCTAGGGATAAAAACCTCGAACTTCTCTCCTTCATACCAGAATTATGGCAAAATTGCCTGCAGATGTTTTCCCTGTCTGTCCCAACACCCACTCATTTAAATGTCATGTTAATAGATTAAATTTCCCTTCTCTTCAGACGTCCACGGTTCGTTAGTACTTAGGCTTGACGTTTACGTGGGATGACTTATATAAAAAAATCTTTAAAGCCGAAATTTACGAGTATCATTTTAAATTTATGTTTAAGTAACAACATAGAAATAGTTAGTTCTTTGAACTAATATTAGCACTGGGATCTGGGGATAAAAACCTCGAACTTCTCTCCTTCATACCAGAATTATGGAAAAAATTGCCTGCAGATGTTTTCCCTGTCTGTCCCAACACCCACTCCTTTAACTCTCATGTCAATAGCTTACATTTCCCTTCTCTTCAGACGCCCACGGTTCGTTAGTACTTAGGCTTGACGTCTACGTGGGATGACTTATATAAAAAAATCTTTAAAGCGGAAATTTACGAGTATCATTTTAAATTTCTGTTTCAGTAACAACATAGAAATAGTTAGTTCTTTGAACTCATATTAGTACCTGAATTCTGAAAAAATTGCCTGCAGATGTTTTCCCTGTCTGTTCCCACGTCCAATCCTTTAAATCTCGTGGCAATAGATTAGATCCCTTCTCTTCAGACGCCCTCGGTTCGTTAGTACTTAGGCTTGAAGTCTACGTGAGATGTCCTAGATAAAACTAACTGTAGTTTTGCTTTTCAATTGCGCTAAAAACTGTAACTTTTGGGGGAGAAAAATGAATCAAAAAATGTGTGTCGTATAGTCTGAAGAATTTCGTCAGTTAAAATCTTTTCTTTTTACAGAAAATGTTTGCATGTTCATGTACAACTTCCAGCGTATCCTGGTTTGAAAATTAGAAAAAATATATTCAAAGTGATTTCGGTATGTTCCCTATTATTGCTAATGAGCTGGCTCCTTAAGGGGTATAAAGGGATGGTCGACTTTTTTCCGCATGGAAACACGCCAGGTACCCTTCCGAGGGGAGACGTACTGACTCCGGTGTTCGGTAATTCCTCTGTACAAAGGGGGTTGGCACCTTAAAGGAGTTTGGTATATACAGTGTTTTCCATATGTCTTATGGACATGATTAGGGTTAATTGTCGCCTGTTGGCTATTAAAGAACCATCCATCGGCCATGTTTCAACTTAAAATAACGCTTTGCGTTTGCTCTGTTATATGTTCGCTTGTTTTGACTCTATAAAAGAGCTAATTTTGACTAATTACGTTACTAGAGGCTAGACTGTTTAACATATTATATCTTTCCTATTCGTGCCCTAACAGTAAGAAAGGGACGGAGAATCTTTGGCGGGTATTGGGTAAGGTCAAAAAGACCTATCGACTGACAAAAATTTTTCGAAAATCTCGACTAACGTTGCTAGTGGTTGTACTGTTTAAAATATGTCTTTCATATTATGCAATAATATCCTCAAATGGTGCGAGAAATTTTTCTGTGAACCATTTAGTGATTTATTGTCATATCTGTATACTAAGAATCTATTATGGCCCTTTAGACATCCTCACTGAGGACCAAGATAGTGGAGCTTGATTTGTAAGACCTCCCTACAAAAGGGGCAATTTGAGCTGTGAAGCATATCTTCCTGCGTCTTTTGGGGACCCTTTTTATTCTTTTTATACTGTCGAATCAAATAATGTCGACTTAAATACAAATTAGTAGTAAATTTTTTCGAAATATGTAGATTTCTCTACCAATAAGGAGAGCGTTTGCTTGGGTTTGCACTTTTCTTTGCGGTATTTTTGAAAAACACGTTTTACAAATACCACCAACATGGTGATGCCGGAAAGAATCTCAACCATGCAGTTTTTCGAAAATCTAAGACTTAGAATAAGAAAAAAAAGGACTCTCTTCCGACTACCCAGTTTTTCGAAAATATAAGACCTAGCATAAGAAAATAAGCGTTATTATTTTAAGGAGTTTTGAATGGGATTTTGTTTTAGTTTTACAAGGTTTAGAATAGAACCTTTTGTATTAACGGTGGCTATATTTAGATATAAGGCCCTTAACCGGTTACATAATTTTCAGGCATAATTTCTTTTTAATATATCTACGGTTTTACAGGGTGTTTAAAAGAACTTAGACCCCTCTGTCCTTACACCATATTTAACAGCTGGTGTTTCAAGAAGCTGATACTTTATTTTGTTGGTATACATCTTATTACTATAACATCCAGTTCTCAACTAAAGCCCTTAATCTGAACATGTCCTTTTATCCATCAAAACCTCGTTATAACACATACAGGACAACGTCCTGACGTTATCCGGACAGCAACCGGACGTTAATAGGACAACAACCGGGCAGTAACCGGACAACAATAGGGTGGTTCACAGGGCGTTAACGGGGCGTCACACACAATGCAAAGACAAACGTCCTGAGAAAAGCTTGAATCCCTTGGAAACAGAACCTGTTCTATTAAATAGCTTGAGGCTGAGAATCGTTTAAGTTTCGAAGAATTTTGTACCACCTGCACTAGAATATTTGTTGAGGTTAGGTTTGATTGTTTCAGGTAGTAAAACATCTAAGGACTTGGTTTAATTCTTTTATTTAATACATCTAGCTACATTTCTATGGATAATTTTTCTCAGAGTTTTAAGTTTATCTGGAGCGTTGGAAAAGTATTGGTGTGTTGTGTTTGTTCTCTGGAACTGATTAAAAATATCTAGCATTAGTGCTGCCTCCATATCTGTGTTTATACTAGGATCTTCTTTGTACACAAACTTCGTAAGGTCTGCAGATGGCATCATATGTTTAATAACTTTCACGGTAGGATCGTAAATTTCTCCTTCAAATACGTTCCAAAAATGAATGTTACCTTCTATTTCCTCATAGAAAATCTTTCCACATTTTGGCTCTACATGTACATTATATTTTTTAGCAAGTTCCCAAACCATTAAAGTTGCCGGTAAACAGGACCCATAATACTGGTTCCGACTGAATACTTCTTCAATGTTGGCAAGAATAGTTTTTAATATTTCCGCCATGTTAATTGTCTGCCGGTCAACGGTATACTAACCATTTCTTATCAGCTATTCCACTTAGATTACAAATTTCGTATACATCACTCCCTATCTTTGTATTGTTCCTCATCTTCTTTTCTCTGATAAATAGGTTTAGAAAAAAACAAACGATCGTAGAGCCCATCAGTTCTTCGGTATTCAATATCGCCCACTTGAATATCACTATTTTTCAAAAACAATCAACCCGTAGCTCTCCCCGTTTCCATGTATCAGTTTCGATATCGTGCTTAAGACCCTGTGTGAGATCACTATCAGCTGTCTCTCCAACATTTCGATATGTCTTCTAGAACAATTTTCGGATATTGATTTAGGGTATGATCTGAGTATCAAACTTGTTGTGTACCTAAGTCTTTCTAGTTCTATTGGAAGCTTTCTGTTAAAAGAAAATAGCCTGTATCTACGTATGCAGTTCTTAAAGATCTTTGAACGAAATTTTTATTTTAAATTCCGTTCGAAAAGGAGGATGGACTGGATGCTTTTTTTTAACAGATAACTGTTTGATTATTCGTAGCAGCATTAGTACCCTTCTATTTTTGAAGAAAATCGTCTGTATGTTGTTTATATATGAGCAAGTATGAATACGAATTCCTGTTTCCCGAAGCAAAGGCATTTTTCTTAGTTGTTTCCTAGCTGCTCCGGAGTTGTTTTTCGAAACAGAGTATGTTGTTTCGCTGTTGAGTGGTTGGGTAGTTCGACGTTTCCGTGGGTTCCTGAAACAGGGTCTGTTTTTTTTTGCTGTTCTTCCCGAACAGGGTCTGTTTTTTTTAGCTGTTTTTCTAGAAACAGAGTCTGTTTTTAGCTGTTTTTTTCCAGAACAGGGTCTGTTTTTTAGCTGTTTTTTCCCGAACAGGGTCTGTTTTTAGCTGTTTTTCCAGAACAGGGTCTGTTTTTTAGCTGTTTTTCTAGAACAGGGTCTGTTTTTTCGCTGTTTTTTCCAGAACAGGATCTGTTTTTGAGCTGTTTTTCCAGAACAGGGTCTGTTTATTAGCTGTTTTTTCCAGAATAGGGCCTGTTTTTTAGCTGTTTTTCCAGAACAGGGTCTGTCTTTTTTAGTATGTCTACCCCCAAGAGCCAGCTCGATAAAGACGTTAAACGTAGGATTATCCAAGCTGCACGAACAATAAGAAAGAAGTATTTAGCATTTAAGACCTGCATCGATGATCTTCGTCGAGAATTTCGTAAAGTTTTTCCGTCCGTCGCAACATCTTTTCCTCGTACTCATTCTACCCTAACCCCATCTTTATCCGAAACTCTGAATCGTATTTCTAGTTTACTTGTATTCCTAGTCCTAACTTGTTTCCTATTATTCGCTAATTTTGTATATAAATTTGCTCAATCTCGATGTCTTGTGGTTAAATCACCAATTTTTCTAATTGTTAGTTTTCTTACATATTCGTACCTCGAAAAACACGTCTAAATTAACCTTACCTCGTGCTGAGTCATTTTAGCTCGCTTGAGTTGGGAATTTTTCCACTAATGATGCAATCTTTCTCTTATGTACTATTGTTTTAGGCTCTTTTAACTTGATATAATCATCCGGCAGATAATATTTTAACAATAAAATAAAGTTAATAATTTCTAACACCCCTGTTTATACAGCCCCCTGTTTAAACAGAGGTGTTTTTAAACAGGGTAGTTGAAACCGGGCTGTTTAAACAGAGCTGTTTAAACAGGGGTGTTTCAACAACTCAGTTTAAACATTCACGATTTTAACGTGAGTTGTTTAGTTGTTATTAACTTAAATAAAATTCCTAAATTATATCTTTCATCGAAAATTAACTCTACAGGGTGATGTAAAAATTTTGAGATCTATTTTTTACTAGTTCCAATGACCTGATACATATTTTTCTATTACTAAATCCCCTAATATTCATAACTTATATAATTAATCCAAAATTTGCTATACAGGGTGATGTAAAAATTTGAAATCTAATTTTTTCCTCAAAGTCGAGATTTTTGAAAAATAATTTGATAAATCGAATGATCTCATCATCTACTATCCTACATCCAAATTTCAACTCTCCAACCTGAGCCATTAGAGCGCTAATAGCAAAAAACTATATCTCCGGAACCAAAAGGCCGATCGACGCCATTCTTTTTTTAAACGCTTTCGGACACCGCCCTGAACACGTGACATATGTTGAATTTTTTTTTGACGTTTAACACGTGACTGGTGACAGTTGACATGTCTTAAATGACAGGTGACAGCTGCCATACTTTTACGCATGTCTTCTGACGCCATTTTGAACACGTGACCTACGTTAAATTTTAATTTTGGCGTTTCATAAGTGACAGGTGACAGTTGACAGATCTTAAATGACAGGTGACAGCTGACATACTTTTACACATGTCTTATGACGCCATTTTGAACACGTGACGTATGTTAAATTTTTATTTTAGCGTTTCGTAAGTGACAGGTGACAGTTGACAGATCTTAAATGACAGGTGACAGCTGACATGCTTTTACACATGTCTTATGACGTCATCCTTCATACGTCACGTATGTCAAATTTTAATTTTGACATTTGACAAGTGACAGGTGACAGTTGACAGGTGACATTTGACAGCTGCGCGCGCAGGTTGGGTTTGCTGACGTAAGATCCAGTGACGTAGACTTCGATGACGTACTTAAAATTTGCGCATGCGCAAAGGTGGCCGAGATATGACGTCATAGATCACAAGATAAGATCCCGCCGGGTGGCGGGTGGGGCACAGACCCCTATCTTGTACTACTTGTCATCTTTATTGGCTATAAAGCTAAGATTTCCAGACATAATAAAATCGCTTGATAAAATAATATTGTGTAGCAATAAGACTCCAGAGCGAGAAGAGGCCAAAAACATTAAGAAGAAAATTTCCACTTTTGAGTTTGTATTTATTTGTGTTATGATGGAGAAAATTTTACTGCAAGTAAATTTTGCATCTAAATTATAGCAAGTCAAAGACATAGACCTTTCGGAAGCTGTAGATTCATTAAAAATTGTAAATGATAGGCTAAGTAAATGGAGGAATAAATACAGCGCACTTAAAGTTGAGGCTTTATCGTTGGCTAGAAAATGGGTTATAGACGCAGAGTTTAAAAATAAAAGAACAAGAGTAAGTAAGCGTCACTTCGATGAGCTGGCTCAGGATCACGGCTTTGAGAGTGACGAGGAGCACTTTCGAATCAATGTATATATACAAGTTTGTGACGTCACATGTGGGGAACTAAATTGTAGATTTGATGGATTGATGGTTTATATCAAGTATGTAATATTTTTAACTTTTTAAATCCTGAAAAGCTAATTTCACTGTCCAATAACGAACTTTTAAAATGTTCATAAAAACTTATTAAAGCTTACGAAGAAGACATATCTTGTGCCCTTTCCATCGAAGTAGTTAACTTAGTTTCAGTTCTAAAACATGAACTTCTACAAATTAAAACAATTAAAGAATTAGTAAAATTGTTAATTATAAAATATATTGCGATAGGACCATGTTTTAGTAGCGTTATAAAAGCATTATTGTTATTTTTAACTCTTCCAGTTACTAGAGCAACCACAGAAAGATCGTTCTCAAAGCTTAAAATAATTAAAAATTATATGCGAACAACAACAACTGAACAACGGCTCAGCAATCTTTCAGTTTTAGCCATAGAAGCTGAAGAGGCTACAGAATTGGAATTTAAAGATATTATTACAAATTTTGCTGAAGGAAAAGCGCGACGTAAATCATTTATATAATTTTTTTATCTATTATTTTAGACCTATATTTTTATCAAAAATGTTAATTTACCCTGAATTTACTGTTTTGTTTTTGCATAATATATAAAGTTATTTTATTATAATCTTTTGTTTTATCTAAAGAGGATAATTTCAGTCTCATGCGAATACATCTTCTTTTAAAGTTTAGATTTTTATGGAGAAACACCTATTTCTCTAATTTACGTTATTTTAGCTTAAGTAAGTAAATAATTTTGAGGAGCCTGAAAAATAATTTTGCGGGGGGGGAGGGGGGGGCAAATTTTGAAGTTCCGCCACTGGTTTGACATCTTTAATATCTGGTCGTTCGGGATGATTTAAGTTGAATTCTTCAGCAGCTTCACGCGTAGTGCGGTAGTTATTTCCAATAATACAATTTCAAGCTTTTCTTCATTGGACAAATGCATCTTGATCTCAAATGATATTCAAAATTAGGTAATCAACTATGACAGTTTAAATTTGACTTTCAAAGTACACAACTGGTGCTGATCTGTAAATCAGGTGTAGGTAAATTAGAAATTTGGCGAAAGTAGGTTTAAAAAAAATTACAAAATTCATTCTAGCACACACCCTGAAAGGAGACAATTTTCTAAATTATTCTGTGTTTGAAATGAACCAAAACTTATCATTAGACATAACTTTTGATAGAAAAACCAGTAATGAAACAGTGAGAAAAAATGCCATTTTAAAAAAGGTAAATTACCGACCACCCTGTATAAGTTAAGTCAATTTTAGTTAAGCCGTTCGGTATTTGAAAGGAAGCAAAACTTTTTATAAAGAATAACTTTTTGTCGAAAAATCAATAATGAAAAAGTTTCCCATTTGTCAAGTAAAATTCTACACACGCTGTATATATATATATATATATATATATATATATATATATATATATATATATATATATATATATATATATATATATATATATATATATATATACAGGGTGGTGCAACCAAGATGGGGTGGACGATTGTGAGTAAACGGTGAGGAATTTCGAAAAAATTTGTTTTGGATATTATCGATAGTCAGACACGCTATGTTTTAAAATTATATATATATATATATATATATATATATATATATATATATATATATATATATATATATATATATATATATATATATATATATATATATATATATATATATATATTGAAAATACTATTCTCACACTACGCCAACGTGTTGTCCAAGGAATATCATCCTTGGTGGTTCAATGACCTGATATCACAGGTACAAATGAACAGTGCCACCCCGACGACCGGTTTCGATACTGTTAGATCTCATTCAGGCCGGGGACAGGCAAATTGCTCTGTGTCGAGCAGGTGTTAAATGGTCGAACCAACCGAAACAACTACTCCGAGGGCTAATACCCCTACCGGCATTGAATTACACGATTGATTCTGGGTTTGTCCGTTAGGAACGATATTGAAAATACTATTCTCACACTACGCCAACGTGTTGTCCAAGGAATATCATCCTTGGTGGGTCAATGACCTGATATCACAGGTACAAATGAACAGTGCCACCCCGACGACCGGTTTCGATACTGTTAGATCTCATTCAGGCCGGGGACAGGCAAATTGCTCTGCGTCGAGCAGGTGTTAAATGGTCGAACCAACCGAAACAACTACTCCGAGGGCTAATACCCCTACCGGCATTGAATTACACGATTGATTCTGGGTTTGTCCGTTGGGAACGATATTGAAAATACTATTCTCACACTACGCCAACGTGTTGTCCAAGGAATATCATCCTTGGTGGTTCAATGACCTGATATCACAGGTACAAATGAACAGTGCCACCCCGACGACCGGTTTCGATACTGTTAGATCTCATTCAGGCCGGGGACAGGCAAATTGCTCTGTGTCGAGCAGGTGTTAAATGGTCGAACCAACCGAAACAACTACTCCGAGGGCTAATACCCCTACCGGCATTGAATTACACGATTGATTCTGGGTTTGTCCGTTGGGAACGATATTGAAAATGCTATTCTCACACTACGCCAACGTGTTGTCCAAGGAATATCATCCTTGGTGGTTCAATGACCTGATATCACAGGTACAAATGAACAGTGCCACCCCGACGACCGGTTTCGATACTGTTAGATCTCATTCAGGCCGGGGACAGGCAAATTGCTCTGTGTCGAGCAGGTGTTTAATGGTCGAACCAACCGAAACAACTACTCCGAGGGCTAATACCCCTACCGGCATTGAATTACACGATTGATTCTGGGTTTGTCCGTTGGGAACGATATTGAAAATACTATTCTCACACTACGCCAACGTGTTGTCCAAGGACTATCATCCTTGGTGGTTCAATGACCTGATATCACAGGTACAAATGAACAGTGCCACCCCGACGACCGGTTTCGATACTGTTAGATCTCATTCAGGCCGGGGACAGGCAAATTGCTCTGTGTCGAGCAGGTGTTAAATGGTCGAACCAACCGAAACAACTACTCCGAGGGCTAATACCCCTACCGGCATTGAATTACACGATTGATTCCGGGTTTGTCGTTGGGAACGATATTGAAAATACTATTCTCACACTACGCCAACGTGTTGTCCAAGTAATATCATCCTTGGTGGTTCAATGACCTGATATCACAGGTACAAATGAACAGTGCCACCCCGACGACCGGTTTCGATACTGTTAGATCTCATTCAGGCCGGGGACAGGCAAATTGCTCTGTGTCGAGCAGGTGTTAAATGGTCGAACCAACCGAAACAAATACTCCGAGGGCTAATACCCCTACCGGCATTGAATTACACGATTGATTCTGGGTTTGTCCGTTGGGAACGATATTGAAAATACTATTCTCACACTACGCCAACGTGTTGTCCAAGGAATATCATCCTTGGTGGTTCAATGACCTGATATCACAGGTACAAATGAACAGTGCCACCCCGACGACCGGTTTCGATACTGTTAGATCTCATTCAGGCCGGGACAGGCAAATTGCTCTCTGTCGAGCAGGTGTTAAATGGTCGAACCAACCGAAACAACTACTCCGAGGGCTAATACCCCTACCGGCATTGAATTACACGATTGATTCTGGGTTTGTCCGTTGGGAACGATATTGAAAATACTATTCTCACGCTACGCCAACGTGTTGTCCAAGGAATATCATCCTTGGTGGTTCAATGACCTGATATCACAGGTACAAATGAACAGTGCCACCCCGACGACCGGTTTCGATACTGTTAGATCTCATTCAGGCCGGGGACAGGCAAATTGCTCTGTGTCGAGCAGGTGTTAAATGGTCGAACCAACCGAAACAACTACTCCGAGGGCTAATACCCCTACCGGCATTGAATTACACGATTGATTCTGGGTTTGTCCGTTGGGAACGATATTGAAAATACTATTCTCACACTACGCCAACGTGTTGTCCAAGGAATATCATCCTTGGTGGTTCAATGACCTGATATCACAGGTACAAATGAACAGTGCCACCCCGACGACCGGTTTCGATACTGTTAGATCTCATTCAGGCCGCGGACAGGCAAATTGCTCTGTGTCGAACAGGTGTTAAATGGTCGAACCAACCGAAACAACTACTCCGAGGGCTAATACCCCTACCGGCATTGAATTACACGATTGATTCTGGGTTTGTCCGTTGGGAACGATATTGAAAATACTATTCTCACACTACGCCAACGTGTTGTCCAAGGAATATCATCCTTGGTGGTTCAATGACCTGATATCACAGGTACAAATGAACAGTGCCACCCCGACGACCGGTTTCGATACTGTTAGATCTCATTCAGGCCGGGGACAGGCAAATTGCTCTGTGTCGAGCAGGTGTTAAATGGTCGAACCAACCGAAACAACTACTCCGAGGGCTAATACCCCTACCGGCATTGAATTACACGATTGATTCTGGGTTTGTCCGTTGGGAACGATATTGAAAATACTATTCTCACACTACGCCAACGTGTTGTCCAAGGAATATCATCCTTGGTGGTTCAATGACCTGATATCACAGGTACAAATGAACAGTGCCACCCCGACGACCGGTTTCGATACTGTTAGATCTCATTCAGGCCGGGGACAGGCAAATTGCTCTGTGTCGAGCAGGTGTTAAATGGTCGAACCAACCGAAACAACTACTCCGAGGGCTAATACCCCTACCGGCATTGAATTACACGATTGATTCCGGGTTTGTCCGTTGGGAACGATATTGAAAATACTATTCTCACACTACGCCAACGTGTTGTCCAAGTAATATCATCCTTGGTGGTTCAATGACCTGATATCACAGGTACAAATGAACAGTGCCACCCCGACGACCGGTTTCGATACTGTTAGATCTCATTCAGGCCGGGGACAGGCAAATTGCTCTGTGTCGAGCAGGTGTTAAATGGTCGAACCAACCGAAACAACTACTCCGAGGGCTAATACCCCTACCGGCATTGAATTACACGATTGATTCTGGGTTTGTCCGTTGGGAACGATATTGAAAATACTATTCTCACACTACGCCAACGTGTTGTCCAAGGAATATCATCCTTGGTGGTTCAATGACCTGATATCACAGGTACAAATGAACAGTGCCACCCCGACGACCGGTTTCGATACTGTTAGATCTCATTCAGGCCGGGGACAGGCAAATTGCTCTGTGTCGAGCAGGTGTTAAATGGTCGAACCAACCGAAACAACTACTCCGAGGGCTAATACCCCTACCGGCATTGAATTACACGATTGATTCTGGGTTTGTCCGTTGGGAACGATATTGAAAATACTATTCTCACACTACGCCAACGTGTTGTCCAAGGAATATCATCCTTGGTGGTTCAATGACCTGATATCACAGGTACAAATGAACAGTGCCACCCCGACGACCGGTTTCGATACTGTTAGATATCATTCAGGCCGGGGACAGGCAAATTGCTCTGTGTCGAGCAGGTGTTAAATGGTCGAACCAACCGAAACAACTACTCCGAGGGCTAATACCCCTACCGGCATTGAATTACACGATTGATTCTGGGTTTGTCCGTTGGGAACGATATTGAAAATACTATTCTCACACTACGCCAACGTGTTGTCCAAGGAATATCATCCTTGGTGGTTCAATGACCTGATATCACAGGTACAAATGAACAGTGCCACCCCGACGACCGGTTTCGATACTGTTAGATCTCATTCAGGCCGGGGACAGGCAAATTGCTCTGTGTCGAGCAGGTGTTAAATGGTCGAACCAACCGAAACAACTACTCCGAGGGCTAATACCCCTACCGGCATTGAATTACACGATTGATTCTGGGTTTGTCCGTTGGGAACGATATTGAAAATACTATTCTCACACTACGCCAACGTGTTGTCCAAGGAATATCATCCTTGGTGGTTCAATGACCTGATATCACAGGTACAAATGAACAGTGCCACCCCGACGACCGGTTTCGATACTGTTAGATCTCATTCAGGCCGGGGACAGGCAAATTGCTCTGTGTCGAGCAGGTGTTTAATGGTCGAACCAACCGAAACAACTACTCCGAGGGCTAATACCCCTACCGGCATTGAATTACACGATTGATTCTGGGTTTGTCCGTTGGGAACGATATTGAAAATACTATTCTCACACTACGCCAACGTGTTGTCCAAGGAATATCATCCTTGGTGATTCAATGACCTGATATCACAGGTACAAATGAACAGTGCCACCCCGACGACCGGTTTCGATACTGTTAGATCTCATTCAGGCCGGGGACAGGCAAATTGCTCTGTGTCGAGCAGGTGTTAAATGGTCGAATCAACCGAAACAACTACTCCGAGGGCTAATACCCCTACCGGCATTGAATTACACGATTGATTCTGGGTTTGTCCGTTGGGAACGATATTGAAAATACTATTCTCACACTACGCCAACGTGTTGTCCAAGGAATATCATCCTTGGTGGTTCAATGACCTGATATCACAGGTACAATTGAACAGTGCCACCCCGACGACCGGTTTCGATACTGTTAGATCTCATTCAGGCCGGGGACAGGCAAATTGCTCTGTGTCGAGCAGGTGTTAAATGGTCGAACCAACCGAAACAACTACTCCGAGGGCTAATACCCCTACCGGCATTGAATTACACGATTGATTCCGGGTTTGTCCGTTGGGAACGATATTGAAAATACTATTCTCACACTACGCCAACGTGTTGTCCAAGTAATATCATCCTTGGTGGTTCAATGACCTGATATCACAGGTACAAATGAACAGTGCCACCCCGACGACCGGTTTCGATACTGTTAGATCTCATTCAGGCCGGGGACAGGCAAATTGCTCTGTGTCGAGCAGGTGTTAAATGGTCGAACCAACCGAAACAACTACTCCGAGGGCTAATACCCCTACCGGCATTGAATTACACGATTGATTCTGGGTGTGTCCGTTGGGAACGATATTGAAAATACTATTCTCACACTACGCCAACGTGTTGTCCAAGGAATATCATCCTTGGTGGTTCAATGACCTGATATCACAGGTACAAATGAACAGTGCCACCCCGACGACCGGTTTCGATACTGTTAGATCTCATTCAGGCCGGGGACAGGCAAATTGCTCTGTGTCGAGCAGGTGTTAAATGGTCGAACCAACCGAAACAACTACTCCGAGGGCTAATACCCCTACCGGCATTGAATTACACGATTGATTCTGGGTTTGTCCGTTGGGAACGATATTGAAAATACTATTCTCACACTACGCCAACGTGTTGTCCAAGGAATATCATCCTTGGTGGTTCAATGACCTGATATCACAGGTACAAATGAACAGTGCCACCCCGACGACCGGTTTCGATACTGTTAGATCTCATTCAGGCCGGGGCCAGGCAAATTGCTCTGTGTCGAGCAGGTGTTAAATGGTCGAACCAACCGAAACAACTACTCCGAGGGCTAATACCCCTACCGGCATTGAATTACACGATTGATTCTGGGTTTGTCCGTTGGGAACGATATTGAAAATACTATTCTCACACTACGCCAACGTGTTGTCCAAGGAATATCATCCTTGGTGGTTCAATGACCTGATATCACAGGTACAAATGAACAGTGCCACCCCGACGACCGGTTTCGATACTGTTAGATCTCATTCAGGCCGGGGACAGGCAAATTGCTCTGTGTCGAGCAGGTGTTAAATGGTCGAACCAACCGAAACAACTACTCCGAGGGCTAATACCCCTACCGGCATTGAATTACACGATTGATTCTGGGTTTGTCCGTTGGGAACGATATTGAAAATACTATTCTCACACTACGCCAACGTGTTGTCCAAGGAATATCATCCTTGGTGGTTCAATGACCTGATATCACAGGTACAAATGAACAGTGCCACCCCGACGACCGGTTTCGATACTGTTAGATCTCATTCAGGCCGGGGACAGGCAAATTGCTCTGTGTCGAGCAGGTGTTAAATGGTCGAACCAACCGAAACAACTACTCCGAGGGCTAATACCCCTACCGGCATTATATATATATATATATATATATATATATATATATATATATATATATATATATATTAGGGTGTCCATTATTTCCCGACTTTAAAATTATTCAAGGCTCGGTAGTTATTTCGGTTCTAGGACCCCAAAAACGAGGTATCCCCAAGATTCAGCTCGATCCGTTGCATATATATATATATATATATATATATATATATATATATATATATATATATATATATATATATATATACAGTGACCGGCAAAAAGTTGGACACATATGGGAAAAATTTTTATTATTGGAATATTCAAAAAACTTTTTATGCCGATTGTCTCTGCATGATGGGTAACCTAAAAATTGATTTTGACATTTGTTACGTGATTACTCGTTAGCCGGCAAAATTGAAAAAAATATATATTGTCATGGAAAACTGGTATTAGGTGACAAGATATTGAAAAAAGTTATTAGAAAAAAGTGTTTAGATTTTAATTTTATACTCCTTGGGAAAGTCTGGAGCCAAAATTGAAAAAAAAAATATTTTACATTTTTTGAAAAAAAATGTACAATATTAGTTTCATATTCCCATGAATTTAATAAAAATGTGTTAAATGATCGAAAACCAAGGTAATAACCTATTATCTCAACATTTTTGTTATTACTTAAAAGTTTTATTTGATAAAATTTAAAATTTAGCTTTTTTTCATGTACTTGGGTGTGGCCAGGCCCTGTATCTGGCAACCATTTTGGTAGACACGTTAAAATTTCTTCAAAATTAGAGCAAACGGTCTTTCGTAAGCATATTGTTCCAGAAGTAACTATAAATGGTAAATATGGTTGCCAGATACAGGGCCTGGCCACACCCAAGTACATGGAAAAAAGCTAAATTTTAAATTTTATCAAATAAAACTTTTAAGTAATAACAAAAATGTTGAGATAATAGGTTATTACCTTGGTTTTCGATCATTTAACACATTTTTATTAAATTCATGGGAATATGAAACTAATATTGTACATTTTTTTTTCAAAAAATGTAAAATATTTTTTTTTTAATTTTGGCTCCAGACTTTGCCAAGGAGTATAAAATTAAAATCTAAACACTTTTTTCTAATAACTTTTTTCAATATCTTGTCACCTAATACCAGTTTTCCATGACAATATATATTTTTTTCAATTTTGCCGGCAAACGAGTAATCACGTAACAAATGTCAAAATCAATTTTTAGGTTACCCATCATGCAGAGACAATCGGCATAAAAAGTTTTTTCAATATTCCAATAATAAAATTTTTTCCCATATGTGTCCAACTTTTTGCCGGTCACTGTATATATATATATATATATATATATATATATATATATATATATATATATATATATATATATATTCGTAGACAGCACAATGGTCAGCCCGCCATGTCTACAGGCCTTTGGTCCACCCGGCATTTCTAATGAACCTTAAGGAGTATTTATTTCAGTAATAATTTTTCAAGTATATTTGATCCTTGAGGGGAAAGTAGAGGGGTAAGAAAATCGCAAAAATTAAGGTTTTATATGCGGACCATAACATGGTCGCCCCAACAGTATAAAAAATTATGTAATTCATATTTTGGTTAGCCCGGCGGTGTTGCCGATATTTATGTCCAAAAGTTTCAAGGTCACCGACATCTGTTCGTATTAATTGCATATTGAATTCAGTACCTACAAGCGTTTTATTCTCATACAATTATACTGGTTAGCAATATGTGATTAGTTTTTGGACTAACAAGTTTTGTTATAATAATTAATATTTTGTAAACAAATAGGAAGGTATTCCAAGTAATTTAGAACTTTTATGTTTTAAAAAATTTATTAATACAAGGTGGACTAATTCTCCGTCCAATAGGCAGCTATATTTAAAAAATAAAGTACCATGGTCGCCCCAACAGTATAAAAAAATATGTAATTCATATTTTGGTTAGCCCGGCGGTGTTGCCGATATTTATGTCCAAAAGTTTCAAGGTCACCGACATCTGTTCGTATTAATTGCATATTGAATTCAGTACCTACAAGCGTTTTATTCTCATACAATTATACTGGTTAGCAATATGTGATTAGTTTTTGGACTAACAAGTTTTGTTATAATAATTAATATTTTGTAAACAAATAGGAAGGTATTCCAAGTAATTTAGAACTTTTATGTTTTAAAAAATTTATTAATACACGGTGGACTAATTCTCCGTCCAAGGGGCAGCTATATTTAAAAAATAATTATTCCGTTAAACTTTATTCTATAGCCCAGAGAAAGAGAGAAAAAGACATTTTTAACATTATGCAACATTTTTTCATTTACACAAACCATACTAAGCTAATCTGCTCAACTATCTTCCTTGACGTAGCTCAAGCTTTTGATAAAGTTTGGCACAAAGGGCTAATTAACAAATTAAACAGAATGTTACCAAAACAATATTTAGAGTTGCTAACCTCCTACATTACAGATAGAGTGTTCAGAATTAAACAGGAGGATGAATACTCCAAACTGAAGGAAGTTAAAGCAGGTGTGCCTCAAGGAAGCGTCTTGGGACCCGTCCTTTATTTACTGTACACTTGTGATCTCCCACAAACAGAAAATGTAACTGTGGCTACATTCGCTGATGACACTGCTGTATTAGCAGTAGGAACAGACCTAGATGCAGTAACCAGACAACTCCAACATGCTAGCGACCAGATTTACAATTGGACCACAGACTGGAAGATTAAGCTTAATGAGCAAAAATCTATTTGGGTCAACTTTACCAACAAAAGAATAGGCAATCATCAACCAATTAACATAAATGGTATCATAGTTCCCTATGCAAATACTGCCAAATACCTGGGGATGACCTTAGATGCGAAACTAAGATGGAAGGAACATATCAGAACTAAACGCACTGAACTAGGGCTCAAATATAGACAGTTGTATTGGCTCTTGGGACGAAAATCTAAGCTGTCAATACACTGTAAAATCATGATATACAACCAGATTTTAAAACCAGTCTGGGTTTATGGCATCCAGTTATGGGGCTGTGCCAAGGAGAGCCACATCAAACGCATCCAAACCTTCCAAAATAAAGTATTACGGAACATAGTTAGTGCACCGTGGTACATACGAAATAGTGACCTACATCGCGATCTTGGTATCCCGTATGTCGCTAGTGAAATTAGAAGATTTGCCATCAAGCACGAGTCTCGACTCCATCAGCACGTTAACGTCGAAGCCATTAGGCTTCTTGACAACCAGGACCTAGTTAGAAGGCTGAAGAGGACCAAGCCCTTTGAACTAGTATAGACTTTTGAAAACATAGTACAGTGCGCAAGTGTGTGAGTGCTAAGTGCCATGGCCATGAGTCACAACAGATAAACCTTTAGGACTCCATTGGGTGAACTTTAGTATATAAGGATTTTAGTTTTTAAGAATTTAGAGAAAAATTAATGGTTGGTCTTGCAGACCAGTTTTAATAACAGTAAACGCCGCAGACTTTATCAATAAAAAAAAAAAAAAACAAACCATACTTAAAAACAGTGAGCAACTCCTATTAACCAGTACAAATAGAGTGATGCTAAAAGCTAGCATGCTTCATATGCATTTTTCATAGGGCAAATAGACAAGATGAGGACGGTTTTTCAAACTTATGATTCGTAGGGATTGAAACAGTCTCTCCAAATATATTATCAGCATTATATCTTGAATTGTTTATTTTTAACTGATACTTCAAATTCCTTTAATTTTTTTACATCATATAATATTTTCTTATGTGCACAAAAAGTATCCTAAAAGGGAAAAAGCTACCCCCATTACTGAAGCTAGAAAACTGATATTTGAGGGATTTTGCAAAATCTGGATTTAAAGGGGTTGTAGAGATCTGCTATGACTAAGATTCTCTCAACTCTCACCATTGTTTGTAGGGTGAAAAGATGAGATAAGGAATGAGGAAATAAGAATTTTGAGTGGTTGAAACAAGCCCCTGAATATTGAAAAAAGTCATATCACGAAATCTATTTTTTCAGTGAGAAATGCTAAATAACGGATTCTCTTTCATTACATCATTTTTTTATTTGCGCAAAGGGTAGAAACTATTTTCGTTATTAGCGACATAAATCATCGAAGCTAGGCAATCTGGAGTTTTGCACAAGAGCTACTTATTTGTAATATGTAGGGATTGGCTAAGAACATATTCTAATAGAATGGATAAGGAAAAGGAAGCATATTCATTGCATTTTTACTTTTTAGCGGCTCGAGGACTAAAGGATGGCAGTTGAGTCAAAATGGTAAAAACTCCCCTATCAACACTGCATATAAATTTTTTGTAGGGCAAATAGGTGAAATAAAGACAGATTTTTCAGAATCAGGATTCAAAATCGTTGAAATGTTAAGATAAATCATATCTGGAGAACTATTTTATAATTGAAAATCATATCGATTCTCTTTTATTATATTTTTTTAGTTGGATGAAAGACAACTTTAAAGACTAGAAACTATCCCTCTATCCCTAACATAAACTAAAGAAGCTTAAGGCTGGAATTCTACGCAAAAATTATTTCTAAGTTGTAGGGATTCGCCGAGAAAAAATTCTTAACTAGCACTCTAAAAGGTTGAAAATATAATCTATACATTATTTCCCAAACCCTTAGTTATCTATGGTGTGAGCAGGTTAGATAAGGACGGATTCTAAAAAATCAGGTTTTAAAGGAGCTTGTAACAAGGCCCTAATTATTTCTTGAAGTGTTTTACTGAAAAATGCCAAGACATGTCGATTTTCTTTTATTACAAGAATGTCTTATTTGCACAAAAGACATCTTAAAAGAGTAGAGACTACCACTTTTAGTCCTAGCAAAAATACTGGAATATACTTTCTATTTGAGGGAGCACAAATAACTGAGCTAAAAACCTTATCTAATTTTAGAAATCTCAACAGTAAGAGTTAAACAAGGGTGTGCGGTCCATATGGAAGCAAGCAGTTTCCAAAAAGAAACATTTTTATTGCGAATATCGCAATGACCACTCTGACACAGCTCGGAAGGCTTCCAAAAATACAAGAACTTCATACAAATTGATTATCGACCAGGATAAACAAAAATTAGAACAAAAAGTTCGAAATCTGACCCTCCGGCTCAAAATTATTCTGGGCGTTGCAAAATCAGTCGGAAAAAACTTCACTTCTTGAAGTTTTCCACCCCACCTCTCATACGTGACGAGTATAACATAGCTATCACGGAACGAAACTTTACTGATGCACCGGGAAAAAAGCTACCAATTTTGCTTATCTCGTACAGCAAAGGTATATTTCCAAATGCATGAAAATGTGTTAGGGTGCAACCAGATCCAATAAAAGGGAAAAATAATTTGGCAAACAACTATCGTCCAATCTTTCTGGCATCTATCGTTTCGAAGGTAATGGAAAAGGAAATTAATATAGAGATTCTCAAATATCTTGAACCCAACAAAATTATCCCTATTAAACAGTATGGCTTCAGGCTCAAACGGTCCTCTGGTGACCTCTTGGAAAAGCATGAGGCTCTTATTAACAAAATCTCGGCTTATGGACTTTCTCATGGCCGCTTGATGTCTAGCTTTTCGAAAGATAGAGCTATTCAGGTTGGGGTATGGGTATTGAAAGAGACTGAGCCGTCAGACTTCGCCATGCAAAGCTCATGATCAGTCGAAAAAAAAGCCAGATACTAAAATTTGACCAAATACATAGGGTATTTGTTTTTTATAGATCGATTTTGTTATCGTCTTGAATTTGATTCGCGTCTGTTAGATTGTTAAAGAATAATAGCATTAATAGCAAATCTCGTCATGGAGAAGTTTTCACTTCTGTCTTGTGGTCTTAAACATACAACCTAATTTTATTCTCTAAACTCACTTTGAAATGTTAGAAAAAAGCTCTACCTCTGTCAAAAAACTGGAATTTCAACATCTAAGGCGCAAAGAATTTCGACATCCAATAAATATGTTCCCTATGTTGTTACTATTCTCCAATATTTGCACTCTGATGATGTTGTGAGAATATTGGAATTTTGTCACTAGTTTAAATCTAAATAGAAACGTTATTTTTTCAAAAAATTATTTGGTCATACATTTGTGTCGAGTAACCGACATAATGAAAGAAATGGGAACTCCACAAATGTAAATGCAAGTTTTTGTTTATTTCAAAATTAGCTAGTGTATCGCTGTTTTGAAGAAAATTTAAATGCAGATAAATATTTGGACATACTTCTATCAAACCTTTTCGATATCCTTGACGATGTTCCTTTATATGAAGTAATAGAGATTTACTTTCACCAAGATGGCCCGCTACCCATAACGCTCTTCGAATAGGAGAGTACTTACTTACTTTAGAAACCATTAGATAGGAACACATGGACCTATAAGGTGCGGCCACCACGATCTCCGGATCTAACTCCTCTGGATTTTTTATTTGGGAAGTGTTTGAAAATAAAATTTATAAAGAAATTATCTCAACCCGAGAACAACTTGATCAAAGCATTCATGAGTCCTTTTCAGGAATTAAGCCATTACACATCATGAATTCTTAAAATCCTTTCGAAAATTATGTCAAGAGTGCATTGAATATAACGGAGGAACTTTAGAACATTTGCGATGATTCCCGTTGTTTGTTCCCTTAATCTGAATTTTTTAGTTTGCTTCAAAGTTTCCATAGTTTTTATTTACTTTCTTGTTCCAATTAGAAATGGTTTACTCTTATTACTATTTATTCTACTCTTTGTCGCCTAAAATATATTTTGTAATGTTTTTCTAGCTAAAATAGTTTTTATTCGAGGATATTAGTTTTGGTGTCATGGCCTACATAGGGATTTAAAATATATAATTTTAAATAAATCGCCTAGAAGGAAACTAGTATCATCTATGCTGTGTTTTAGATTGAAATATATAGACTGTTTCATTTGGAAAAATGAGGTTGGATTTGATAATTTTTTTTACCTGACCACGTATACTAATTCTGCAAACGGCAGATTATTCAAAAATCATTATAAAGAGAGAAACTTCTGAATGAAATATTTTCTGCATCTCTTTTAAATATGAAAATAAGGGGAAATTTTTAAATTGACAATTCTTAGATTTTTCCCCGTATCTTTAAAATTTTGATTTAACCATTTTAAGTTTGACCCAAAAAGAGCATATGACACCTATATTACATTTTGATAGCAGTAACAACTATAGATATACATTATAAAAGTGCCGAAAAATGTACAGGGTGTACATTTCGTCAACCTAAAACCTTGGAGCTTACTGTATATCAATATAAAAGAGAGAACTTGACTTGCGGATAAAGGGCACACAACTAATCACTAATTTCTGTCAAATTGTCAAGCATTAGGAAAGTATAGTTCATATTCAACAACAAACATAATAATTTCAGCGATAAGGCTGGCTCAGTCCTCAGCTTGTGAGTTATGAGGTCCCAGGCTCGGTGTCGGCAGCAGGTTGTTTTTTTTGTTTTTGTTTTTTAGTATTTTTTAAGAATCGATAATATATCATTGATTAGTTTTGGTTAGTTTAAGTTAGTTTTTCTCTTAAAATTCCCATGGGCAAATTACATTGTACAGTTAATAGTTAAAAATTAAATTATAAGAATTTGTGCTAATTCACTCTTTTAAATGCCGATTTCTTCGATTATAATCAAATTGCCCTATCAAATTAAAGTATCTTTAAAGAGAATAATAAAAAGCAAAGTCGAATCAGACGATTATTCTTCGTTTGCGCATGCGAGTTTGATTGATTTGACAGAAATGAGTGATTATGTTGTGCCTTTTATCCACAAGTGAGAAATAGTGCATAAAAATACACTATTATTAGTATCTACAAAATAAACCACAAAAATGTTAAAATGTACCAAGAAAAGCGTTTTACGGTAAATTTTGCAGTGTTGCGAAATCTAAAGGTAGCTAAGGAGGTACATGATTTATATACAAAATATGTATCGTCAAGAGTGCAATAGTCATCCCGGTAGTATAAAAAAATATGTCATTAATAACTTGGTTAGCCCGGCGTTGTTGCCGATTCTCTTTTTCTAAAGTTTTAACGGTCACCAGCACGTGTTCATATTAATCATATTAGTCGCATATTGACTTCAGTGCAACAAAAAATAAGTTATTAATTTTTAGTTTTTCTTGTCTTATTTGTAGTTTTAGCCAAATATAAGTATTTCATAAATTAATATAAATGTTTTTTTATCGGTTTGTCGGAACGTTAAATATATTTTAACTCAAATTAATCTAAAATACTTTCATAATATGAAGTGCTTCAAGTAAACTGCATATTCTTATTTTACTTTAGGTCATTTCTTTGTTATTCTCAATTCAATGAAAAAAGTAATAGTCCTTTGTAGCAGTTTAGAAGAAGAAGAAGAAGAAATGCTTTATTGTCAAAAAATTGTTTACAATTTGTAGATAAAGCCAATAATAGTGTACAAAACATACAAAATAGAAATACAAAATATATTTCACATAGTACAAAACATACAAAAATACAATACAATAAAAAATTAAAAAAAAAATAAAAATTATACATAAATAACCAAAATATACAAACATAATACAATTGCATAAATTGTATGTGGTCAGAGTATATACTTATACTTTTAGGTATATTATAAATTAAACAATTTAATAATTATGGTTTAGCTACACAAAACAGTAAATAAATAAAACTAACTATGGATAAAAAAGTCATTTAGTATGTACAAGGCCCTCTTCAGTAAGTATGATTTCAAAGCTTTGCAAAACGCGGGAAATGATGTTAAGGACTCGATTTCAAATGACAGATGATTGTGCATTTTTTTTTGCATTGTACAATATAGAGCTTCTAACCAACTCTGAACGTGGGATAGGCAGATAAAGGTCATGTTCCGTATTCCTAAGTGGGTAGTTGTGGGATGGCCTTTCTGGAATAGCAGACGCGTGCTTGCGGATTAAGCAAACGGATTCAAATATGAATAAGGAAGGAAGAGTTAGTATTTTAAATTTTTTGAAGAAATCCTGGCAGTGAGTTCTACTGTCAAGTCCCAGTGAATATCGAACAGCTCTCTTTTGTAATTTGAAAATACGCTCAAACTGAGTCGCACAACACGTACCCCAAAATGGAAGGGCGTATCGGAGATGCGACTCAAAAAGGGCATAATAGACCGATCTAGAAGTTGACAAGTTAAGCTCCTTGGAAACTGATCTTAGAGCAAAACAGGCAGAACCCAACTTTTTAGACAAAGCATCGATGTGCAAGTCCCATTTCCATGAGTTGTCCACAACAAGCCCCAGGAATTTCACAGATTCAACGACGTCAATAGTGGTGTTATTGAGTACGAAAGGTTGCAACGTACTTTTATATGACAAAACTTTAGTTTTATAAACGTTGAGGTACAGGAGATTCGAATCGCACCATGATTTAATCGTGATCAAGTCACTAGACACAGTTCTATGAAGTGCCGTTATATCCGGGTTGCTCCAAGTGAAACTAGTATCGTCCGCAAAGAGACAGATTTTACCACTAATGTCCAGACTAGCAATGTCATTGATAAACAGTAGAAACAAAATAGGACCTAGTACTGAACCTTGAGGTACTCCATATTCTATTGGCTTGCAAGAAGACATCGACGCATTAACCCTCACAAGTTGACCTCTGTTGTTGAGATATGACTTGACTCTAAGCCCGTAGTACTGCAGTTTATTAATTAAGATATTATGATCTACTCAATCGAATGCTTTGGAGAAATCACAGAATATTGTTGCTATAGAGTGATGGCTGTTCAGGCTGGAGTATACACTATTAAAGAGGGAGAACATAGCATCATTTGTGCATTTGTTACTTAAACATCCAAATTGACTTGTAGTAATTATTTTATATTTAAAGAGAAAAGAGAGGAGCCTTTTTTAACCAATCTTTAAATGATCTTCGATAATGTGGGAAGGAGTGCAATTGGGCGATAGTTTGAGGTTTGATCTTTATCACCTCCTTTATGCAAGGGTATAATTATTGCCGTCTCAAGGCAGCTTGGAAAGAATCCGTTTATAAATGACTTGTTAATTAAATTTGTAAAGTGGGTTAAAGTGCATTCCGGCTGGATCGAGAACATTTTCAGAGTAAGCCCATCAGTCCCAGAAGAGGAGTTGTTTGTAATATCATTAATTGTACTGCGAAGCTCTGCTAATACTACGGGTGTAAAAAAGAAACTGTGTAAATTCTCATTAGCATTAGGAAGATATGAAAGGGGATCATGGGAGGGAGTTATGGAGTTCATTAAGTTTTTAGCCACATTTACAAAGTAATTGTTTAGATTCTCAGGTGAGTTAGGTATTGTGCTAGTCGATGAAGTTTTATTCCTTAAATCATTCACAATTGGCTATGTCTCCTTAGCAACATCACCAGATTCGGCCAGCCGCCTATTATAATAAATATCCTTGGCAGCTTTTATAGTCTTATGATAGATTTTTCTGTAACGCTTGAAGTAATCATGGAAGAAGACACTGTCCAAGAATTTTTTTCGGTGAGACAATGAGCGCATGTTCTTTGCAGATGTACGTATGCCTTTAGTAGACCAGGGTTTATGTTGTTTAGCTTTGATAGGCCTCAGAGGAAAGGATTCTAATGCCAGACTAGATAAGGATTTTATGAATCTGGAAAATTCGGTATCGACATCATCATACCGGACAACCCATTCAGTTGTTAGACATAAGTTCCTGAAACTATGAAGATTCTTATTGGAAATAATACGGCATAGTTTGCGCGCATTTCTGCGTTCAGATTTTACCGAGAATTTAATGGATTGATACAATGCCTAAGATCAACTAAGTGTTCACTTCGACTGATTATTCTTGTTTTTAGAATAAAATCATATTATTATTGGTATGAATGATAAGAAAGTCAAATTTCGGGATAACCAAGAAGCTGTTCACATACCTGATATATATCCAAAATATGTATAAAATTAGCGCCCTCTACATGGACTATCTCTGAACTAATGGGAGTATAATGGATATGTGAACAGTAAAAAGGTCGTCCCACCCAAAAATGCGGGAAACGATGTTTTAGAGTCTCCTGTAACGTTTAGAGAGGGTATACACTGCGATTCCTTGGTGAGCCCGAAATTGGGACTACCAACGTTTTTTCTGGCTGACGATTATATATATATATATATATATATATATATATATATATATATATATATATATATATATATATATATATATATATATATATATATATATATATACATGTTTTTATGTCAAGTTGAGATCCGATCATATTTTGGACTACCCGAGATCCACCTGAACAAATAAAGGTATTTAAAAAAATCTGTTGTAAAAGTCAATAATTGTGTGTTTTAATTTATGGTACCACCACAGGGGTAGGTCATTTTCAAATTTTTATATACACACAGTATAATGTGAAGTAGAGATCCCTCACAATACTTGTAATAGGCGAGATCCGACCTTGTAAATTAGGAAATATATGCGTAACGTGAGATCCAACCATGTTGCCAATTTTACTGCTACGATTTTATTGCATTTTACAGTGCTCTAAACATATGAAAGATGATGATTGAAGACAACTGCCCTTATCATGTATTTATTTTACATATCGTTTTCTAAATGTCCGCGGTATTCTGACACAATAATAAAATCGTACAAAGTATCTGTAAAATTTTCAAGTGAACCGGAGGTATTTGACTTAAGAACAGCAAGGAAAGTTCTGAGTAAAATACTTCCCATATTAATACAAAATTAATAACCTATTGGGGGCCTTTCTTATTTTTTAAGATTAGTATAATGGTTTTGTATAACATTTGTGAATATCTCTATTAGTATCCATAAAAAGACAAATTTATTATAATGGTGTTAGGATTTAGTACACCGTATCTTATACAATATTTTCGATCATGCTGCAGTTGGGTAGGGTAGATGGGTTTTATTTTAATTTTTACACGCATCCCGTCATATTAAGAATTTTATTTTCTTTACGTTCCATGCATTGACTATTTTTTTATCTTTTGCTGAGTATGCAATATCATGGGCATGGGAAACCTTGAAATACTCAGATTACACGATCCCTCTAGGGATCAATATTTTTAGTCTCCTTGTATACTAAGTCTACTTGCCAACAATATAAAGTCACATTTGCTTGAAAATAAATACTTATTTTTTTATTGGTCCTATATCGGCAATTTTTGTTTAAAATTTTTTTTACATTGCCATGCCATGACACTATAAATTAATTAAATCATATTCATTTGCCTTTCTTTAATTTGACGCGTAAATAATGGTGATCTAAAACCTTAATAAAGGTTCTTTTCGAGGCACCCTGTATAATACGTTAAAAGTCTTTTATGCCAAAGTTATTATTTTTAAAAGCAAAGCTTTTTATGCAGAGTAATTTCCCCCCAACAAATGGTAATAAAAAAGTTTTCCATTTGGCAAGCAGATTCACAGACACGCTCTATATTGTTTACATTTTTTTGTAGACTTATTTTAGTTAAATTATTTTTTTTTCAGGAAATATACATAAAATACTAAACAAAGAGCAATTATTATTTTATTTACTTTTCTTTAAAATTTTCCTTAGATTTACATATATAGCATACATACTATGTACAATAACTGTAAATACGGGGTTGGCCAATGAAAACGAAACGGACTGAATATCTGATTCCATGTTTATTTTTACAAAAATCGCTCGTACACGTACTTAATTAGATTTGTCAAGGGGGAGGTTTTTTTGTTACCATTATCAATCATTATCAATACTGCAACTTCAACCCCTTAGAAAGGGTGGGACCAACCCTTAAAATTTAAAAGGAAATAGGGGTCTTGCAATACATCATTTTAAAAGTCTCACTAAGTACTTTATGATTCTAAAATATTACGATATTATTCGTCCCGAGAACAAAATGGAGGCTTGTTTAAACAAATATTTTAAAATACGATGTACAATGTTTAATTGGCGGTTTAAAAATACGCTTCTGATGATAGCAAGAGGTTATTATTTAGCTCTCCCCAGCCCCCACTAATTGAAATAAAATTTGAATTGTGTTAAAAATCAGATCTAAAATTATTGAAATGACATTGAGTGTGTTAGTGGGGGTGGGGAAGGGCTAAATAATTTTTTTTAACCTCTTACTATCATTAGAAACGTATTTTCAAACTGCTAATTAAAAACTTCAGCAATACCCATTAACATGCATTACAGAAATATTCAACAAGCCGCCATTTTGTTCTGAGGGCGAATAATGACGTAATATTCTAGGATCATAAAGTACTTAATGAGACCTTTAAAATGATGTATCGCAAGACCCCTCTTTCCATTAAAATTTTAAGGGTTGGTCCCACCCTCCCTAGGGGGTTGAAGTTACAAGCCAAGCCCCACCAATATCATATCGGAAACCACAAAAGATTTAAATTGGGTTAAACTAATATAAAGTTACGCATTTAGGAGTCCAACTATATGGCACCAAACAAGTAAGAAAATTTTAATTAGCATTGGAATGAAAAATATAAATTTGCCCAAATTGATTGATTGATTTTATCGCCTACATACCCTTCAGGCATACAAATTCAGGTTTTTGTCGATATCTTTGTACTAAAGGAAAAATTTTAAATTTCTCTCGCATTAATCTGGCTGCTAGTTGACCATCTTTACAGATAAAAAAAAACATTTTTTCTAAACAATAAAGAAAAATGATGGGAATTTCAAAACTTTTCCACAATAAAGGTCTAGCAGCCGCAGATATTGATGGAAGAATAATTTAAAATTTTTATACTAGTACAAAGATATCGGCAAAAAACTGAATTTCTATGCCCTGAGGGTATGTAGGGGATGGAACCGGCTTAACATTAGGAATGTCCCAAAAATACGTATTCTGAAAAAACTAGCCCATTTTTATATTGCATGTGCGATGACAACTAATTCTTGTTTAATGAGTAGCTAACTCAATTTGTAAGCCTTTTCTTGTAAAATTTTAATTACATGGGCGGCTTAGACAGAAAACGTAATTTTTAAGTGTGCATACCTTTATTTGCAGAGTAGTTCAAATAAAGGACTAGGTATCACAATAAACTTAGATGAAATTTTTACGAATAACTAATTTATGCATTCACGACAACAGCAGCTATTTTGAGCTACTCATGAAACGAAAATTTTTAGTCATCGCGTATGCATTAAAAAATGTGGATTAATATTTACAGAAAACGTCAATTTTGGGACAAACTTGTAAGATTTTAGATTATACCATTCTGTATATTACCAAAAAATAGAAAACTAACAGTACTAAAAGACCTAAAAAGTATCAAAAATAAAAAATTTTGGCGGCCACACGTACGGTTACGATCGTCGCATCTGACTATATTTCCAGCTTAGTCTCTATCTGGGGTAAAGTGATGTTGGATCCAACCATTAATGATATATAACCATTGTTGATATAATATAAAACATAAGATTTAAGCAGCTTGAACGCGCTGTATAAGATCCAATAGAAATCGGTAGTAGATATCACGTGCACAAGCTGTACAGTCAACTCGCTCCGCCAACGTTGCCGTTATTGACGGATCTCGCCTTAACTAGGATACACAACACTAGATGCAGACGATCAGAGCGCCCTCTGAAAGTTTGTTTTCGAACCCAAATTGTATGTAATATGAAAAAAAAGGTGTAAAATGAGATCCAAACAAAAATTTGTAGAAATTCGTTAGAGGCAGTATCGAACCAAATGCCGCTCATATCCACGCAAAACAAGGCGAGGTCCAAATCCGGATCTCTCTTTGCAAAACAGATCTCGGGATGTCTACTATTTCACTGAAATGGATCTCACCTTAATCAGGAAATGTGTATATATATATATATATATATATATATATATATATATATATATATATATATATATATATATATATATATATGTATATATATATATATATATATATATATATATATATATATATATATATATATATATATATATATATATATATATATATATATATATATATATATATATATATATATATACAGGGTGGTGCAACCAAGATGGGGTGGACGATTGTGAGTAAACGGTGAGGAATTTCGAAAAACTTTGTTTTGGATATTATCGATAGTCAGACACGCTATGTTTTAAAATTATAGCCATAATACAGGGTGGTCCGAAAAACTCGTGGCGAACCAAACTTGTATTTTTTTAAATGGGACACCCGGTATGTTATTGTTCCAATTGATTCTCCTGGTCGTTACGATCATTTTGATATAGGGGTTATTGGGTCCAAAACTTATAGTAAGAGAATGGGAGGCGGTTAAAGTTGAAAAAATGCTCACAGTTCGGCAATTTTTTAAAGAAATTTGAAACAAGTATGGAAAAACCAAATATTCCATAAAACGTTACATATCCTTGAATACATTTATCACTTGCAATTTGTTTAAAATTATTCACTGTTATACAGGGTGATCAAGTTTTGCAAATACGCCCTGGACTAATTTTTTTTAAATGGAACACCCTGTATATTTTATTTTCATGTTAAAGATAACATTACGAGCTTTCAAAAAATACCATACATGATGCCTTTCTGACCAACAGTTTTTTAGTAAACTAGCCGTGAAAGCAAAGTTTCTTCATTCTAATACGATTATACTGAATTTACGTTGTTTATTATTGAAATGAAACAAAAGATTGACAAACTTGTCAAAGCTACTGCCGCATAATCCATTATTTACAAGTTAAGTGCAGGTGGCCCAATAATTATGAGGTAAGAAAACTGAGACCCGAAACTTTTACATGTTTATTAGAGATATTTCAAAAAACAGAAAATATTGTTTTTAGGAAATGTAAAGTAATTAATAAACAAAGATAATCAGTTATCAGTATTATTAATAGTATAAGGAAATTAATTAAGCAAAAACAGAACATCTTTTCAAATTATTTAGGTATGTACTTACTTGTAAACCTAATTTAATATAAACAAGTAAGTACATACCTAAATAATTTGAAAAGATTTTCTGTTTTTGCTTAATTAATTTCCTTACACTATTAATAATACTGATAACTGATTATCTTTGTTTATTAATTACTTTACATTTCCAAAAAAACAATATTTTCTGTTTTTTGAAATATCTCTAATAAACATGTAAAAGTTTCGGGTCTCAGTTTTCTTACCTCATAATTATTGGGCCACCTACACTTAACTTGTAAATAATGGATTATGCGGCAGTAGCTTTGACAAGTTCGTCAATCTTTTGTTTCATTTCAATAATAAACAACGTAAATTCAGTATAATCGTATTAGAATGAAGAAACTTTGCTTTCACGGCTAGTTTACTAAAAAACTGTTGGTCAGAAAGGCATCATGTATAGTATTTTTTGAAAGCTCGTAATGTTATATTTAACATGAAAATAAAATATACAGGGTGTTCCATTTAAAAAAAATGAGTCCAGGGCGTATTTGCAAAAGTTGATCACCCTGTATAACAGTGAATAATTTTAAACAAATTGCAAGTGCTTAATGTATTCAAGGATATGTAACGTTTTATGGAATATTTGGTTTTTCCATACCTGTTTCAAATTTCTTTAAAAAATGGCCGAACTGTGAGCATTTTTTCAACTTTAACCGCCTCCCATTCTCTTACTATAAGTTTTAGACCCAATAACCCCTACATCAAAATGATCGTAACGACCAGGAGAATCAACTCGAACAATAATATACCGGGTGTCCCATTTAAAAAAATACAAGTTTGGTTCGCCACGAGTTTTTCGGACCACCCTGTATTATGCCTATAATTTTAAAACATAGCGTGTCTGACTATCGATAATATCCAAAACAAATTTTTTCGAAATTCCTCACCGTTTACTCACAATCGTCCACCCCATCTTGGTTGCACCACCCTGTATATATATATATATATATATATATATATATATATATATATATATATATATATATATATATATATATACAGCGTGTGTAGAATTTTACTTGACAAATGGGAAACTTTTTCATTATTGATTTTTCGACAAAAAGTTATTCTTTATAAAAAGTTTTGCTCAGGTTGGGTATATATATATATATATATATATATATATATATATATATATATATATATATATATATATATATATATTAGGGTGTCCATTATTTCCCGACTTTAAAATTATTCAAAGCTCGGTAGTTATTTCGGTTCTAGGACCCCAAAAACGAGGTATCCCCAAGGTTCAGCTCGATCCGTTGCAAATAGGCGTGCCACCGCACACTTCATTTTTCCCTTGTTATTTAAATGGGGAATGGCATTTTTGGGATTACAAAATACTAATTCAGACAATCCATTTACTAACTGTTGAATACCACTCTACAATGATATATTTACATGTAGGAACAGTTACTTAGCCCATTCGCAATTTTTTTTTTGATTTTTTAATTTTTTTTACGATATATATATATATATATATATATATATATATATATATATATATATATATATATATATATATATATATATATATATATATATATACATAATATATATATATATATATATATATATATATATATATATACATCACCCTATCAGTTTTGCTTCCGAAAGGGGTCTAATCCCTATCATTTCTGCTACCGCTGCAAACTTGCTGCCGTATATCGGACGCAAGATTAACTTAGGCGTTTTTCTCGAACATGGCTATAAATTTTAAGTCCCACATTGTCGCAATGGCTGGTCCACAGTACCATACCTTACGTAAAGAAATTGTTCTTTGACAGTTTAAAGCATAAACTATTGGCGGGGAATAATAGCGGTACGAAATGGAAGTAAAAATGATCGAAAAATAAATGAAGACGTATAAATTTTAGTTGTAAAAATTTCCGATAGAGGCGCAAAATTATACATGCGTATATTAAAAGTTTTACTGGTCGGTGGATTTTGCTACCAGAAACTTGGCAACGCTAAAGTATGATAAAATTGTATTTAAATATTAGTTCTATAATTATGAAGTGTCCGTGACGCAGTGAACAGCATTTTCGCTAAGTGGTGTGCTTTTTAACCGTCTTCTCAAGAGGAGGTTATCAATTATTCGGCCCGCATGTGAGATTCTTTATATGTTCACGCATAATTCTTCAACGGACTTCTTCAACTTGGTTTGTCGATGAGTTTTTCCGAATGGTCTCGTTTTAAGTTTTTTTTTTGCTGAAGTTATGTGTTTTTTTTTCATTAAAAAAATATACAGCATGTCTTCGAAATGGAAAAAAATTTATTATTGATTTTACGAAAAAAGTGCCTGTTTATAAAAAGTTCCGCATCGTCAGAAAATAGCATTGCTATTCAAAAATTTGATCTAGTACATACAGGGTGGCTCAAAAATAAAAAAGTCCTGATCTACGTGAAGCTAAGAAGACAAAATCGTTATTTCAAGGTAAACTGCCACTGCAAATGTACAATTCAATAATATGTTTTTTCATTAAAAAAATATACAGTATGTCTTCAAAATGGAAAAAATTTTGTTATTGATTTTACGAAAAAAGTGTCTGATTATAAAAAGTTCTGCATCGTAAAAAAACAGCATTGCCATTCAAAAATTTGATACGTACAGGGTGGCTCAAAAATGACAGTCATAATCCACGTGAAGCTAAAAAGACAAAATCGTTATTTAAAGGAAAACTTCCACTACAAATGTACAATTCAATAATGTGTTTTTTTCATTAAAAAAATATACAGCATGTCTTCGAAATGGAAAAAATTATTATTGATTTTACGAAAAAAGTGTCTGTTTATAAAAGGTTCTGCATCGTGAGAAAATACCCATTGCCATTCAAAAATTTCATCTAGTACATACAGGGTGGCTCAAAAATAAAAAAGTCCTGATCCACATGAAGCTGAGAAGACAAAATCGTTACTTAAAGGTAAACTGCCACTGCAAATGTACAATTCAATAATATGTTTTTTCATTAAAAAAATATACAGTACGTCTTCAAAATGGAAAAAAATTTATTATTGATTTTACGAACAAAGTGTCTGATTATAAAAAGTTCTGCATCGTAAAAAACAGCATTGCCATTCAAAAATTTGATCTAGTAGGTACGTACAGGGTGGCTCAAAACTGAAATATTCATAATCCAAGTGAAGCTAAAAAGACAAAATCGTGATTTAAAGGAAAACTGCCACTGCAAATGTACAATTCAATAATATTTTTTTCATTAAAAAATGTACAGCATGTCTTCAAAATGGAAAAAAAAATATTTATTTTACGAAAGAAGTGTCTGTTTATAAAAAGTCCTGCATCGTAAGAAAACAGCATTGCGATTCAAAAATTTGATCTAGTATGTACAGGGTGGCTCAAAAATGACAGTCATAATCCACGTGAAGCTAAAAAGACAAAATCATTATTTAAAGGAAAACTGCCACTGCATATGTACAATTCAATAATATGGTTTTTTCTCCTTAAAAAAATATACAGCATGTCTTCGAAATGGAAAAAAAATATTATTGATTTTACGAAAAAAGTGTCTCTTCGTAAAAAATTCTGCATCGTTAGAAAATAGCATTGCTATTCAAAAATTTGATCTCGTATAAACAGGGTGACCCAAAAATAAAAAGTCCTAATCCATGTGAAGTTAAGAAGACAAAATCGTTATTTAAAGGTAAACTGCCACTGCAAATGTACAATTCAATAATATGTTTTTTCATTAAAAAAATATACAGTATGTCTTCAAAATGGAAAAAATTTTGTTATTGATTTTACGAAAAAAGTGTCTGATTATAAAAAGTTCTGCATCGTAAAAAAACAGCATTGCCATTCAAAAATTTGATACGTACAGGGTGGCTCAAAAATGACAGTCATAATCCACGTGAAGCTAAAAAGACAAAATCGTTATTTAAAGGAAAACTGCCACTACAAATGTACAATTCAATAATGTGTTTTTCTTTCATTAAAAAAATATACAGCATGTCTTCGAAATGGAAAAAAATTATTATTGATTTTACGAAAAAAGTGTCTGTTTATAAAAGGTTCTGCATCGTGAGAAAATACCCATTGTCACTCAAAAATTTCATCTAGTACATACAGGGTGGCTTAAAAATTTAAAAAGTCCTGATCCACATGAAGCTGAGAAGACAAAATCGTTACTTAAAGGTAAACTGCCACTGCAAATGTACAATTCAATAATATGTTTTTTCATTAAAAAAATATACAGTACGTCTTCAAAATGGAAAAAAATTTATTATTGATTTTACGAACAAAGTGTCTGATTATAAAAAGTTCTGCATCGTAGAAAACAGCATTGCCATTCAAAAATTTGATCTAGTAGGTACGTACAGGGTGGCTCAAAACTGAAATATTCATAATCCAAGTGAAGCTAAAAAGACAAAATCGTGATTTAAAGGAAAACTGCCACTGCAAATGTACAATTCAATAATATTTTTTTCATTAAAAAATGTACAGCATGTCTTCAAAATGGAAAAAAAAAATATTTATTTTACGAAAGAAGTGTCTGTTTATAAAAAGTCCTGCATCGTAAGAAAACAGCATTGCGATTCAAAAATTTGATCTAGTATGTACAGGGTGGCTCAAAAATGACAGTCATAATCCACGTGAAGCTAAAAAGACAAAATCATTATTTAAAGGAAAACTGCCACTGCATATGTACAATTCAATAATATGGTTTTTTCTCCTTAAAAAAATATACAGCATGTCTTCGAAATGGAAAAAAAATATTATTGATTTTACGAAAAAAGTGTCTCTTCGTAAAAAATTCTGCATCGTTAGAAAATAGCATTGCTATTCAAAAATTTGATCTCGTATAAACAGGGTGACCCAAAAATAAAAAGTCCTAATCCATGTGAAGTTAAGAAGACAAAATCGTTATTTAAAGGTAAACTGCCACTGCAAATGTACAATTCAATAATATGTTTTTTCATTAAAAAAATATACAGTATGTCTTCAAAATGGAAAAAATTTTGTTATTGATTTTACGAAAAAAGTGTCTGATTATAAAAAGTTCTGCATCGTAAAAAAACAGCATTGCCATTCAAAATTTGTTATTGATTTTACGAAAAAAGTGTCTGATTATAAAAAGTTCTGCATCGTAAAAAAACAGCATTGCCATTCAAAAATTTGATACGTACAGGGTGGCTCAAAAATGACAGTCATAATCCACGTGAAGCTAAAAAGACAAAATCGTTATTTAAAGGAAAACTGCCACTACAAATGTACAATTCAATAATGTGTTTTTCTTTCATTAAAAAAATATACAGCATGTCTCCGAAATGGAAAAAAATTATTATTGATTTTACGAAAAAAGTGTCTGTTTATAAAAGGTTCTGCATCGTGAGAAAATACCCATTGTCACTCAAAAATTTCATCTAGTACATACAGGGTGGCTTAAAAATTAAAAAAGTCCTGATCCACATGAAGCTAAGAAGACAAAATCGTTACTTAAAGGTAAACTGCCACCGCAAATGTACAATTCAATAATATGTTTTTTCATTAAAAAAATATACAGTACGTCTTCAAAATGGAAAAAATTTTATTATTGATTTTACGAAAAAAGTGTCTGATTATAAAAAGTTCTGCATCGTAAAAAATAGCATTGCCATTCAAAAATTTGATCTAGTAGGTACGTACAGGGTGGCTCAAAAATGAAATATTCATAATCCAAGTGAAGCTAAAAAGACAAAATCGTGATTTAAAGGAAAACTGCCGCTGCAAATGTACAATTCAATAATATTTTTTTCATTAAAAAATGTACAGCATATCTTCAAAATGGAAAAAAAATATTTATTTTACGAAAGAAGTGTCTGTTTATAAAAAGTTCTGCATAGGAAAAAACACCGCATTGCGATTCAAAAATTTGATCTAGTATGTACAGGGTGGCTCAAAAATGACAGTCATAATCCACGTGAAGCTAAAAAGACAAAATCATTATTTAAAGGAAAACTGCCACTGCATATGTACAATTCAATAATATGTTTTTTTCTCCTTAAAAAAATATACAGCATGTCTTCGAAATGGAAAAAAAATATTATTGATTTTACGAAAAAAGTGTCTCTTTATAAAAAATTCTGCATCGTTAGAAAATAGCATTGCTATTCAAAAATTTGATCTCGTATAAACAGGGTGACCCAAAAATAAAAAGTCCTAATCCATGTGAAGTTAAGAAGACAAAATCGTTATTTAAAGGTAAACTGCCACTGCAAATGTACAATTCAATAATATGTATTTTTCATTCAAAAAATATACAGCATGTCTACGAAAAGGACAAATTTCTATTATTGATTTTACGGAAAAAGTGTCTGATTATAAAAAGTTCTGCATCGTAAAAAAATAGCATTGCCATTCAAAAATTTGATCTAGTACGTACAGGGTGGCTCAACAATGAAATATTCATAATTCAAGTGAAGCTAAAAAGACAAAATCGTGATTTAAAGGAAAACTGCCACTGCAAATGTACAATTCAATAATATTTTTTTTCATTAAAAAATATACAGCATCTCTTCGAAATGGAAAAAATGTGTTATTGATTTTAAGAATAAAGTACCTATCTGTTTATAAAAAGTTCTGCATCGTAAAAAACTAGCATTGCCATTCAAAAATTTGATCTAGTACGTACAGGGTGGCTCAAAAATGAAATAGTCATAATCCAAGTAAAGCTAAAAAGACAAAGTCGTTATTTAAAGGAAAACTGCCACTGCGAATGTACAATTCGATATGTTTTTTTCATTAAAAAATATACAGCATGTCTTCTGCATCGTGAGGAAATAGCATTGCCATTCAAAAATTTGATCTTGTATAAACAGGGTGGCTCAAAAATAAAAAAAGTCCTAATCCACGTGAAGCTAAGAAGACAAAATCGTTATTTAAAGGTAAACTGCCACTGTAAATGTACAATTCAATAATATGTTTTCTTCATTAAAAAATATACAACATATCTTCGAAATGGAAAATTTTTTATTATTGATTTAACGAAAAAAGTGTATCTTTATAAAAAGTTCTGCATCGTGAGAAAATAATATTGCTATTCAAAAATTTGATCTTATACTTACCGGGTGGCTCAAAAATGAAAATGTCATAATCCACGTGAAACGATTTAGCTTTAAAAAATAATAAAGGGGAGGAGGTGAGAGGGGATAAAACCGGAGCGACTGAGAACTTTTTAAAAATGTTGACTAATATGTCATTTTCGGGGGTATTGAGGTCAGAATTTTTTTTTTCTAGCAGGTGTTAAAAATTACCGTAGGGAGGGGGGGGGGGGGGGCGAATAAAAAGGGGCGGCTGGGAATTTGTCCAAAAATGCTAACTAATGGGCCATTTTCGGGATTACTGAGGTCAGAAAATCTGACTTTGTGTAACAGATGCTAAATAAAATTTACGGAGAAGGGAGGGGAGAGGGGATAAAAGGGCGTCTGAGAATTTCTCCAAAAATGTTAGCTTAGTATTTTCAGAGTTATTGAGGTCAGAAAATCTAATTTTGTGTAATGGATGTTAAGAATAACGTGGGGGGTGGGGTGATATTAGGGCCAACTGGGAACTTCTCCAAAAATGTTAACTAATCTGTCATTTACGGGGATATTTAGGTCAGAAATCTAATTTTGTTGAAACCTATATTTAAAAAATTAACGGCGGGGGGATAAAAAGGAGCGACTGAAAAAAATGTTAACTAATTTGTCATTTTCGGGGTTATTACTGTCAAAAAATGTACTTTGGTCTAACATATTTAAAAAAATATAACGAGGGAGAATAAAAACAGGCAACTGATCATTTTTCAAAAAAAGTTATCTGATATATCATTTTCAAGGTTATTGAGGTCAACAAATCTAATTTTGTTTAACGAATGTAAACAAAATTAACGGTGGGGCAGAGGGAATAAAAAGGCGCGGGGTTTGGAATTTCTCCAAAAATGTTAACTAATTTTGGGGGTTACTGAGAACAGAAAATCCAATTTTGTTGAAACTCATTTTTAAAAAATTAACGCCGGGTGGGGGTTAATGTTGTTTTCGGGGTTGTTGGGGTCAAAATATTTAATTTTGTCTAACATTTAAAAAAACTAACGGGGGGGGGGGGGGGGATAAAAACGAGCGAATGGCAATTTCCCCAAAAATGTTAACTAATAAGTATGTCAATTGAGGTCAGAAAATCTAATTTTGTCTAACGAATGTGAAGAAAATGAACGGCACGGAACGGAATATTTCATAAGTTTTTAACGAAGACTTATTAACTATGACAGGAGAAAACCTGTCAAGACATACCTGATCAACTAGAAGATCCTAATTTAAACCATGCAGTACTAAATCTTAAACCTTCTTAGTGTATCTGAGCGTTAATGTTTAAACACGTGTTTTTTTTCAGTTTTTAATAAATCAACCCCTAAGGGGGTATTACAATGGTATTTAAAGTTTGTAATGGAGTAAAATTGTTATACCCTGGAAGAAGTTGCGGGCGAAAGCTAGTTATTAAATAAAACAGCGATGCATGCCTGCATATCTTATTTGAATAGGTATACTGCAATTGCTGCAATACAAAATTACCGTTAAAGTGTCAAAAATCAATGGTGTTGTAAGTGGAGTGTAAAGTAGAAATAGAACAGTTGTACTGTACAGGGTGTAAGTTAGGAACAATGAAATTTTATTTTCTATTAGATACAACAGCCGCGTAAAATTTTCTTTTCTTGTTGGAGCTTTAAAAGTTTTAGTACTTTTACTTTTAAGGCTTTTTTATTACAAAAAAACTATACCATTTTATATTTGTTTCTAAAATATAACAAGTAATCGATTTGGGATATAGTTTGTACTAGCCCATTTTAAAGGTATAATATCAAGAAATAATCGCGCTTTCTTATGGAAATTACCACTTCATTATAACTGGAGGTTATTAATTTTAATTTGACATTTCTACACATCCTAAATTTATCTTTTCTCGGAATATTTTTGCATTTTTAAAAATCATTTCTAATTTTAGTAATTTCAACTTTTTACTTCTCTCGCTAGACAAAAATCACTTCCCGGGATTTGTTCAGATCTTTACGTGTTGAGGTCCCTATATCAGATGGTCTCCCATTTCCGTCGGTTTGTCTGTCCGTCTGTCTGTCGGATTGTCTGTTGGAGCGAACGCTTAAAACTGCTTGACCAAAAAGAAAAGGAAAAATTTTGCATATGGACTACTTTTCAACCTGGCTTGGAACAGGCTGTATTTCCGGTGAAATATATACAGAGCACCTTCAAAATTAGTTTCTATTTTTTGTTGCTCAAACTGTATTTTCTACATATAGTTGACATGTAAATTGCAAAACTTTTTGAAGCTTAAGTTTAACAAAATGATTAAGTTTTATAGACGTTTTAGATACGTTTCCTGTGTAACATTTTCACCTATTTCGATTGATGCGGTTTTTCGAAAAAATAAAACTTAAAAAGTTATTTAACAAAAACTACATTTTGGAATTTATTTGTTAAATAAAAAAACTAGCTCGCCAGTTACTGTGGTCGACATTTTACATTATCTTTGTAGTGTATTAAAAAGGTTTATTTCGGTTGGTAAATTTAACTGTACTTAACTGTTATTTAAATCGCTCTTTTCTTTATAAGTTGGCGAGAAAAATTAAAAAGAAACTAACAGTATAAAATTTGGTTGTCGTATCTTAACACTTGCCAATTTAAACCCTTAATTATATAAACCTGAGCAATAGTGATTCCAGCCAAAAAGCATTAAGAAGAAACTTGCTTGTGTCTGTCGACATTAAACATATCTGTTTTAGTTTTATTAGGTGGATAATTTTTGTTGAACGCCTTGTCATATTTTGAGCTAATCTGGTGACTTAACCCAAATAAAATAAACGAAAGTTATAATAAAAATAGGTTTTTATTATAATTCGCAATCTTATTTCCAGGTTCCAGCAAAACAACTCAAAATAAACTTAAATCATGGAATGAGGTAAGGAGAGTCCATGGCTCAAAACTCGTTTTTATAGCGATCTCATATGTAAAGAATGCGGAGAACTCTTGGTAAAAAAGCGCCATTCTGTGATAGCAATGTGTACATGTCAGTGCCATGTCAGTAAATTAAAATAAAAATTGTCAGCCTTGATCTATCACCTATATATTAATTATCACTTTTACCAAAAGGAGGGCAAATGTCTGACACCGTTACTGTTATGAATAATTGAAATTTGTCGACGGCTAAGAATTCCTAATTTCACATAAAAATAAACTGAAAATAATATTATATTATATAAGCATGGAAAATACTTACAATATTGTTATTCATATTACTATTGTTATCAATCTTTTTATTCTTCAATAAATTTTACAAATTAAGAAATAAGCAGTAAAAATGTTTATAATATTAATATTATTTAAACTTATATTTTCAACTTGCATTTTAGGTTAAAAAAATAAATTATAATTTAAAAATCTAAAAAAACCGCTTTTATGAGTAGCGCACTAAAAAGTTCAAAATAATTATTTTCCTTTTATAGTTACCTAACAGTAAACCGTTAAGTGTTTTTAGTTTTTTAAACTATACCTAATTTATTTTTAACTTTTTAGTGGGCTACTCATAAAAACGTGTTTTTAGTATTTTAAACTATAATTTATCTTTAACTTTTTAGTGCGCTACTCATAAAAGCGTGTTCTTTTAGTTTTTTAGTGAATTAGTTTTGGAACATACACGAGGTCTCAAAAATAAAATTAATTTTTTTATTACCGATTTTACAAAAAAAGTACCTATATCTTTATAAAAAGTTCTACATTGTAAAAGAAGCATGGTTATTCAAAAACTTGATGAAGGACAATACAGGGTGGCTCATAAAGCTGAAAGTCCCAATTTTAATTTAAATTTTTAGCCACCCTCTATGCCCTATAAAAATATTTAAACCATGCTCTTTTTCACAATGTAGAATTTTTTATGAAGATATACTTTTTTTGTAACGGCGATTTTAAAAAATTAATTTTACTTTTGGGACCTCCTGTGTGTTCCAAACATATCATAAAAATAACTCTTGTATGTATATTTGCAGTGGCAGTTTACCTTTAAATAACGATTTTGCCTTTTTAGCTTCACGTGGATTATGACTTTTTCATTTTTGAACCACCCTGTACGTACTGGATGAAATTTCTGAATGGCAATGCTATTTTTTCACGATGCAGAACTTTTTATAAAAATACACTTTTTTCGTAAAATGAATAACAAAAATTTTTCCATTTCGAATACATACTGTATATATCTTTTAATGAAATGTCCCATTACAATGTTATAAGTCAAGCTAATAAAAGCATGTTAATAAAAGATCGATGGTTTTGTAATAGACTCATAGCACCTTGGTTATCTCATCCTGCTCTTGGCGTAAAGATTTACATGTCTTCATCATGTTATGAGGAAACAATTAATGATTATTGAATTGTACATTTGCAGTGGCAGTTTTCCTTTAAATCACGATTTTGTCTTTTTAGCTTCACTTGGATTATGAATATTTCATTGTTGAGCCACCCTGTACGTACTAGATCAAATTTTTGAATGGCAATGCTATTTTTTTACGATGCAGAACTTTTTATAATCAGACACTTTTTCCGTAAAATCAATAATAGAAATTTGTCCTTTTCGTAGACATGCTGTATATTTTTTGAATGAAAAATACATATTATTGAATTGTACATTTGCAGTGGCAGTTTACCTTTAAATAACGATTTTGTCTTCTTAACTTCACATGGATTAGGACTTTTTATTTTTGGGTCACCCTGTTTATACGAGATCAAATTTTTGAATAGCAATGCTATTTTCTAACGATGCAGAATTTTTTATAAAGAGACACTTTTTTCGTAAAATCAATAATATTTTTTTTCCATTTCGAAGACATGCTGTATATTTTTTTAAGGAGAAAAAAACATATTATTGAATTGTACATATGCAGTGGCAGTTTTCCTTTAAATAATGATTTTGTCTTTTTAGCTTCACGTGGATTATGACTGTCATTTTTGAGCCACCCTGTACATACTAGATCAAATTTTTGAATCGCAATGCGGTGTTTTTTACTATGCAGAACTTTTTATAAACAGACACTCCTTTCGTAAAATAAATATTTTTTTTCCATTTTGAAGATATGCTGTACATTTTTTAATGAAAAAAATATTATTGAATTGTACATTTGCAGCGGCAGTTTTCCTTTAAATCACGATTTTGTCTTTTTAGCTTCACTTGGATTATGAATATTTCAGTTTTGAGCCACCCTGTACGTACCTACTAGATCAAATTTTTGAATGGCAATGCTGTTTTTTACGATGCAGAACTTTTTATAATCAGACACTTTGTTCGTAAAATCAATAATACATTTTTTTCCATTTCGAAGACATGCTGTATATTTTTTTAATGAAAAAAACATATTATTAAATTGTACATTTGCAGTGGCAGTGTACCTTTAAATAAAGATTTTGTCTTTTTAGCTTCACGTGGATTATGACTTTTTCATTTTTGAGCCACCCTGTACGTACTGGATCAAATTTCTGAATGGCAATGCTATTTTTTCACGATGCAGAACTTTTTATAAAAATACACAATTTCGTAAAATCAATAATACATTTTTTCCATTTAATATACATGCTGTATATTTTTTAATGAAAAAAACACATTATTAAATTGTACATTTGCAGTGGCAGTGTAATTTCAAATAAAGATTCTGTCTTTTTAGCTTCACATGGATTATGACTTTTTCATTTTTGAGCCACCCTGTACGTACCTACTGGATCAAATTTCTTAATGGCAATGCTATTTTTTCACGATGCAGAACTTTTTATAAAAATACACTTTTTTCGTAAAATGAATAACAAAAATTTTTCCATTTCGAATACATACTGTATATATCTTTTAATGAAATGTCCCATTACAATGTTATAAGTCAAGCTAATAAAAGCATGTTAATAAAAGATCGATGGTTTTGTAATAGACTCATAGCACCTTGGTTATCTCATCCTGCTCTTGGCGTAAAGATTTACATGTCTTCATCATGTTATGAGGAAACAATTAATTATATTATAATTATTATTATAATTATGTCATAAAAATAAAATTTTTGCATTATTCACAAAACATTTTGTACCTATAGTGGACTTTCCATCCATTATACCTTCTAAAAGGTACGATGCAATTTTGGTTGTTAAGGCAAGTTAGTAAATAATAGTTTAACTCTGTGTCTCGTAGAGAGTACATGGTTGTTAAAATGTAGTAGTATTAGTGCTAAGTTTGTTCATCATAGTTAAAAGGTATGTCTATTTGTGTTATTATTAGTAAACCTGATAAAATAAGTTCTTTTTAAAAATTTGTAGTTAACTTTCTGATGATGGTTTAGTCAGTCAATAAACCGAAAAGTCAAAGATGACTATTGTTTTAATGTAAACATTTTGACCGCAACCCCATGGAAAAATAAAACCATATATTAATTATACCTTTAAGTTATAAACAGCCCAGTCCCTCAAGCTGTTTCTGGTGACAGATTAGTCATACCTATCATTGGTTCAAAAGCGCTGTGTAATCTTTCCCACCTTTCGGACTTTTCAAAATTCTGGCAACAGGGCAGTAGTAAAAATGATAGAGAAGTGTCCAAATATTATACGGCTCGGAAGCAAAATGCGTCGACAAATGTACAAAATTATACGCCGGACGCAAATTTGATTATAATATGAAAGGAGTTGAAAATGCTGCATTATAAAATAAAAGGTATATTTTAGTTTTAAGAGATATTTAAAAGAAAAATTAGGAGCAATACAAAAAAAGGAAAAAAATCGATATACACTTGAAATACAAAGCCTAAAGCCTCTATTTCTAGGGGACGCAAAAATGATGGATTATGAAAGGACGCAGAAATGATGAAAGATGTATATATATATATATATATATATATATATATATATATATATATATGTATATATATATATATATATATATATATATATATATATATATATATATATATATGTATATATATATATATATATATATATATATATATATATATATATATATATATATATATATATATATACTTCCTAGGACAAACGTAAAAACAGAAGGTTGGCAACATCGAAGAGCCGCTGTCTAGACTCGCAATAATAAAGGGATGATGTTTCAAGGACCGGTCCTCTCCGCAGACTGATTTGGGCACGCAAAAGTCGTGCAGCGTTGTCAAATCATTTAACAACAGCTTTTCTATCTTAAGAATACAGAACAATAGTAGGGCACGCTTCTGACGTTTAGGCTCCTCAAAATGGGCGGGCACTAAGCGAGAAGACAATAGATGCGGACTTTGTCAGGTATGACGCTCCTGTCCCATTCAACTTTGAAAACATCTTCTACTATTGCTAACTTAGATGTTATGGGTTTCTTGGACTTGATTTATTAATTCTAGAACTATGAAATGGTCTTGAACCGGGCCTGTTTGTAAAGCCTCAACAACATTGATTTGTCGAGAATCACTCTCGAGCATTCCAAGTACTCGTAGTATTTGTTCACGTGCAATGTGTTGTCCTTACATGATTGACCAACAGCAATTAAATGCAATATTTTTCGATATTTCTCATTTTGTGATTATGAATTTTTATCGATATGGTTTGTTTTTACTAAAAGTTGTTGTCAACTGATTTACTTCGGCGTTATTGTGTACAATAAAAACATTTAAATGTATACAGGGTGATTACGAAGTTAATACTTTTTTTTAACTGTGTATTCAACCATCGCGGAGGACATGCAGGAAGACCAAGACGACCTGAAGTTGTGCAAAATGAAGAACAAATTTGAAATCTTATCGAGGAAAATCCAACAACAAGTACTAGGGACATTCCAGATTAGGTCGAAGTAAGTCAAAAAAATGTGGACAACACTGCGGGTAAATTAGTTTTGTATCCCGTATCCCTTTCACGTTCAACGTGTCCAAGCACTACACCCTGAAGACCAGCCGGCAGGGTTTTGCGAATGGCTCTTACAACAGCATGAAAATAATCAAAATTTTACAAGAAAAATTTTAGCTATGGACGAGGCAATATTCACCCGAAATAGAATTAACAATTTTCGAAATACCCATATTTGGTCTGTTGACAATCAGCATGCTAATTGGAGAACAAATTTTCAACACCGATTTTCCGTAAATGTGTGGTCAGCCATTGTGAATCAGATACTTGTTGGGCCGTACATCTTACTAGACCGTTTGCCGGGCGAAACCTATCTAGACTTTTTGCAAAATCATCGGTGTGATCTGTTAGAAAATGTGCCATTGAATATCAGGCAAGGCATGCAGCTTCTGCAGGATGGGGCACCCGCCATTTTAGACGGAAAGTACGGGAGTTTTTAGATATTACTTTTCAGAGTAGGTGGATAGGTCGAATGGTATGAAAAGTTTAGTAGGTACTTAAAACGCTGGTAAACACACGGAAGGAATTAATTGCTCGCATAGAGCAGGCAGCAGCAACAATAAGAGGAAAACCGATTGCCCTATTACGCGCTGTCACGGAACAGTGGTTACGTCGTGCAGAGCGTTGTGTAGAAGTGAATGGTGACAACTTTAAACACATTATTTAAATTAGACAGGACCGCATTGGACGCTTTTTGTAATAACAGAATGATAAGATTCTTATTTTTGAGTTATTTGCAAAAAGTTATTTGAAAATTGTGTTTATTATAACGACTTCCATACACAGTTAAAAAATATCAACTTAGGAATCACTCTGTATATACTCACAAACAATATTTGTTTATACAATTTTAATAGTTTAAAAATAAAACGTTCGGATTTTTAAGTTCTCAGAAAGAATTTAACAAATATGTCGTGAGCAAATTAATTATTACAATAAAAGTTTTAAGGGAGGGGAACAACAAACTTTTATAATAATTGAAACATTTTTTTGACCAAATTTTCTGTCTTATGATATTATATCTGTCTATTTCACTCATGTATTTTACACAGAAAAAATTACTTAGTAACGACCTGTTTTAATAAGTGGAAAAATACCTAACTTGCAGTTTTTCGTCTCTATCGGAACCAAAAATATTATAAATTCGATCAACCTACCTGGTTTTTCAACGGAAAATTTTTTTACATTACTTTTAGATACCCACCAGTGAATTGAAAAAAGTTTCGTGAAATAGACAAAATTTGTCTGTTGTATAACACAGTGCAACACGAAAAAAAATAACCATATACGGACACCACTACGTGATAAAAGACCAAAAGAAAAAGACCCGTGTCTCCCAGTTTTGCCCAAAGTCATGCACTTTTTTTTTATGGGCCCCCCAAAGATTTGGGGCCTCGGTGTCATTTTTGCAAAAAAGTGATCATTTTCTCAGGCTCATTTCTTGCAAACCGTTCGGAATTTGGATTTACTGTCTGAGGCAAAGTTGTAGCTCTTCTCATAAAGAACAAAAACTGTGAACATATCGAATCAAAAAAACTTCATCTTCAAGATCAAAATCGCAGAAAACTTTAAAAAATTCGATGTTTTTTTACCTTTTTTCCCCTGTTCAGGTCCATAGGTAGCAAACCGTTCAAAATTCAAGGAAACAATCAACTACAAAAATGTACCTAAGATCTCAATAAACAACTTTTTAGAACATATGAACTTCCTAGGAATGATTCTTAACACCGTTTAGGTAGCGCTTAGGTAGCCGCAAAAGTGAAAAATTTCCCGAAATTTTTTTAATTTCATTTGTTTTTTCTTTCCTTCAACATTGAGATACTTTAAAGCTGATGATGGAGGGCAGTCTGGAAGCAACGTGCCTGTGGACACTATAAGTTCTGACTCAGAGTCAGATTCGGACGATTCGGACGACGATTTGGCGTTGGGGCTGGTGAAATTTCGAAGTTGTATATCTCTGTTCCTACTTACAGGACCCTTACCAAATTTAGTGGTTTTAATAGTGAGCCCACTGGGAATGTTTTGGTAAAGAAAAAAACATTTTGTAATTTGCGAAAAAAAGTTAAATTTTTGGTGTGCCCCTCCCAAGAAAAAAATGAACACGTCTAGGTATTTTATTTATTATTTTTTCTAAATAAATTTTACATCATTTTGTCGACAGTTTTTAAATTTTGAGAGAAAAAAATGTGTTAGTAGAAGTTATAGTCCTTTGAATTTTTTTAAGCCTATAAAACGTAATTTAAACAAAAATTCAAATGGCTATAACTTTCTACTAACACATTTTTTTCTCTCAAAATTTAAAAACTGTCGACAAAATGATGTAATATTTGTTTAGAAAAAATAATAAATAAAATACCTAGACGTGTTCATTTTTTTCTTAGGAGGGGCACACCCAAAATTCAACTTTTTTTCGCAAATTACAAAATGTTTTTTTTTCTTGACCAAGACATTCCCAGGGGGCTCACTATCAAAACCCCTTAATTTGATACGGGTCCTGTAAGTAGGAACACAGATATACAACTTTGAAATTTTCACCAGCCGCCACTGCGATTTGGATCCACAACCTAAGAGAGTGCGATTTGCAAGTCCAGGGCCATCAACATTATAAACATAAGACGAATATTTTTTTCTTATTTGTGTAATAGATAGCATAGTATCTCAATGTTGAAGTAAAGAAAAAACAAATGAAATTCAAAAATTTTCGGGAAATTGTTCACTTTTGCGGCTACCTAAACGGTGCTAAGAATCAGTCCTAGGAAGTTCATATGTTCTAGAAAGTTGTTTATTGAGATCTTAGGTACATTTTTGTAGTTGATTGTTTCCTTGAATTTTGAACGGTTTGCTACCTATAGACCTGAACAGGGGAAAAAAGGTAAACAAAAATCGAATTTGTTAAAGTTTTCTGCGAGTTTGATCTTGAAGATGAAGTTTTTTTGATTTTATATGTTGACAGTTTTTGTTCTTTATGAGAAGAGCTACAACTTTGCCTCAGCGAGTAAATCCAAATTCCGAACGGGTTGCAAGAAATGAGCCTGAGCAAATGATCACTTTTTGCAAAAATGACACCGAGGCACCAAATCTTTGGGGGGGGGGGGGGGGTCTAAAAAAGTGCATGACTTTGGGCAAAACTGGGAGACGCGGGTCTTTTTTTTTGGTCTTTTATCATGTAGTGGTTTCCGTATATGGTTATTTTTCCATGACTTAAAAAATTACACCCAGTATAATTCAAGTTTGTTGCATTTTGGCAGTTTTGTTCATGACATTTTATTTAAAACCACTCGACTGACATCTCGTGACTTTTGTAGAAATGCCATTCTCGAAGCTGCCAAGCAACAAAATTTTCTCGCTTATGATTTGTTTAGAAGGCGTGACTAGGATGTCAATTTTCCATACGAAAGTAATAGGGGTAATTTTTTTAGAAAACAATATCAAATTCAGATTTTTCATGCTCCAAAATCGCCCTGGACAAAACGCCCTTGTTAAAACATGTTTTTTTTAATATTTTAAATTAGAATTGTAAATAGCACAAGAAGAAGAGTTTAGCGTCGGTAATAATTGAAATGTTTAATCTTGTTGGCATCGCTTTCGAAGGCATTACTGCAATAGCCACATTAGCAGCTAAGAAGCTTGGTTTTCTCTGTCGAGCCAGAAAATATTTCTCCCCTTCCAACTTACACACTCTCTATGATTCCTAACTAAGACCTAACCTAGAGTACTGATCCCACATCTGGGGATCGGCATCACCTTCAACACTTAACATTCTTGACTCTATTGAAAAGAGAGCCATTCGACCCATTAATGACCCATTCCTCGCAAGAGAACTCTATTCTCTGACTCATTGCTGCGCTGTTGGGGATCTGTCTCTTTTCTACCGAAATATCCACGGATTTTGCTCGGAAAAACTAGCCGCTATCATTCCCCCTTAACTGTTCCTTACAGAACAACGAGAAGCGCGTTACATATTATGCATCCCTTTACTGTTCAGCGACAAACATCGAACATCCCACGCTCAGTCATACCTAGGGTCTTTAGGTTATGAAACAAATTGCCTGCAGATGATTTCCCTTTCCCTGCCAATCTCCAACCCTTTAAATTCCTGGTCAATAGATTACATTTTCCTTTTCTTTAGATGCCCACGGTACGTTAGTACTTGACGCATTTTTATAATACAAGACGAGCACAGACTATTTCTTGACCGCTTATCCGCAATTATTTTTTTTTATTAAAAATTGAATTTACCAAACCAACCCAAATGACCTAAAAAATAATAATTTCAGAAAAAGGTTATTTCCTATTTATTGTCCTGCATTAAAAATATTATCTAAAAATGAAAATCTGTAAAAAATGTGCTTTAAGCTTTACATTATTCATAATAAAATTATTAAATTAGATGTAGTTTAATTAAAAAATAATTTGGTTCAGCAATATTTTGTTCATCACATAAACTAAAAATCAACCTATCAAATTTATTTTGATCTAAAATTTTAATAAACTGTTTATAAATTGTAGACGGTTTTAAAATATTACGTAATTTAGTTAATTGGATATTATGTGGGGTCAAACATAGAAAGGGAATAATTTGTTAAATGTCAAAACTTTTTTTTTAATACATCAAGGTTGAGTTTAAAAACTGACTGTATTTTTAATATTAGGTCACTAAGGTATTATTTTTATAGGTATGACAAATTAAATTAATATTAATCGATATTCCGATTTTTTAAATAATCTAATCAGTATGAAAACCATAATTCGGGTTAGAATTGAAAATTCCGATTCCGAGTAATTTTAAAAGTAATTTTAAGTTGCAAGCAGCCCGAAATGTATTACACAAAATGAGCTTCAATGTATTGAACTACCGCATAGTGAATAAATAACCCTTGTTTGTAATCCGTCATCTAAAGTGTTACCACTTTGCTAAGGTTTGCCCAAGTTTGTTCAGGTTTGCTTAGGGTTGCTCAGGTTGGGTTTGCTCAGGTTCTCTCCGGCTTGTTCAGGCTTGTTAAACAATGTTTATCAAAAAGAAACTAAGCGTCAAATTTTGAAATTGTGAGAAAAATGGCTCTAGTTACAACGCTTCATAATATGCTTTTGGTCATTTATATATTTTAAATGTAATTTAAAGAATGTGATTTGGATCTTTACCAATAATGTTGTACTGATGCGGCTACGTTGTTTGGTAGTAGTACCTCGATTTTTATTAAAATGTTTGGTTTATTTCTGATGAAGAACACATGTTAATGTCACTTGGAAGGGGAAATTAAAATTATTATTTGATCAAATGTTTTAAGAAGCCTAGCGTAAAACATGTAATATTATAATAACATTGTATATCAAAAAATTAAGTAATTACCTTAATTTAATAAAAATTAAAGTAAACTTACCAAAAAACAATGAACTTAATCACCTAAAAGTAAAAAATAAAAAATGCAAGAATCGACAACAACACAATTCACTCCCCGCAGCAGCAGAAATTTAGATTATGAACGACACATACCGATATAAATAATAAGTGAATAGAAAATATTAGTTATCATAATCGGAATTGGCCGTCCAGTATGAATTAGGAGGGGAAAGTTGCAGCGCGGTAGAGACAGTATAATCCGATTATTAATTTTTAATCATAGAACCAATTTTCATGGTTCCCCGGTCGAAAATTCCAATTCTAAGCGAATATTCCGTATACCGGGTTAAAATAATTGCATTTTGAACATTGTCTTTAATAGAACTTTCCAATTTCCTTTGATTAGTTACGGCTACCTAGTGGCTATATCTCGAAAACCATGTACTTTACAATTTTGAAGTAAAAAATGTATTGACAAATATGGGCAAACGAATTTGATTAAAAATATTTGTTTAACTTCACTGCCAGAGGGCGCGTTTTCTATATGGTTACAAAAAAAGTTATGGTATATTTATGAAAAACATTTTGTCACGAAACAATCACGCCATTATATTATAATTATCTATCTAAAATGCTACTGGACCACCACACTCTATCTCCGTGCTAAATTTCAAATTTTGCACAGAGAGAAATTACACGGAACACTAAAAATCGTTCATTACCCCTAGAAAACAGGTTCTAAAAAGCTTATTTCCGATCTACATTAAATCTGAGATATTTTTAGAAATGAACAATAATAAACTTGAACAAATGCGTCTTCTAGCGGTGATGTTATAAACTCAAATATATTTTTAATCAAATTCTTTTGGCTATTGTTGTTATTAAATATTTCATCCAAAAATCGTAGCATGAATACAGATACAGATACAGCCTATTGCCTTAACTGACTACGATGTATATCGAACACTCACCATATTTACAACGTCGCAGTTATTGCGAATGCCGAATGCCTACTGTAGGCATTCGGCTTTGACATCTCGAAAGATGATAACGTAAACTTTTAAATCACTGCAGTTAAAAATAAAAAAAATACTACTGAATAAGGAATATGCAGGTATTTTTTTATTGCTTAAATCGTTTAAGGAAGTCATTGTAAACCCTAAAAAAATATTTTAAAGAAAATTACTAGGATAATTTAACTAGAAAAAATTTCTACTTTTTGCTATAATTTACTACAATTTAAAAAGGGGCCTTTTGCCCAGAGTGAAAAGCGATGTCAGGCAGTGAAAAGTGACGTCAGGAGATTAGCAAAAATAACGTAAAGCTTCATCTAAAGTCGAACAAGTTTGTTTTTCTCGGAAACAGTCGGAGGGGGAGCACTCCAATTTTCTGGATTAACAGAGGAATAGTGCAACTAGCTTCGGTAAAAAATTCAGTTACACAGGATGTATCGTTTTGGAGTTATTAAACGTCAAAGTCGAAATTTCCGCGATTTCCGTCGAAATCGGGTACAGGTCGCAAAAGTGAATTAAACTGATTTAAATTTTCGGAGGCTATAGAGGACCGGGAGCTTCAGAACCCTATTGAAACTGGTGAGGACCGGAAAATGTCAAGTAATTTTTTGAAATTTTAGGTCGAAAAATGCCATTTGCAGACCCCCCCAGGGGAATCCTATTTTTACCGAGATTATTCTGAACTTTTCCTACTTTCTATTTATTCTTTTTGGGTTTATTTTATCCGTTAATTATCTAAGAATACCTCCCACTAATTAAAATCGCTTACTTTTTCGTTTAAATTATAAATAAATAGGTTTATTTGCATCGGGGGCATGCAAAATTTGAAACTTTCAAATTTTCGAATTTTCAATCATTGATTGCCACGAAAACAAAGAATTATTAAAATATGATGTCCCAAAATTTCGCAAAAATGCCAGTTTTTGTATTGGAAGGTTCCTGGACCGATTTCGGCTTGAAACACACATGAATAAGATTTTAGGAACCTTCTACTTGAACTGCAGGGATATTTCATTGGATGAGTTTACGCATTAAATGCCATTTTTATTATTCAAAACTTGTAAAACGTGATCCCATTGTCACGGCCAATGGGATCACGTTTTACAAGTTTTGAAATTCGCGCACAAATTTGCAGCAGAAAATCATTTTTTTGTTAATAAAGACCAAAGTAAATTGATAAAAACAGTCACCACAAACAAATTATATTAAATTTACGTTGGGAATATAAAAAAATATTTCAGATTTCAGGGTTATATGCTTATTCCCTAGTGTCTTCATCGTTTATGCGACGACACACCATGTATGTTTATGTGGATTTTCATTTGCAATTATTTCTGTTTGCCTCAATTCATTCTCCTAGACCTCTGATTTTATCGGTGTCGATGACGCAAATCGTGCTATCTAATTCTATTCAAGGACATTTTATCCTTCCGAGAACTATTCTCACCTGATTTGGCTAATATAATCCAAGAAGGCTTTGAATACAGCTTTACAATATTAGCTCCCATTAAATGCTTCACCAATTTTTTATATTATCAAAGAATCAGTTAAATATTAATCACGGAGAAGAGGATTACATTTGAATTTGTAATAAAACTTTAAGCTCTTTATTTCGCATCGCTTAATTTAGTGTTGTACTTTGTTCTATAGATGGTACTATTTTTATGAGCCTTTGACTACGATGATTAAGCATGTAGGTATATTTAGAAAATCAGAAACTACAAAAACAAGTAATTTCTCACGACAATCCTACAGAGCCTATTTAAAATTCACATGTTATGTGTTTGTTGTCCAAATGTTAATAGATTTTTTCAAACTTACAAAATGTTTATTACTTCGTCAAATTTTTCATGCTACTTTGATAAATTTAAAATAAGCCGTCAACATAATGAACATCATACTTTATCTGATTATGATACACAAACTGCAATTTATAGGAAATATGCATGTACCTATATTTTTGTATCACATAAATTGTTCAAGCAAGTCATTATAAACCCGAAAATGGTATTTCGAAGAAAATTATTGGGATTTAACAAGAAAAAAGAAACTTTCTACTCCAAGTAGAAAATTGACATTTCGAGCATTGATTGGTTTCTAGATCGAAACATCATCTTTTTTATCATAGATTATATTGTCTCAGCGTTTCCATGATAATTTACTTTCGGTTCGAGGTACTTTCGGCTCGAGATACTTTTGTACGAAGAATTTTTGTATTATTTAAAAACGATCACTCAGCTACACATACAAATAAAAACACTTAGTTTAGCACAACTTAAAGAAAAGCTTTATTTAAAAACACATATTATATATTATGAATGAAACAAATTTTTGTATTAAGTGCAAATTTAATAAATATTGTCACAACGGGGGTTGTTGCGACTGAGACTAAGTAATAGTCTCTGGGATCGTATGGAGGGAATGAAGTTAAAACAGGTTATAAAAAATATAACATTTAATAATTAGTCAACAATAATAGCAATAAAATAAAGTTTGGCTTTAAATAAATGAAATGAGGCACTTACTTATACACTTCCCTTACATCTTCTCTATAAGGGCCGCTCTTCTCCCGACCAACGGGAACCACATGTCTTCTCTCGACATCTTACGAACGACTACCTATCACTTTATTATCCAGTTATCGACGATCGGTGCATTGCTAGGTCAGCATACCTTGACTTACTCAATAAAGTTAAACAAAACCAAGCTGACCTTCAATGTCGTCACCTAGTCCACCGAATAACAGAGTGTCTATTCATCGTTATTGTCAAAATAATCTTTATATAAATAAAGTGTGATTTTAAAAATAATTAATAAAATAATCCATGATAACATAACTATGACATATGCCCCTCGTTCGCGAAAGCCGGACCCACAGCTTTACAAAATTTTCATCTTACTATGCAATACAAATATGTTGGTCAAGCCGCCAGAAGTTAATTAAATTTACAAAAACAAACTATGATTTTTAATAAAACTTATAAGTTGATGAGAAGTTGTAAAAATTTGTATCTAGTATTGATTAAAAAAAATCTCGAAGGGACTTACCTATAGCATAATTAAAATTCGCGTAAAAGATTAATTTAATCATTATTGAAAACTTAGAAGATATATTTCTTCTTTTTATTTTACTTTATTTACTGACTTAAAGTAAACTTTCTAACTATTAAACTTTTCTAAAATATTGAACTGATAGCCACATTTAATGCCATATAGAAGGCTCAATCTTATCAACTTATAAAATATTACTTTTTTATACTAAATAGACAATTGCAAAAGACGAAAAATATAAAATAAAATAAAACTTGTTGATACTCATAACATTTCTTTTAAATATTTACATAACAAAATCTCAAAAAGTAGCACTATTTGAATAATGAGATCGTGACACGGGCATTTATGGCAACATATAAGAAGTCTTTACTGAAGATTTGTTTAATTGTAATAACGCCGAACAATGATAAACTATGCACAACTATGAGCCAGAAGTAGTTTAGTTATATTAAAGATAATATAAATTTCCTACGAACTTAACATTCACCACTTTTGTATGGATTTTCCCTATCCCCCATTCTTCATCGCCACAATTCTACAAGATGATGCAAGATGGATGAAGCTGGAAGCGGCTTGCTTTGATAAGGTCATCTCTACTGAGCCCTGGTACCTAGGGCATTTTCGAAACACAAGATACTGTTAGGTGTTAGGTTACCTAACGTGATGGTGTAACTGCCTTTTCTTTGCTTGCGTGCGTTGTGGTGACATTGAGTAAGAGATTCTGTTTGCTCAGGTTTAGGTATGATGGATATATTCTGGCTCCCCTTTGTTGTAGGAAGTTGTTGTGCATGATATTTGGCTCATCCCCAATCTCCACTGCCATTAAGCTATTGTATCCAGGTACATGAAACATAAAGAGAGTGCGTATCAACACTTATGAATATATAGTCCTAATTTTACATGCTTTAATTATTTACAAAATTAAAATGAGAAAATACATTTCTCTTTACACGTACGTATATCTAATATTAAAAATCCCTAATATTTAAACTAGTCTATAAACTAAACTTAATTTGCACATCAATAATTAAATTACAAATTCTTGTAAATTCAAATAATACATGCATGTTTAAAATAATATCATAGCACTCGTATAACAGAACAACTATCCCTGTTTAGTTTCAGTTTGCTCTTTTTCTACCTCCAAGTACATATACTGAGTTATAACGTTCGTCTAATTTTGAAAATGAATCTTTAGTGTTAGGCTTAGAGCGTACCTTAATATTTAGCTTCTAGTGTACCTAGGATTTTTAATACTAGAATAAATAAAAAAGCAACTCTTTAGTACAAAGTTGAAAGTCTAGGTTAGTACTTGCTAATAAAATTTAAAATGTTTTAGGATTATTTAAAAAGCTTAAATTATATCAATTTACTGAGAGGTAGTAGGCAGTTTCGTGACAAAAAATATTACTTTGTCCTATTGTTTTTTCAAAAATATGTCTGACGATATTTTACATGCTGTCAACAATAAGTAATAACGGTATAAATGTTTGAGCAGTCTTAGCTCACGCAGTATTTACAAATACCAGAAACTCTTAAAAAATCTGTAAACCTTCCCTAAGGGAAATAGATAACTTCAGGCTTATGTCACCTGGTAACATCCTGTACCACTAAACATCATCGATTTGTTTAAACATTGTGCTCAAACACTAGCGTCATCTTTTATGAAGACAAGATGCGTAAATTCTTAAAACAACTACTCCCCTGGCTACGTGCCACGCAGGGTATTGAATAACATAAGACATTCACTTGTCTCTTCTTCATAAAATTTGTTACACTTGAAAACCATTTCAAAATACCTTACTTGTCAGTAAAGTTTAACCTGCCAATGACTTTTTTGCAGTAGGGCTATAGCATTATGTTGCTGATTGCTAATTCTCTAGCTGCCCTTTTCGTACCACTTTTTGTGTGTACCTTATTGTTTCCTAAAATATGTACCTGTAACTTCTTTGACAAAAATGAATTCGCAACTTTTCTATCCATGCTTAAAATGAATCGTTCTGTATTCTAGAATAATAAATATATGCTCGTATTTAACTTAAGAACTTAGGCACGCAGGGGCGCGCCAACGAAATTTGCCGCCCGGGTGCAAGATATTATTTGCCGCCCCTATGTATGTCGACAATAAAATGTTCTATGTATTTAAATATGTCATATTTTTAAATCCATTTCCGCGATATTTCACGAACTGTGATTTTTCCACTGATATCAAAATATGATAAATGTTTTTTATGACAATTCCACTCATGTATAAATAATCCTAATAGAAAACACAAAAATCGTAGTTTGCTATCGGCTAAAAAGGAAGGAACAGAAATGCAACTGGATAAAAAAATCGGATAAATTTCAACTAGGTACATCACCATGGTAACAATTGCAACTTATTTGTTAAAGCGTCCGGTACGTCAGATTGAAAGATTACGTTGTCAGGAATAGTTTTTATCATGTCCCGATACGGAAATACCTGCGACGCAGAGATAGAAAGAGAAATAGAAAATTGTATTCCTAAAAATACAAAGAAAAGTCAGTCATCAATTTGGAACCAATTATTCATGGAATTGTCATACCAAATACCATTCGAGCTCAGATTTTGAGCCTGATATTTTTTTGCTTGTTTCCTCATACTTACTTTCAGGCAATTTAACTCGATCTGTTCGACAAAGTCACTCGAGCTTCGGCTCTCGTGATTTTGTCTCATTAAATTTCCAGAAAGTAAGTATTCTAAAAGAAGCATAAAAGATATCCGGCTAAATCTGAGCTCTTATCGTATTACCCCCGATTATTATTATTATTATTATTATTATTGTCATGAAAAAACGAGGCGGCTTTTTGCCGCCCCTGAAATTTGCCGCCCGTGTGCGGTGCACTCCTTGCACCCTCGGGTTGGCGCGCCCCTGTAGGCACGATGCTTTAATAATGCATTGAAAAAAAAATCTCTATATATTTTGATTTGTAACACTCTTACTTTCTTACGTAAGTTTATTATAAGTTTAGCAATCATCTCATGCCTATAAAAATTGTTTTATGCCTCGATTAACTAGATAATAATTCTGGATAAAAACTACTCTGGTTTTGCACGCATAAACCCTTTTTCTTTTTCCATTTAGTTTTTCATGATTCCTTTGATTATGCATAAAAATAAAAAAATAAATATGTAATATGAATGAGTACTTGCAGCATGCGAATATGAGACGCGTGCTATTTCGGTAACCTTATGCCATTATTGTATATTAATATAAAATTCTTGGTACCTGCCTTCTCTGGGTCAGGAGTGTTTATTATGATTTATTACGAACTTGAAATAAAACAAAATTATGTAAGTTTTTGATAACAAAAAATATTTTTTATACCTTGGACGTATAACAATTACGTCTAATAATATTTAGTATTTCTATAAACGTAAGCAATAATAATAAAATGTTGATATGTTTACTAGTTAGGTATTTAAGAAATATTTAATTTTAAAACATTCCGAAATTGAAAAGAAAATTGTCACTGGCTATTATGTTAAAAATACATTAATGCCCTTATTTACCAGTGGTCTTCGTTAATTGCGTAAAACTTGATTTATTCTTTTTTCGCATGATAAAACACATTTTAAAACGTGTAATTAGTACAAAAATTAAATTAGTACTAAATTAAAATTAAAAATCTAATCAAATTTTTCTGTTATTTTTTTCATATCGCCTATATGAATATGTTTAATAGTAAATAAATTACACATCAGAAGTAGATTTTCTACGGCACAAAAATTGAAAGTATAAACAAGCAATATAATTTCGGTTTTGTCCCCCAACGTAAAAAAAAATCGTAGAAAATGCACCAAGAGAAGACTGACGAAATGTGTTGTGGACATTAAAAAAATTGAAACTTCTGCATAAATTTGACTTGGGACTCAAAGAGTATTTACGTCTATACCATGCAATGTTAGGTTTTTGAACTAAATTTTGAACCAAAGAAAAATCAGTGCAAATTAAAACGAGAAATATCTCATGTGTTAGATAGGTACTTGAACTCATAATACTGTGATATTCATACTTTCTTAAAATCTTACATTCAACTAGAAAAAATATTTATGAAAGAAGCATTTTCCGATAGCTATAGCAATAAAAATAGCGATAAACTAAACAAGCATCTTTTTTGTTAACATATTTTATATTCGTACGTATATATGTATTTGCACACTTTAACAAACGCTTTGACTTAGTTCTTTGTTACTGTAATACGAAAAAAATATTTTTTTGTACAACTGTCAAAAAAAGTTGACATTTTTTCATCGCTATCGATACGTAAACCTTTTGTTTTTTTAACAGTGAAAAAAAGACTTTTTTTCACGGTGAAAAAAAGACTTTTTTTAACTGGAAAAATGATTTACAAAAAAAACGATAAAACATTACTTTTTAAAAAATGTATTGAATTTTTTTGTACAAATTTACTAATTAATTACCAACTACCAAAAAATCTCATTTGTTACAATAATAATTGATGGTGAAGTTCGAACAATTGCTTCCAATATTAATTCCCGAAGCTAGTCCACCTTGCTGCTGATCAGAAACGCTAGATATTCCTTGAAAAGTTGAGTCCACAATTGTATCAGTTATATTGATTTGTTTGGAAGTAGAGGAACAATTTAATTTATTAGAAATATCAATTTTATTACTCAAACTATCTTCTATATATCCTTCTGCTATGGCGGCAGATTTCCAACCACCGTGGCGTTTTATAGATGTCATGTTACCCCCTGCATTGGCTAAGAGAGTTGCAGAACTCCTCCTAAAACAGTGACCTGTGTAGCTCTTATGCAATTCTTTTCCCAGCCATTTTGCAATCAAACTAGGAATTTCCCCTATTTTATTTATTCCCACATGTTGGTCAACACATTTTCCTCTTGAATATTTTAAAAATAATCTCTTTTTGTGTGTATGGGATGGCCTTAGTACTCTATACTTGCGATATATCTCAATATAATCAGAATTTGAAACGGTAAACATTCTTGGGCAATAGGTCTTTGTATCCGGTATTTTAACAATCAATATAGACCCGGTATCTTCAATGTCATCAATAGTTACCTTCAATAATTCTTCACGGCGACAAGCACCGCTGATTCCCAAAATTAACGCAACCTACAATTAAAAAAATATTGAAATTACTGAAATAATACAAAATTTTGATCATCTGTACCTTATAAAGTAAATTTGTCTCATCATCAGCTTCTTGAATGAATTTATTAATATCGTCTCTCGATAAAACTTTAGATTTCTTCCCTCGGTATCCGACGTTTTTGTTCTTAATAAAAGGCACCAATTTTGAAAACTTCTTTATATCAATATTTTCTTTAACATTCAACATACTCTTCAACATTGAGTAGACACTCCATAAAGTAGAAGGTTTTACAGTTTTTGATTTCTCCTCAAAATAGCATATAAGTACCTTTTCAGACACTTTTTGTATATTTTTCTTGCCGCACCATTCACGGAATTGGTTATAATTTTTCTCGTATATAAATTTTGATTTCGCCGGTAACATGTTAGCTATAGCCGAATTTGCTATATCGGCTATATCTGAAGGAATCTCGCTATCACTATCGTAATCTACATCCATTTTAAGTACTTATACTATTTATTTAAAAAATTGCAATAAATATGAACAGCTATCAACGTATGACAACAAAACAAGCAACGTGCCAACAAACCATTTCTATAGTAACGACAGGGCTGTTAACTTGATTATGTGAAATTATATGGTAAAATTTTTATTATAATATACAATTTTACCGATTAATTCAAACTTTCAGTTGTACAAAAAATGTTGTTTGTATTTCGTTTGTGAAATTCGTGTTTTAATGGCACATTCGAGAGAATTTTTCGCCTCGACCTGCGGTCTCGGCAAAAAATTGACACTCTCATATGCCATTAAAAAAACACTCACTTCACGCACTTAATACAAAAATAACTATTACGTCTGGTAAACATCAGGGTACAATAAATATAATTTATTTAAAACAAAATTTTCTAAAAAAACTTTTTGTGGATATTATTTTATGTAAAATAAAGGTATGTAAAAGAATAATTATTAGGTGTTTCTTTATTTATTTTTCACTTTGACCTATTTCTTTTTAAACAAATAGACTTTGCGCCGTTAAAGTGTTTGGCGGTAATAAAAAGCGTCCTAGAGTTCTGTTTTTAAATATAGTAACTGGTTGGTTTGAATTTGTTGTGAGGTCAATTTTGATTTTATTTCTGTCAATATAAGGCCATTTATGTAATATAATATCCAATTTATTAAAAAGATTTGTATTTACCGCAAAATTATCTCGTAATTGCTTCAAATATCTAATATCGTGTTCTTTTATTATCGTTTGTTGTTAGTTAGTTGATGTTCCTTAGTAGTTTTAGCCGATTTTAAGAATGCTGATTTAGAAGTTGTCTCTTGTTTTAAGCAGTGGTGTAAATTTTCATTTGTTGGGGCCATTATAGTTTCTTTCTCACTTGTACTGTAAGGTTGAGTAGGGTGTAATAATAAAACGTTTTGATTAGATTGTAGGTACATGGGTGCTGGTTGGGTATTGTAAATTACATTTTTCATTGATAATAACCCGGCGGTTAACCGTTAGTTCCCATATGTTGTGCAGTTTGAGACTAAGCTGATTAAAATCATTTTTTGAAAGATCTGGGTCGTACAGAATTTTGTAATTTACTTGAAAGGAAGGATGTAGACCTTTTTCAAAGTATCCTATAATTTTATCTAACGGCATTTTAGGATCAATAATGTCGCATAACATGATTGTATTGTAATAATAATCTTTAATACTTTCATTTTCCTGTTGTTGCCTATTTCGCAGTTTGACTTGAAATTTTGATATTTCATATTTTCCTCCAAATTCAAATAAAAAATCTTGTGAGACTTCCTCCCAATTTTTCTTTAAGTTTTCCGATTGTTTAATATAATTACTATACCAAATGTAGGCAACACCCTCTAATGATGATAGAAAATAGTAAATATTGTCTTTGCCAGACCAGCGGTTTCTTTCAGAAATTTTATTAAATCCTCTGAGAAATAAAACACAATTATTACTCTTAGGACAGAAAATAGGAGCTTGAAAATATGGAGGTAGCACTGGTGTATTACGGGTATTTAAAGCTTCTTCCAAAATCATTTTTTTACTTCTCTTTAAGGAACAAACTTGTATATTATATTTAAGATAAACACTCAACGTGAAAAAAATGTATCGTAATATAGTTTTATTTTGAATAAAAGCAAAAATTGTATATAATTTTCAAATCACCATTAAAATTTAAAAATACTTTTCGAAGAGGCCGAGTTTGGAAAATTAAAATTAACTTGCACCACTTATTCTATTATAGACGCAAAGTAAAAATTGCCAACTCTTATTTTATACAATTTAATTAAAATATACTTCATTCCCTCAGATTCTAATCAAATGTTTATCTATACTTAAAGAAAATTTATGCCTACTCTCACACAATGGACAGAATTTACTAAAGAATATTTAATTTTTGCACCAAAAAAGTTATAATTTATTGTGTATGGAGAGTAAAAACGGCGCCTCCACCATATGTCACAACGGGGGTTGTTGCGACTGAGACTAAGTAATAGTCTCTGGGATCGTATGGAGGGAATGAAGTTAAAACAGGTTATAAAAAATATAGCATTTAATAATTAATCAACAATAATAGCAGTAAAATAAAGTTTGGCTTTAAATAAATGAAATGAGGCACTTACTTATACACTTCCCTTACATCTTCTCTATAAGGGCGGCTCTCCTCCCGACCAACGGGCACATGTCTTCTCTCGACATCTTACGAACGACTACCTATCACTTTATTATCCAGTTATCGACGATCGGTGCATTGCTAGGTCAGCATACCTTGACTTACTCAATAAAGTTAAACAAAACCAAGCTGACCTTCAATGTCGTCACCTAGTCCACCGAATAACAGAGTGTCTATTCATCGTTATTGTCAAAATAATCTTTATATAAATAAATTGTGATTTTAAAAATAATTAATAAAATAATCCATGATAACATAACTATGACAATATGCTTATTTATTAAATTTGCACTTAATACAAAAATTTGTTTCATTCATACTTAAAAAGTGCACACAGCCTTCACACATTACATATTATATATTAAGCAAATTAGCGAAAATTGATATTGACAGTGTAACTTGTGCAATTTGCCATAAGCACTTAATTTAGGAAAAAAGGATATTAAATAATGTATTATGTTTTTAGTCTACAGTCGTAAAAAAATAGTGTGTACACCACGTTTCGAAAGTGCTTTGCAATCACTCGCACCATAACCAGCTCTCGACTGCGCCTCTAGCGGCGAACTTGGTACTATTTCGGTATAATTTTTTACAATTTAAAAGCGGCCATTAGGGCAATGGTGCATAAAGTCATATATTGTTTAAAGCATGCGTCGCTGTATCATTGTACGTTCTTAAAGTCAGTTAATTTTATCTTTTTACTAAAAATCCTTAACAGCCATGTGACCAATCGTATTGCCTATACTTAACACATCTAACCCAAATCGTTCCTCTGTGTTGTAAAAAGAAAATATTTATTGGTTACGTAGAGCAACGCGTTTTATGATTATAGTGTAATAAAAAACTGATCGAGATAAGTTAAGGATATTGTGGTTTCTCTGAGAAAAAAAAGTTCAGGAAAAAGTTGAAATTCATTCATCTTCCCTCATCATTCCAGAAAGAAAACACATTTATTCAGTTTAAAAATGTTCAGTATCAGAATTTAACAATCCTATGTGTTTCGATTATGTAACAAAAGAGAAAATAATTTTGAAAATTGAAAATCATTTAATAGTGAGTAATTCCATCTCTATTGTCTATAACTATTTAAACTCGTCGAGGCATACTTAGAATTAAGTGATTTAACTCGTCTTGGTCCAAGGCATCTCATAAATCCGGAAGAACTTACCTTAGTGCCCTTACGTTACGAAGAGGCAGTTGAAGGTATACCTTCATTAGCAATATAGGAAATGATTACCGTTGGAATCGGACGGAAAATCGTCAATTTTATCTAATGATAGCTGTTCTTAAGCAACCCTGGCTCTATATGGGCTAGGTTATCATCTAGGAATCTGAAATTGGGCTCCAGATTCCAACGGTAATCATTTCCTATATTGCTAACGATGTCTCGGGCATAAATTTCACCTGCCATTGTTCGCTCACAAACATTCAACTCCGTTCGGCCTCCGTAAAAAATTTCACCCCATACCATACCACCGCCACCTCCGAACGGATGTACTTCGTGGACTTATTGTTCATTAACTCGTAAATTGGGCGATCTTCAGACACGAACTGTAACTGTACGTCTGTCATCACGTGTTGCAAACAACACGGTCTTCCACTCATCAAGCCTGGGACGGGCCTCATGGGGGGAGCGTCCTCCCCCCGTGGATGCTCGAGTTGGTTAATTAGAGTACGAGTTGACTATTATAACCTCGTACCAAAAAACATCGACAGTGGAGTTTTGGGAAAATTTGAAAAGAGGTCGACAGTTTAATTCCAGCAAACGTAAAAAAGTTCGACCAGTTATCGACAATTTTTAATTTTTATATTCTCATAGTTGGATATTGTTTCTACCTCCACCCCCCCCCCCCCCCCCAACATAGTGCTTTCGGACCGCCCCTGCATCAAGCCAGTTTACCCGTTCATTGCATCAAAGCAAACGTTGAGCTCTGTAATCTGCATTCCAAGGAGGGCGTCTTATAGCCTAAAGCAATGTGGCCTTGCCTCATTTAAACGATTTAAGGCAGTGTGTGGGGCTATACGAACTCTGCTGGCAGCGAAAGGGTCCTGCCTCAAAAACGTGTAATTTCTTGAAGGGTCCATCCTTGCTCCTCTGACAATTAATATGTCTTACCTGGCATTTGTTGACCTCGGCTTATCTTCTCTTGGCCTTTCCCTGGCAGTTCCAGTCTCATAGGTTGTTCTGGCAGGAAATCACACTTTGACAAACATTAAACCGATTAGCTATATCAATCTGTCGCGCACCTCCAAGTAGCAACCCAATGACTTGATTTGCTTCGTCTTCAGTTACATAACGCCTGTTCTTATTGTGACACATAGAATAATCAGAATTGTTACAGGAATCACTACAACGGCAACGGTTAAACAGAAATGGAGCCCACAGAAACAAAATTCCTCATTATTTATTTTTATGGATAAGTTTTCTTTAGTACAATTTTCAATTTGTATAAAGATTTTCTTTTTCCGAAAAGAAGATTAGGGAACATAAACAAGCCATTTTTTTTCGAATATTCTTTGTCAGAGAAACCACATTATCCTTAATATAATATAACATATTTCGATCAGTTTATAGGTGTTTTCATTAAAAAACACATTTTTTAAAAACTACCCTATAGGTATTTGATCGCGCCAATATGCAAAAATACCACTGAAAGTGCCCAGAACAAAATCTTTTTTAAGTGCCAAGGACCTCCGAAATTAGAAGAAAGTAGTGTAAAGTTGACTAAAAATTTGATATAAATATTAATTAAAATGTCACCAAATTTAAGTAAGCATATTTTTTTATATGTTATAATAAATCATAACCAAAGGTTAAAGACTAATGAGGTTTTGATTTACCACCGTCAAACTATAGCGTAAGATAAAGAAAAAAAACTTATTTGGAGCTTATTAGAACAGAACATTATCTTAAGCAGTTGAGTGTGGTCATTGTTGAACAGTCTTTTTAATCAAATGTTTCTTATCCATAAGAGCTTCTAATCTATGGGAAATAATCCAGAAAATAATTTAACACTTCAATTTATAGTACACTAGCCACAATAGTAGGTACTTTTATTTAAATGTAATGTGACGTCACAAGCATCGCATTTTACAAGGTATGAAATTGGTACAAAGATTGTAATAGAAATTTTTTTTGTTAAAGAAAATTAAAATATATTGATAAAAATAGCTACCATAAATATTTAATTTATTTAGAGAATACAAAAAATATTTCAGGTTGATTTGAATTATACAGGGTGTCCGGTAAGTATAGGGCAAACTCTTGGGATCGTGTGGTGAACGTTAAAATAAGTCTAGTGCTATATACCTATGTAATTTTTTTTCCTATCCTGACGGAGATATCGGCCTCCAAAGCGATTTACTTTTTTCGTATTATTGAAATGGGGCCGCGCACCATCATGCATAAGTCCAAAACAGGAAATTTTTGGAAACGTTAAAAAACTTTCCTAAAATGAATCAGATGAATTTAAAGTTGTCATTATAAATAAATATCGAAGTCTATTATATATACCTTGTATTTAACCATAAATACACTTTTTAAACTGTTTGCTGCATCAAAAAAAGCGTTTTGAAAATCGGAAACATACGTGGTTTCTCAAATGAATAGCAATTCATATGATAACAAGGAAAAACTTATAGTTCTTCATAATATATGTATTTGCTATTAATTCACATAGAGGCCAACTTAACAGTTCTGTATACAAATCTTGTATGCCTTCATCTTTCTTCTCCTATTTATATTAGTTTACAACGTTTACTGAAACCGAACAAGCGGGGTTTCTCTGTGAATCGATGTATGTACACTGACATAGGTATAAATGTCACTTTTATAAAAATATGGACTTATGGGGATTCTCAAATGACCGATTCATCTGAGCTCTAGTTTGCTGGGATACGTTTTCCAACAAACTATCTAAATGCTGTTGAAAGAACTATTGAACCTGTCTTCTAAGACGAATGGAGCTATTAGATTATTTCCAATGATGCCAGCCCACCCGTTGATAATGAATCTTTGTTGGTGCGTTGCCTGAACAATGACATGAAGATTTTCCTCAGCCCATACAGGTAAATTATGGGAATTTATTATCCCGTCTCTTGTAAAACTAGCTTCGTCGGTAAATAAAATAATCCTTGTAAAAATGCGATTTTCTCTATGTCGCTGTAAAAACCAGTTAGCGTAAAGGATTCTTTCTGGGTAATCTTTAGAAGACATAGCATAAACCTTTTGTACATGATAAGTATGGAGCAGTTGCTCTTTAATGGTTTCATGAAAAACCTATTTTGTTGTACCAGGATGGACGGATTATCGGCAATCTGGTCCAAAATACTTTCTTCTACCTCAGGAACTCTCGCCCTTAGTGGAGGACCCTCGCCACTACGTCGCGGTAAAAAGGATCCTAAATAAATATGAGATCAGAAATAATTAATTTAAGCAATATTTTTACTTCCCAATATTTTAACTGTTTTTCTTAAGCGACAATCGACGAAAGAATTGAAGGGTACCTTTTTCGACCAAAATGTTAATAGTATCCAAAAATAATATCCTTAATTCGATTCCATGGCACCTGTCAAAAATTTTGACTTTTGAGTATTTGGCGAGTCCCGTTTTGGCTTTAATGGCATTAAATGTTGGCGTGTAGCACCTATTTTCGAATATCTAACCCATGTGCAAAATGGCAAAATTGTACCAAAGTATACCAGGTGGTACAAAAAACAATACGAAAAAAGTAAATCGCGGTGTACCCTTTTGGAGCCCGATATTTCGGTCATGGAGCACTATAGGAAAAAAAATATATGAAACACTAGACTTATTTTAACATTCCCTACACGCTTCCGAGAGTTTGCCCTATACTTACCGGGCACCCTGTATGCATATTCCCTATCTTGGAGTTAGACCTTGTCAAAGTGGAATAACTTTGCGACGTTTTGCCTTCGATTGTACGAGACGTTTTCAGAGATTTTTACTTTGCAAGAACAAAGCACTGAATGAGCTCTGATAGAATTAATACACGACTGGTGTTAAGGTACTAAGTGAACCGTTACCTTACGTAGTGAGTTCTTTTTACGCGTGATTCCGATCGTAACCTCCCGTATCTATATAAAATTTTCAAAGGAACTCTCTTATTTTCCTTCTGTAGACTCCTGAGAAGGATGTTTGGTGTACAGGGGGAATTGCTCTATCGGAACATTACAGGACATCTCATTGATGTACAGGAAGCAGAAGTGGTATTCTTCTCAGGGTTTCACAAAAGAAAAATAAGTGACTAATTAAACTCGAACTTCTTAAAGCTTACCCAGTGTTTTAATCTCGCAGAGTGAAAACTCCTGAAGATACGTCATGCAATCGAAGGCAAAATAACGGAAAGTTGACGCGGTCTAATCCCAAGCCCGGATAAGTAGGTATTTTCATTATTTTTACTTTTTTACATTGTTAGTTGGTGCGTTGCCCCGGTTGCTGAGCTCTCCTTGTCAAAATTATAGTTTTCTCCACGCTAACAGATAACACACATATTGTTTATATATAAATTTTGAAATTTTTGTGAGTCGCTGGTAAAAAGTAATTTAATGAAAGTGTTAACAAAGAAAGTAGCCCAGATGTACCGCACCAATTTCTTTCATTGCATGATATTCCAGAGATATGTTCAGGGTCCTTAAAGACATGTTCAGCGTCCCCAAACACAACACCTCTTTCTTCCAGCGATGTTTAGCTATAATGCTGTTATGATACTAGAATTAGATTTGTTTTAGGAATGTTATAAATTGCCCGTTGTTTGATTTTAAAACTTCATCTTCTTATATAATATGTGAAATCGGCCAAAATTCGTTTCTATGGATGAACTTCAGGGATCACTTTCTTTCTTGTTTTAAGAAATTACCACGTAAACGTATTCAATATTTTTAATGTACTGTAACATATTGTCACGTGATGATATGTATACCCTAAAGACAAGGTGGTCTACCAAATGTCACGTAGTGGTTTGTAGTGGATGATAAAATATTGTTATTTTTACCAAAACACTTATATTTTAAACAGATAGCGCACAATCACTTACATAGATTGACGTAGGGGCAGCTTCTGAGGTAACTAATTTGGTCTGAAGGGTTGGTGCTACCGGTACTGCTAACCCGACACCACAGTACCACCTCCTGTTGGGACGCGACAGTACCGCTTCCATTTTAATATCACTGGTAGGCTATATATACAGCGCTACTTTTTTAAAATCTGACATAGGCTCAATTTTGTATTTAAAGAGATAGGCCTATAGTAGGCAGGGTCACTTTTTAAAAGATTTAGAATTTCGATTTGAAATACTTATAAAAAGATTTCTGTTATAATAATAATAAAAAGTTTATATAAATAATTTTAATTAATCTACATTTTTCACCCTCTACCCTCACCCTCATAAACATTTCGAAATTTTAATATGGAATATAGATGAATAGCATCTACTGATATATGTGAGAACCTACCTAATTGACGCGAAGATCGTAATTTAAACCAGTACTAAATCCTAACTAATTAATGCGTAATCGTAATTTAAAATGCGTTGTATAAAATGTCTTTGGAAAACTCACCTTTTATTATTTACACTGAGAATAAAATCGTGGAGTACCTCAGGGCAGCATGTTGGATCCTTTTTGTTCTTATTATATACGGCTAATTTTATTGATTATATTAAACACTCACTGTCACATCAGTATGCTGATGACCTTCAACTCTATTACAGCTTCAAACCTGATGATATGGCTTCGGCTGAAACAGGTATCAATGAAGACCTCGGTTATATTTACCAAATATCAAGGGCATAATCTTTTATTAAACCAGTCTAAAACCCAGCTAGTCATTTTTTTTAAAACATTAGAGATATTTCAAATATCATAAATATAAGAATATAAACAACGTCACAATAACCACTACTGACTTCTGTAAAAACCTAGGAATTTACTTTGATTCTGAATAAGATTCAAAAAATATGTCTCCTATTTACTTCAAACTGGGTATGGTAAGTTATAAACGCTTTATATATTTAAAAAAAAATTAACCCTGCCAACTGAACTCAGACTGTGTGAATCGATTATTATGTCAGTTTTGTCGTACTGTGATGTACTATATTGGCCAGCATTGTTGCTTGAGGATAAGTATAGTTTGCAGAAGCTTCAGAATGGATGTCTGAGGTTTTGCTACGAAATTGGAAAATTCGAGTCGAATTTTCCAATTCGATCATATCATGCCAGGTTTCTTGAATTCTGGTTGACTAAAATTGGAATAAAAATTTATTGTGCATTTGTGGACCCCGGTGTTTAAAAGAAGAGAGACGCAGCAGCCGAGGTATCTATCTGACAGACTTGTTTGGGTTTCTGGTGTACATGGGAGACGTACACGTCATGGTGACATGGTACTCTCTGTCCCCAGACACAGAACTTCTGTATTTCCCCGCTCATTCATACTGCTTTAAAATATTTTAACAATATACCACCAAATATTAAGGACTGCTTGAGTGTTCACATGGTCAAGAAAAATTTTAAAAGTTATGTTCGGGCATCTAATTAGTAGCTCTATTCCCTCCAGTCATTCCATCCTCTTTGAATTATTTATTGATCTGTTTAATTATTCTTGATAGTACACACAGAGATCGCAGTCCCAGTTGAGTGTCTCACTCAAATTCGTTTACCATTTTACTTTTTTTATTATTTTTTACTTTTTGTGTTTACTTGCGTCTCAATTTATGATCTTCTAATATGCTGTATTTTTTTATTGTTACTAAATTATATTTTTGCTTTAAGTTCATATTCTTCATGTTTCTCTCTTTAATCGCTTTGTGTGTTTTTTTCTAAGTATGAGCATGTTAGTGATTACTGATCTCTTTTGCTTCTTACTTTATTTCTATTTAAATTCATCTCTTCTTATAGGGTGGTTAGGTGAGTAGCTGTGCTAAATCTCGCCGTTTATTACTTTGTGTGTTACTATTTGTAAATATTAAATAAAAGCTATTTATTATTATTATTATTATTATTATTATTATTATTATTATTATTATTATTATTATTATTATTATTATTATTATTATTATTATGCATTTAATATCGTTTTAATTAAAATTTAGTTAGACGCCGATAGCTCGCAAACGGCTAATCTAATCAAAAATGTGTTTTTTTTTGAGAATCATGAGATGTATCAAAATTAGTTAAAAAATGCATTGTTAACATTTAAGAAAATATGTTTTTCTAGAAAAACGTTAAAACTGGCAACACCGGGGAAAATTTGTTTTCGTATTTTTCTTAGTTGGACTATTCTCTAAAATTTCGCTTTCGAACTATAGATCTATCCCTTTAAATAAAAAAATTAGCCTATGGCAGGTTTTAAACAAATGACCCTGTATATGAATCCCTTAAGAACAGTTTATACAAACAACACAAACTGGTCAGGTTTCATAAAATAATCGCAAGGCTAACGATATACAGATGTGGGACATAGGATAGTTTCCGAAATATAAAATAAATAATATTATAATAAAAATATGATAATATTACAGAATGAAAGAAATCAGTGGAGTGGTAATTTCCTCATAAGTGAAGAAGATAACTCACACAAACTATTACTATTTTACATACTTATGTTTTTCTTTGCTTTTAATCCTATTACTTTATCTATTACTTAACTGTACAATAACTTTTTTTATTTGTAAAGCTACATCATATTATATTTTGAGTGTTTAACGTCTGGTGTGATACAATAATACTTTTGTGAAATGTTGTAATACCAATATGTATTTATTTTTGTTTAGAAAGGGATCCATTTAAAATTCAGAATCTTGCTGATTTATTTTTCTACTTAAGATTATAAGCCATCAGTTGCTAAACTAGATCGATTTAAAATATTTTAATCGTTGTGCTCATTTTTTTTCTTATTTCAAGGACTATGACAGTCACTTCGTTAAAAACCAATTTATAAACACAACTTTGTATAATATGATCCTCATTTTGTTAAAGAAGGACTATGTAAAATATTTTAATACACGTAACTAGTTCTGTCATGTTCTATTGTTAAAAGTCCTATTCTTCTCTAGCCAGAACTCCCAATTGACCCCTATAATCATCACGTAGGAGTGCTGTTTTTCTACTTATGAACGTGTCCCTCTTAATCCCGGAGGGAGTGACATTTATCAAGTCACTCATTTATGGTTCAAAAAATACTAAAATAACAATATACTACTGACGTTCGCGTTTCCGTAATATTTAATACAGCTTAGAAAATTAAATAATAAATATTTACGATATTATGTAAGTGGAATATTAGCATTATTAATATACGAGGTGTGTAGTTGCAAAACTACCATTTTCCACTTTTTGTTAAAAATGAGTTATTTATCCTACTGTATAGAGAAACCTGAAAGCTATAAGATTGTAATGCAACTTAGTTGCAAAAGGAGCATTATCCCATAAAAATTGAATTCTAAAACCAGTGCTTCGCTGGAAAATTCATATTATTCGTAAAATGTCCCTGTGTAATTCTCGTAGTAACACAAATCACATTCTCCCATAAGAGAATGCTACAGGAAAAGCCAGATAAACGAAATGCCTCTCTTTTGGATGAAGATTGTCCAGATGAGCTGCAGAGGAAAATCTTGTAAATATGCGTCTTTGAATTGCCATGGAGAGGTAATGAAGCCGCTTACTGTAAGACCAATTGTTTTAAAGATAAAATGGGCATACAAGGAAACTGTACAGGAAGAATAAAATATAACCCTGTGTTTTCTAAAACTACGCAGGGTAGCTCAAAAAGCTGTGCAAATAGTAAGTGGTTAGTAAGAAACCCAAACAAAGTCAGTTTTAGTCCACTTCGATTATTGAAAAACTTTTAACTTTAACTTTCTAACCATAAATCCTAGTGTTGGAGAAACAACAGATGCTTCTAGGCTCTAGGTGTAAATAAGGTAAAGAGTGGAGCATTAGGCTTTTGGTAAGTAATATAAAATATGTATAATTTAAAATGGACACCGGCGCAATGACTAATACTATAAGTTATAGCACGTTTTTAAGTCTGGATTGCGACAAAACTCGTATTAAAAAGTCTAATGCAAAGCTTGCCAATTATTCTAACGATATTATTCCTGTTATCGGCGAATGTCAATTAAACTGTAAAGTTAAGGATCGCGATTGTTTTTTGAACTTTGTAGTTGTTGGTACTGATTCTCCTTCCCTTATTGGTTTAAATAGCTGTATTAGTCTTAATCTTATAAGGAAAATCGATTCAATTAGTGATGATAATTCTTTGATTAACAAATACTCGCATGTTTTTAAAGGTATAGGCTGTATTAAAGGCCAGTATCGCATTAAATTAAAGGAGAATGCACAACCTATTGTACATGCTGCAAGAAAAATTGCTTTTCCTTTAATAGAAAAATTTAAAAACACTTTAAGGAATATGGAGAATGGTAAAATTATTTGTAAGGTTAGTTACCCAACAGAATGGGTTAACTCCATTGTACTAGTTGTAAAAAAGGATAAATCTTTAAGAACATGTTTAGACCCTAGCGATTTGAATAGAAATATTTTCAGGGAACATTTTCCTCTGCCCACTTTTGATGAAATCAGTGCCAAACTTGGGGGTGCAAAGTTTTTTTCAACTCTTGATGCGATGTCAGGATTTTGACAGATTGCCTTGGATAAAGATAGTTCGGATCTTTGCACCTTTGCTACGCCTTTTGGCCGCTACAAGTTTTTAAGACTTCCGTTCTGCTTAAGTTGTGCCCCAGAAGTCTTTCATAAAAAATTTACTGAAATATTTAATTTGCCCGGAGTAGAGATTTATCTAGATGACATTTTAATTTTTGGCGGAACTAAGGCTGAACATGATGAATGCCTAAAAAACGTACTTGACATTGCGTCGCAAAATAATATAAAATTTAATATAAATAAGTGTAAAATAGGTCTTAATAAAATTTTTTACATGGGTCACATATTATCAGAGTATGGTTTTCAAGCTGATGATTCTAAAGTAAAAGCTATAAAAGACATGCCGATTCCCAACAATAAAGAGGATTTACAGCGGTTTTTGGGAATGGTGACGTATGTCGGAAGATTCATTAATCACCTTTCTACAATAACTGCACCTCTAAGGGAATTACTAAAAAATATATTGCTTGGGTGTGGGAAAACGGCACGACGATGCTATTAATATTCTAAAACAACAACTGATAAAACAGCCCATTTTGCAGTTTTATAATCATACATTACCAATAACAATTTCCGCAGATTCATCAAAGAGTGGCGTGGGTGCTGTACTTCTTCAAAATGGGTTGCCCTGTATGTATGCATCAAAGTCACTGTGTGATTTTCAAATAAAATGGGCTCAAATAGAAAAGGAGTTGTTGCGTAATAAAAAATAATACTCTCCAAAAAATAACCAATGTTTTGGACTAACTTCACAACTAATTTTTAGACAAGCTAACAAACTTTTTTAAATGCGAATAGGTGGTTTGCTCAGGTTTGTTTTAGGTTTGTCAGGATATTCTATCTGTCTTTTTAATGACATTTTATAAATTATGTATAATTGGAGTTTAAAATTCTATTTTCGAACAATAAAATGATTTTTCTGTCTTTTCTATTAACATTTTCTGTTTGTTTGACGTTTTCTATTGTCATATTTTGGACGTGTTGTAGTTCAGTAATTTCTTATAATAAGAAATAAGTACGTATTGTGATTTGTGGTTGAATGTCTTAGAGACACTCAATATCTATTTTCAGCTTATTTAACTGATAGGTATTTATAACCCCGAATTTGTTTTTGGAATACCTGACAGTTCAGTTTTTAATATTGTTATTTTTACCTCTTAACCCACCAGAGTAAAACGAAGGACGAAATAATGAGATAATTCCTATAAAAAGAACAGAATTCCGTTAGCATGTCTACAGATATATTATGTATGTAGGTTAAATTAATTTAAGTTTCAAAGGAAAATAACGAAGCAAAATATTTTTTTGCAAATTTTAGAAATGGAGCAATTTAAAACGTAAATACGTAAATATACGTTAAAATTTATACAAAAGATAAATACCAATAATTGCTCTAAGATACTTTTCTGAGCCCGTCCTACAAACTTTATTTTGTTTTTTGCCAATAGGAAATATGAATGCAATAAAAAAATCAGATTTTTTTTGTTTCTCTACATAAATTAAATATTTATGGTGGTTGCTTTTAACCATTAATTTTGGTTTTTATTAAGAAATAACAAGATTTTCTTTCACAAAATTTCATACAAACTTCGAAACTAGCAAAACGTGATTCTGTTGATTGTGGCGTTACATGACATGTACCTATATAAAAGTATGGCTGGTGATAGTAAATTCAAGTGTTAATTTTTTCCTTGATTATTTCCCGACAATTGGGAGATTTCGTGGATAAGAAACATAACATTTGATTAAGAAAACTGTTCCAAATGACCACAAGGAAAACCAGATAATTTGCGGGCTAACAAACCTATTCTATTTTTTTTTTGTTGCCAACAGGTGATTCATTTACTATGACTGTATATTTTTTTACAAATCCTGACTTTACCTGCAGTCACAGGAATTAAAGAAGTAAAAGCTTAAAGGTATTTGTTTAAGATAATGTTATGTGCTAATATGCTTCCAATAGGTAAGTTTTTTACAAGCTTTTATTTAACTTCATCTCTTAGTTTGTATGTTTGTTACTATGTTTAGGTCAAATATTGTAATAAAAATTTCGGCTAGTTCTAATTATATAGAGCTTTGAAATATTGCACACGTATATAAGTCCGGTGACAATGCAATATAGTATATCTAATATTGTTTTAAATCCAATATGGCGGACGCCCCAAGATGGCGGATTACCTTTTTCTTCACAATCCCCGTGATATGGGTATCAAATGAAAGGGTTTGACGAGTAGAATACGATAAGCTATGTGACGTCATTCTAAACCCAATACGGCGGACGCTACAAGATGGCGGATTACCTTTTTTACAACCTCCTTGACCTGGGTATCGAATAAAAAGGTTTGACGAGTAGAATACGATAGGCTATGTGACGTCATTCTATATCCTATATGGCGGACGTCACAAGATGGCGGATTACCTTTTTCTTCACAATTCCCTTGATATGGGTATCAAATGGATGGGTTTGACGAGTAAAATACGATAATCTATGTGACGCCATTCTAAACCTAATATGGCGTCTAACTACGTGCACTTATAAATAGCATTCGGCATTTTCAGAATGAAAAAACTATACTTATTGTTTTCGTTTTAATGCATCTAAATAATAAAAGCTTGTTTTTAAAAAGTGTTTTTACAAGTTTTATTTCTCTTACGCTATTCTTCAACAGTGGTAAATGATAACCCTAACATGTGTCTTCAAATGTCTGTTGGAATTTACTATACCATAAAAATAAATATAGAGCAAAATTAATATGCTTACTAAACTTATGATATTTACGTAAAGTCTTCATTTGACTTGCACTGCTTTCTTCTGGTTTTGGCACAGGAAGAAAAGGGAGTATTTGGGGCACTTGCAGTTGTATTTCTGCATTTTAGCATAATACTTATGGGTTAGCTTTTGAGAAATTTCATTGTGTAATAAAAATAATTACGCACAAATTAGACTACAATCAAAAAACGAACGCTACGCAAACAAAAAATATAAAACACCCTGCAGATATATGATTCGAATTAGGTGTAGTGATTACAGGCAACTTAGTACACACACCGTTTTTAAATTTATTTTTAGTTCTTATTTTTGATACGAACGTGACAAATTGTTGTAAACAATACAATTCATCACATGGCTGTTAAATGTTCTGAACAAAAAGATAAAATTGATTGAATTTAAGAACATTGTATGAAAAGCGACGCGTGCGTTAGACAATATCTGATGACACGTGTATGCGCGCATAAATAATGGCTTTTTAAATTGTTATAAATTATACCGAGAAGTAAAAATATATTTTAGTTAAATTGCCCTAGTAATTTTCTTCAAAATAACATTTTTAGGTTTGTAGCGACTTCCTCGAATAATTTACGCATTAAAAATACTGTATTTTACGTATTATATGCATTTCACAATAATTTTGTCTTTGTCTTTTCTAATTGTTATATATTTAGTAATTTTTGCGTAAAAGCCAAAAAATATGTTCTAACTGAGATTATTCGCAAGAAATAAAATTTAGCCTCATAAAAATTTCACGATAATGTTTCCCTAGCAAAAAATTCGGGAACATTTACTACACTCCCATGAATGGCCAAGCCCTACAGAACAATGAAGCGGTCGATCTTGCTGGCATCGAACATAATCTCAGCTGGCACACATTACTTCAACAGCCACATCAGCAGCTAAAAAGCTTGATTTTCTCTTTGGAGCTAGAAAATATTTTCCCTCTTCCAGTTTACGGACTTCCCTAATAAGACCTAGCCTAGAGTATTGTTCCCAGATCTAAGGAGCGGCATCACCTTCGACAGTTAACATCCTTGATTCTATCGTAATGAGAGCCATTCGACTCTCCAATGACCCGGTGCTTACATGGTCTCGCTCATCGTCGCGCTGTTGGCGATTTATCGCTTTCTACTGATAGTTTCACGGAGTTTGCTCTGAAGAACAAGCCAGTCTAACTATTATTACCCCCACGAGTATTCCTAACAGAACAACAAAAGGCGCGTTACGTAGGCATCCCATTACTGGCCAGTTACAAAAGCCTAGGACATCCCACTTCTCTCGCTCATTTATACCTAGGGTCTCCAGAATAAACCAATACTAGATAGAAATTACATAATAGAATAAATATTATTATAAAATAGGCATAATCGAGTTAAAATATAGAATTGACAACACTGGCATTATTGGTTTACGTTGTAACATCGCTGGCATGTACCTTGAGGGAGCTCCACAGCGCAAAAACTGATGTCAGATTTTTGGGCATTTCCATTGATGACTGTTTAAGGTTTGACATCCATATCTTGGGACTTGCGAAGAAGGTGGCTTCTAGGTGCTATGCTGTGCGTTTGGTATCGAGAAATGTCGGTGCTGCTCTGGCTAAGAGGATTTATCACTGTCTAGTGGAGTCCCACCTCCATTATGGGATTGTATTTTGGGGGAAAACATGTGGTTATTTGCTTAATTTTAATTCATTGTTCATTCTGCAGAAGCGAGCCCTTAGGTATATTTGTAATGTAAATAGTAGAGAGTCATGCAGACTGTTGTTTAGATCCAAGAAAATTTTAACATTAACATCTTTATTTATTCTGAAGACGGTCTGTAGGATATATAAGCACAAAAATAATTTATCATTGCATAATCATTTTTAGATACCTTCTTCTGCCTTTGCTAAGAGTTCAATAATGTATGAAAGCCGCAAAATATATAATCACTTTCCCGAGCATGTAAGGGATTGTCCCACTCTTAGGATATTTAAAAATACTGTAAAAAATACTGGTGGAGGGAGCTTATTACGGGTTGGGAGATTATTATAGTGACGATTTGACAATTGGTGATTAGAATGTTTCTTGCCCTTACTTCATTCTGTTTTGTTTTATTTATTGGTGTTTACATACTTTTATTAAGTATTGTCTTTATTTGTTCTATAAATTAAATTAATTTTAGATATATAGGTATGTATGTATATCTGTAATTGTTCTGGTCTCTACTTCCAGGGTTCTTTTGTAAGTCTTGTTTATGTTTTTTTTAACTTAATTTTAATCTGTTGTTCCTTAAGCGTTAATGCGTGTGATTCAGTTATGTTGGCTTTATTTATGTAATTTATATTTAATGTTTAAAATCTGTGTTTTTTTTGTATCGCATTAATTGATTTTTTGTTTTTGAGTGCTTAATTCTTTTTATCTATATACTTACTTGTACAACTTTGACCATTTTGTTTTATTTAGGTTTGCTATCAAAATATTTTATATTTTTAACAATAAAGCATATTTTGTCTTGACTTGACTTGGCATTCTTTATTATATCCATAGAATAATTTATAAACTACGCAACAAACTTGTTTGCTTACTTTGAAAGTTCATCTGATGATAATAAGCTACAGATAGAATGGATAGAAAGTGAAGATGATATGGGTGATGTCGACATTGGTTTAGAAAAAGAACAAGATGAGGACGATCTAAATCTGTCTAGTTTTCTTTAACTCAAGTTTAAAATATGATAAAGTTCAAATCAGAGATTTTGTTTTGGCAAATTTTTTGGGTAGAAAAAGGCAAAGGTACTTTTATAGATATCTCTGCATAGTACAGAGCATATTTAAAAAATGACATAGAAGTTGTATCTCTCAAATTAGTCAATTAAAAGTCATCTTTTAAGCTGGTTGGGTTTGATATTTATTGATTATTGACATTTCGACCGTTAAGTTTAAAATGATCCTAGAAAAATTCCCCAACCAGAATTTCAATAATCTTGGTGACCGAA